>OX465246.1:697917-1297917 GCA_949987775.1 Aproaerema taeniolella | reverse complement strand
GCCTGATCCCCTCCCCCCCAAAATGCCTCACGTAATTAATGGACGCCCCCTAATAATAAAAGCGATAGGCTTAAATATCTCAAAGTTAGCAAAGGTGCCTGTTCTAGGTAGTTAGTTAGTTACCAATAGCTTGGTCAAACCATAATTTAGGTAGTACCGTAAAATAGGTCATAAAATTGGTCACGTTTACTAAGATATTTGATAAAAGAACGTTGACCGCATGTGTAAACTAAGATAAGCTTCGGAATCAGTAGGTAGGTACTTCTGAATGTTTCTTTTCATACGCTAATAATCGTTAACTTTTATTAAAAAACTAGCTTTTCGGAAAATTCGGGAATTCGGGAAAATTATGTAGCCTATGTTCATCGGGGATAAATGGCCTTTGGCCTTTGACATCGGGGATAATGTAGGAGTCTAATGGTGAAAGAACTTTTCAAATCGGTCCAGTAGTTTCGGAGCCTTTCAATGCAAACAAACAAACAATCAAATCTTTTCTCTTTATAATATTAGAATATAGATTTAAAATGAGGATACGAATTTGTATACAGGGCTTTAGGTATCTCTCTTTCAACCTCTCGGGTGGTTAATCAGTCCATGAAACTGAACAACTTCCCCAAGGAACATAGGTCAAAATACGAAAAAAAAAATTTGAGTTCCCATACAAACTTCATCAGCATATAGCGCATTTTGTATAGGAGATAAAAAAAATTTTTTCGTATTTTGATCTATGTTCCACGGGGAAGTTGTTCAGTACTGATTAACTACCCGAGTGGTTGAAATAGAGATACCTAAAGCAGATTAAGTATTCTTTGTCTTCGGGCCAAAATCATCTTCTTATCGTGTAGATATAGTCAAGTGTGTGGAGAACTTGGCAAAACCTGGTGTCAGAGTTTCAAACCGCACAATGGTTTCACTTGGTTTCAACGACTGAAGTCAATCGACAACAGCCGGGACGAAGCACGGAATCATTTTTATGTAGATACAGCGCACCCTCACAGGAGGGCTATTAACACCGTAGAGACAGGACAGGACAGACACACACAGGACAGGACAGGACACAGGACAGACACACACAGGACTGGACAGGACAGGACAGGATGAATTGGCTGCCAACAAAAAATACTTGTGGGACTTCGCACAAATCGGGAGAAATAGAGGGCTGCAGAGGAAGCCTTTGCCCAGCCGTGGGATACAATACAATACAAATATACAATACAAATATTGCACACCAACATTACAGAACATGATAGAGAGTAAAAGTTACATTATAGACAGTAATAAAGTTAGGGTACAAAAGTCGGCCCCATTGCTTAGAAGCAATATCTTATCGGCAACCTTTGGGTGTGGAGAAGACGATATTACACCATATAAGTGTGGGTGCAAAAATATATACATAAATATACTTACATAAACTACATAACACACATACAATATACCTGACATAAATAAATAAATGTTAATGGCTAAATGAAAAGGGTTACTAATTTTGCAAGCCAGCATACTAAAATGTGCGTCGGTAAAACGCACTCCTTTGCCGTTGGAACCTCGAAAAAAAGGATGCCGAATAGTCAAATGTTATTTTTTAAATGTCCCTTAGTATCTACTAGCTGATGCCCGCAACTTCGTCTGCGTGTTGTATGTATTTTTATAGATTTTTTCATACAACATTTTTTTCCCGCTAACTCTCGTTCCCATGGGAATTTTTCAAAATACAGCCCTAACTAAACTTTATTTTGTACTACAACATCTGTCTTACGTGATTTAGATTTATACATACAAAAGTTTTTTCCCGCTAACTCCCGTTCCCGTGGGAATTTTGCAATATCCTGTTGCAACTAAGCTTTAAGTTTACTAAGGTACCTGCATGCCAAATTTCAAGCGTCTAACTTAAGCGGTTTAGATTTTTCATACAAAAGGCTTTTCCCGCTAATTCCTGTTCCCGTGGGAATTTCTGGAATTCCTTTCTTAGTGCACCTCTACGGTACCTAAGCTACGTCCCTTCCAAATTTCAAGTGCCTACGTTTAGCCGTTTAGGCTGTGCGTTGATATGTCAGTCAGTCAGTCAGTCAGTTTCTCCTTTTATATATTTAGATAAACTACATACATACATACAATATACCTAACATAAATAAATACATGTTAATGGCTAAATAAAAAGGGTTACTAAGTTTTGCAAGCCAGCATACTAAAATGTGCGTCGGTAAAACGCACTCTTTTGCCGTTTGAACATCGAAGAAAAGGATGCCGAATAGTCAAATGTTATTTTTTAAATGCCCCTTAGTATATATTTATATACACACATCAACACGGTCTAGGGATATTGCACGATTTTTCATACAAAAGAGGTCTGTTTGAGAAGCTATAAAAGCATACCTACTCAAGATACATGGATGGCTATAATTTTCAGACGAGCAAGTGCTAAACCTGATTTTTCAATTCTAGTCAATAAATTTTGTTTTACTTGCAATTTGTGAAAACGTGACGGAAACGAAAACGAATATGCATTTTGTGTCTGCTTTTTGTATGAAAATAGTCGAATTTATGCGATTTTTTTTTCATTTTCGTCACGTTTTTTACAAATTTCAAGTAAAACAAAATTGATTGATTAGAATTGAAAATTCAGGTTTATCACTTGCCCGTCTGAAAATTATAGAGCTCCATGTATCTCGAGTATGATTTTGTAGCTTCTCAAACAGACCTCTTTTGTATGAAAAATCGTGCAATATCCCTAGACAGTGTTGATGTGTATATTTATATTTGTTTGGGTAGCTGACAGCACAATAATCAATGAACAATAATCAGAGTTAATAACATTAAAATTAAAAATGTTGAATCACCCCCGACAATCGATTGCTTATAACTTTTAAACGGCTGCACAGATTTTCATGAAACACGGCTAAGAACACTCGCGATAAAATGATCTATGTCACAAAAAAACTAAACGAAAATCGGTTCATCCGTTTGGGAGCTACGATAACACAGAAAGATACACAGACAGACACGTTAAACTTATAACACCCCTCTTTTTTCCGGGGTTAAAAAATTTGGACACAGAAATCATATCGAACAGTCAATATACTTATCTATGAGCAGTGGTAAGGTTTATTTATTTATTTAATTTATCGTTAGATGCGATTTGACAGATAGCGGTTACCATTAGGTTATATCCCATGTTTTATGATATGATGGCAGGCTAGCAGGCCATGTAAACCCTATAGACAGTCCTTTAAACCTTTGGCAAAGCACACTTCTATAAAAAGTTCGAGTTAAGGCGACTACAGCACCTAAATTACGATTTTATGATGCGTAGATAAGCATGACGCACTGCATTAAATCGAAGAAAAAATACTACGGTAATATTCAGGACATAAACTAGATAAGTAGTTTGCTGAAAACATGATTCAGCACTTTTGGTTCGATAGAAAAAGCTCACAAAGTCACCTCTAAATACCCAATATTGTGTATCTTTTAAGCTGTAAAAACGATAGTAAAATGCACACAGGAACTTGAATTTGCTATCAAAATGTTCGTGATTGAATACTCTCGATAAGTAGTTAATGCATTTTTCGATTTAAGCTGTTACCTTTCCATAAATCTCATTTTTATAACTTTCGAACATGTTTTTACGCACGCACGCTTTCTTAGTCCGTAAACTTCGTGTATCGACACTGTTCGCACTGCCGGCCCAGGCCTGTTGAGAGACGGAGATGGCACTGTTCCTATTTGTGCTGCCTTTATCGGGTGCTGTAGTCGCCTTAATAGGCATCTGGGTGAGCTTGCTACATCCTCGACTACATCTTCGCCTCTAAGCTAGATTGTGGTCAAGAGCTTACCCATTCTTATAAAAAACTAGCATTCCGCTCGGGACTTCGGGAATATTATGTAGCCTATGTTGCTCAGGGATAATGTAGCATCCTAATGGTGAAAGAATTTTTGAAATCGGTCCAGTAGTTTTTAAGTTTATTCGTTACATACAAAAATACAAATCTTTCCTCTTTATTATATTAGTGTAGTATAGATAAACCCCTCCCTATAAAAACGAGCTTCACCGCACACTTCTTTTTAGTTAAAAATCTTGCACTAGAGCAGGGTTTCCCAACCAGTGAGGCGCGCCCCCCTTGGGGGGCGTCGAGCGGTTCCAAGGGGGGCGCAGAGGTCCCTGATTTCTGCCTATAAAAAAAATTACTTTTTTATAGTTGATTATCTATTGAATAGGTTCTATTCTATTTTCATATGAATAAAAATAAACACCCTCATTTTTATCACTTTATCATTGTTTGTTTAATTTTCTTATATAAACTCCCAATTTCAGTTCCTAGAGGGGGCGTAGGATTTTAGCTCAACGTTAGGTGAGGCGCATAGGTTAAAACGTTGGATACCCCTGCACTAGATGCTATCATAAAAACGCTGGCGGTATCTAATGTTTTTTTCCATGAACCCCTAATTGATCACTCTTACTATGGTTTAACCCCACTACTAAAAGATTCCTTTGACATATCATCTTCGTTTGATATTGAAAAAATCACCAATCACTAATAGATTTTCCCCACTAGAAGTTTTTCTAGATGCCACTAGATTAAGGAATTTTATCATTGCAAAAAACTTAAAAAAAAATAGAACAAACTTCAAAAAAGCGAAAAATAAATACAATATCATTTGATGTGCTATGTAGTACCTACCTACTGAGCTGTTTGAAGTCGGTGCGTAGATGGCATATCAAACTTAATTTTCTTGGCACCGACTTCAAATAGCTCAGTAGGTAGGTACTACATAGCACATCAAATGATATTGTATTTATTTTTCGCTTTTTTGAAGTTAGTTCTATTTTTTTTTAAAGTTTTTATTTTTCCATTTTTTGTGCAAATTATAACTTCTTCGTTTTTTGAAGTCGGTTAATAAAACGAAGTGTTAGCTTTGAAAAGTTTAAGCGAATTTTTGATTTTTATTTTACATACATACAGTTTAAACTGGGAACCCCCTTTTTTTGAAGTCGGTTAAAATACTAAAACCTTCTCCTAAATGTAACAAATACTTTTCTGAGAACCGCATCAAAATCGGTTCAGCCAAACGCGAGATAATCGCGGACAAACATACATACAAACATACATACATACAGGTCAAACTGAGAACCTCCTTTTTTTTGAAGTCGGTTAAAAATACACTGATAATGCTCAAAAGGTGTAGAAAACCATCGACCTCTTACTCGGGCGGAACTGAAACACATCACTAAATGATCTCGTGATTGTTTTCCATATCAACTTCGTTTCGTTATTGAAAAAATCACCTGACACTAATAGATGAGATTTTCCCCACTGTAAGTTTTCTATTTTATCATTGCAAAATACACTGATAATGCCCAAAAGGTGTAGAAAACCATTAGTAACTAAGAGCTAAAGCCAGTTTGTGTAATGAATCCATTCGGTCGGGACTCCCTAATGGAACTGTTTTTGTATTTGGACGCAGGGACACTCCAAATGTTTATCGAATCCATTACATTCTATTTAATCGTGGAAAACACGTACAAAAATACCCGGACAAATACTCGGTTTCGCACAAACAAGTTTTGTTTTTGTTTCGTTATTTTGTTCGCATTCCAGCAGCTCGAGTACTATGGTGATAGCGCCCGTAATGTGCCGCGGTCCTATGTCAAAATGTCAATATTGACAACGCCAGAGGGCGAGTAAGCCGCTTCTCTCCAGAAATGTATGTCTGACACCCAAACGAGGTTCGAGCCCCACAGTAACGCCTAAACCAAGGGCGCCCTTAGGCCTGTTACTTACAATTTTTGGGCTGAGAGCCATCTGCGCTCGCCACTTGCTCGCTGAAGCTGTCAAGGCAATCAGCGGCCAACAGCGTAGTCATTTAAAAAAAAAAAAAACACTTAACATGGTTGCACGTAACTCTTTTTGAGTGAAAATCCATCCATCCATACGCTCACGTCTATAATCCCTAACGGAGTAGACAGAGCATCGGTGGTTCTATGGAACCACTTGATGCCACGTTTGACACAAATTTTGAGGGTTATCAGATGGAATATGAGTGTAGTGGTGATAGGTGGTCAGCCTTTCGCCCACAATACAGCAAAACCCTCGCATCCCACTTACTGGTTTCTACAGTATGCCTGGGAAGAGTCGGCGGCAGCTGGCATATTCAAATTTTTTCTTTCACTCCCATTCCAGCTTGGAAATAATCGAGTGAAAATAAATTGTATAAAAAGCATTAAAAAAAACTAAATACGAAGTAGATAAAGTAAACCTTAATTAATTTCTTTTACCAAAATAAGTACATTTTTATGTTAACTATATTTTAATGTATTTCCTCTTTTTCAATTAATGTTTTTATTGGCAAAGCTTTATCGAAAACGTTAATTAAATCCAACACTGATATAATAATTCCAAAACGAGTTTGTATGATTGTGTGACCATATTCATATTCATATGGTATCACTACATAGTATAAAACAAAGTCGCTTCCCGCTGTCTGTCTGTCTGTCTGTCTGTCTGTCCCTATGTATGCTTAGATCTTTAAAACTACGCAACGGATTTTGATGCGGTTTTCTTCTGTAGATAGATTGATTCAAGAGGAAGGTTTATATGTATAATTCATGCATAATATAGTGGAGAAACACTGATAATTTTAGAGGTTTCTAATGTGATGTCGTAAAAAACACTTTTTTGATGTCTTATAAAACACTTTTTTTTGCGCTTACGAAAAAAATATTGAACTAATGACCAAATAACCCATTTATCAAATACCAAAATTCTACTTCGGTGGCTATTCTGTGATCCAGTAAAGTTATTTTTTTAATCAAATGATACATAAAAAGTATGTAAAAAATGAATAAAATACTGACAAAAATGTATGACCCAATAAAGAGTAGCTGATTTGATCATCAGTGACACTTTTGACAAGTGATAGTATTACGTATTACCTTTTTCACAAAGTTTCATACTGGCAGTAAGTATAGAATGATAGCAAAGAGTTTTTATGCCTAACAAAATAATTATTTCTGACGAAAATCTTGATTTTCAGTGAAATAAAATAAGTATAAAATAATAATAATTTTACTTTTTTCATAAAATAAATCTAATTTTTAGCGAATTTGAACTATTTATACATTTCTGTAGGCGTAACTGGCATTTTAATTGCTTAGCCTTTCAGCCTTTGCCTCATAATTGTGGAAAAAGATTTTATTCGCCATTTTATTTTGGCGGATATTTAAAATTATTTGTTTAATAAAATATTTTTTGTGTTATTCAATGTATTATCATGAATACACAAAATGGATTAAGGAATTATCCTAAATGTTTTGTGTAATATCGTAAAATTTTAGTGCACATGTAAGTATGTACTTTATAACGATCTAACGATGTATGTTTTTGACAACATTTTTTTTAGTTTCATTTCCTCGGCTACTGCATTGTAAAACGTTGAACAATATACGTGCCATAATACATTGTGCATTTAATATAGATCAATGTGCACATTGTTCAATCCTTAACACATTTTCCGTTAATTTTGATTGAAAATACTATATTTTAAGATCTTTAAGTAGATGTACAGACAGCAGCACGTCAGGTTACCCATTTGCGCTACGAACGCCGGCGCTGTTACGAGCGAGTTAATGGCGAAGTCAAGGTTAGCATGTATAGCCTGATGTGCTGCCGTGTGTACATATACGGTGTAAGTTTTTGACAACATTTTTTTAATTTCATTTCCTCGGCTACTGCATTGTAAAACGTTGAACAATATATGTGCCTTAAGTATATCATTAATAACTATAAATACATTGTGCATTTAATATTGGTCAGTATGGGTCTTAACAGCATTTAATTTAAATGAATGTTAACAGGTTGGCAATGGAGAGTTAACACAAAGTTATAGAAGGATTAACCTAGAAAACCTTTGTGTTTTGATAGACAACATCCAAGAGTTGGTCAACCATTTCTATCCCGACATTGATAACATAAGTTTTAAGACTATATCTTGGTTTAAAGAAAGAGCGATTCTATCACCAACTAACGAACAAGTAGATAAGGTAAACAACTTGATTCTTTCAAGGATTGACGCGCCGACGCAAATACACAACTCGATCGATACTGTTCTCAATTTGGAAGAAGCAGTTCATTTTTCCTACAGAATTTCTTAATTCTTTGAACCCGTCTGGACTCCCTCCTCATAAAATGGTGTTGAAAGTAGGTTGTCCTGTTATTTTGTTAAGAAACCTGAATCCACCTAAACTTTGCAATGGCACGCGTTTGCTGGTAAAATCTCGAAAAACTTTTATAATAGAGTGCACAATACTCACCGGATGTGGTACAAGAGAAGATAAAATAAAAATAAATAAATAAATGAATAAATAGATGTATTGATTCCCCGAATTCCTCTGATGTCATCGGATTTACCGTTCCAATTTAAACGCCTACAGTTTCAGATAAAGATATCTTTTGTAAAGACCATTAAAAATCGCAGGGTCAAACTTTCAACGTTGCAGGCTTAGATTTGAGCGTTGATTGTTTTTCACATAGCCAATTATGTCGCTCTTTCAAGAGTAACATCTAACGAAAAAATGTTTGTTTTATCTAATGACAAAAAAACGGTGAACGTAGTATAAGACATTTTGTAGTATATTTAGTTAAACCTGTTCTGCTTACTATTTTCTTATAAACATGTAACAGAAGCATTTCTTTTTTTTTATTGCTTCCCGTTGTCTGTATGTTTGTATATATGTCCCTATATATGCTTAGATCTTTAAAAGTACAGAACGGATTTTGATGCTGTTTTTTAATAGATAGAGTGATTCAAGGGGAAGGTTTATATGCATAATATATGCCGGCGGCGCATGACAAAAAGCTGTGAACGTTGTATTTAAAGACATTCTTTAGTATATTTAGTAAGTATCAATAATTGCACCCGTGCGAAGCCGGGCGGGTCGCTAGTACCTAATAAACGAATCTTGGTCGAGTAATAGATGACCTATAACTAAGTCATTGGTCTTAGATTCCTAATCCCCATACAGTCTAGAATTCTATGAGCAGTTTTATATACAACTTTTAAGAGAAACTGAACACCTTGGGTCTAAATATTAAAAAAAAAAGTCGCCTCTCCATACAACTTGTCCGATCAGCTGATCGCCTTAGTATGAAAAGTTTAAAATGTTTTTGAGAATTGGATATTTAATTTTTCCTAGGGAAAAGTTGTCCAGTTTCGGGGGGTGGTTACCATCCTGAAATATGACTACACGTTTCTGTTTCACGTTTATAAAAGTTGGAGGTCAACTCACTGACTCATCAACGCCTAGCCCAAACCTTAGGACCTAGACAGCTAAAATTTGTCACAAAGGTACCTTTTATAATATATATATATATAATGATATAATCGTTTATTTCGGGTAACTGTGACCCATAAGTTCTAATTACAAATTCAAATACATCATTAAATTAAACAATTGAAATTAAAAACTACAAAAATTACAGAAGATTACAAATACATCATTAAATTAAAAAATTGAAATTAAAAACTATACAAAAATAATAAAATTGTCATTCACATAAAATTATACAATTAATAAGCAAAACTATAACGTAAGCAAGGAATAAGGAAGAATTTTACGAATTTCCTATGGGAACTAAGTCCTGGACATTCTCTAGTAGAGACTAGAGGTCGATACAATACAATACAATACAATATTCTTTATTACACTCCAACACAAATAAGGTACAGTTACATTTTAATACAAAACAGTTGTCAGGGTACAAAAGACGGCCCCTAATAGACACATCAACACGGTCTAGGGATATTGCACGATTTTTCACATTTTCACGAAAGAATTGAAAATTCAGGTTTAACACTTGCTCGTCTGAAATTTTTTATTATAAGATGGGTTAACTCTTGACCTCAATCTTGAGCATAAAGGTCAAAGATGAGGTCGACGATGGAGCGAGTTAACCCAGAAAATGCCTATAAAGGCACTGGTACTCCCACGCACCGACGACGGAACACAGCAAGCTGTTTGGCGTCGGATTTCGGTAGGAGGGTGGTCGCGAACCAGACGGCCCTTTACTCAGCTTACCACACCGCATGAGACCATAGGACGACACCTCAGATTCAGAAAAAAATGAAGTGTCGTTGCCTGAATGGATTACTAAGAGGCAGGTCTCATTGAGATGAGGTGGTGTTATTCCCAACCGATCACCACACGGCAATCTCGAGTAAAGACCTAGATGTATCTCGAGTATAGACCTAGATGTATCTCGAGTATGCTTTTATATAGCTTCTCAAACAGACCTCTTTTGTATGAAAAATCGTGCGATATCCCTAGACCGTGTTGATGTGTATATTATAAAGAGGTAAAGTTTGTAGAAAGTAATCTCTGGTACCTACTACTAATATTAAAAGTTCTTTCACTGATAGAAAGCTTTCTTATCAGCGAGTATCATAGACTACATTTTTTTTACCAGCCCATATACGTCCCCACCGAGGGGCACGGCCTCCCTTCGAAACACGAAGGGGATTTAGGCTATAGTCCACCACTCTGGCCCAATTCGGGTTGGTGGACCGCTCGTCTTTCGAAAATAAATTTTCTTGGACGTCCGTCCATCACGACGTTTTCCTTCACCGTTAAGCAAGTGATAATTAGAAATCCGTACATAAATCCAAAAAGACAAATTTAGTGGTACAGGCCCGCACCAGGATAGACTATATAATTTTCCCAAATTCCCCCTAGAACGAAGTCCCGAGCTGAAAGCTTGTTGTCAATAAAACAGCCTTAACTCTGCTATTTTAAACACTATAAATAATGGATTACCACACAGCTGTCATTGTTTTTGCTAAATCGCCTGAATAAACAAGTAACAAGACAGTCATTGATCGTTACAACAATAACTCGACACTGAACGACCATCTATCTATTCATGATTCACGCTGAGGCACAATGAACTGAAAGACAACCAGACATATACATTTTTATTATTTTTATTGGTTATTGTTTTAGTTTTTTGAGTGCGGCCTATTAAAAAAAGAAATACTTGAATTTCAACTCTAAAATTAATAGTAGATTGTTAACCCTGGGCTGAAAGGCACCCATTTCTGACGAGATATTTTGGCACTGGAACGAAGTGAGAGCGCCAATAGTTGAGGCAGAAATGGGTGCCGTTCACCCGAGTTAAACACTCTACTTTTCACTTCGAATACGAGGAAAGTAAAGAAGCCTGGCAATTAAAACTCTTTTACAATGAAAAAAATTATTGTAGTGTGGCCGTATGGCTTCTGCCACATATTACCACATATTTAACAAATTACTTTCTGCTTTAGAGCAGCGATGATCCACTTTCTGCACGCTAATTAGGTAAACACTGGCCCACTTTCAGAGTATGAGAAGTGAAAAATATTTTTATAACCCTTGACATTTATCGCTTGTAACTCTAAACCACTGAAACAATTTTGGTAAAATATAGCTAAGAACCATCTCGATTACATCAGCTTTCAAACAAAAAAACGCATCAAAATCGGACTGTTACTTTAGGAGATACGATTCCACAGACAGGTACACAGAAACACACGTCAAACTTATAATACCCCTCTTATTTGTCGTGGCGATTTATCACGAGCGTTTCCGTGCTGTCGGTCCCGGCTGTTGTCGATTGACTACAGTGGTTAAAACCAAGTCAGAGGCCATTGTGCGGTCTGAAAACTCTGACACCAGGGTCAGCCAAGTTCGCCACACACTTGACTATACCTACACGATACGAAGAAAAATACAATGAGCCAAACTCATGCGCAGGGGAAACTCAGTAAATATGGCACGCTTTGTGCTAACAGTCACATGATCGTTAGGTTAAGTCATGAGAAAGTTTTGAAATGACTCACTTTGTCATAGGTATGTAAATGTAACTAAATGACTAACAATACAATAACTAACTGGAAATACATTGCTTTGTCTTTGGAAAAAAAATACTTATTCAAATGTAAATACTGCTTGGAAGTGCTACAAAAAGAAGTTTTGCATTTTCTTGTTATAATGTACAGGGACAACAGCACATCATGCTATCCAAAACTGTCAAATTTCTTCAATCCTCTATTTTATCTTCAAGCATAAAAGTTACTATACTAAGTTACTATACTATACAAAGTTACTTGTTTTTAGTTTACTATCCATTGGGGAAATTTGACAGTTTGTGGTAACCTGATGTGCCCTTGACTGTATTAAGATAGCCTTAATTGGTAATATGTCAGACTTGAGACCGAAGGTTGCGGGTTTAAATTCTGTTACAGGCCCGTACCACAGTCGTCTTTTCGGATTTATGTATGTATTTTTCATTAATTATCATTTACTCAGGAAAACATCGTGATAAAACCCACACATCTAAGAAAATTCGTATTTGAAAACGCCGGTCCCCCAACCCGCATTAGGCCAGTGTGGTAGACGATGATGGCCTAAATCTCCTTCGTGTTTTGAAGGGAGGTCCATAGTCTATGCCCCTCGATGGGGACATTATATGGGCTTATAAAAGAAATAATAAACGTATTATGATGTGATGGATGACGCATGGCACGATACACAACACAGCTGTTAATAACAATAAAAAATAGTTATTTTCAGAGACCTGTGTCATAGTCACTGACAACTTATTTACTTGTGTAAAATATTGCACGAGTAGCAAAAAACAATCTTTAGTAAGGCACATTATAACATGACCAAATAATATTAAAGTTAAAAAAAAGATATGTACAGTCGATCATATAACCTCCTCCAATTTTGAAGTCGGTTGAAAACAGAAATCCTTCGTAAAAGTGTGTTTTTAACTACCGACAAAAAAGAGAGGTGTTATTTGTTTGACGTATGTATATCTGTATGTCTGTGTGTCTGCATCGTAGCTGACAGATGACATAATTGGAATGGTTCTTAGAAATAATTGATCAAAATTGATTCAGTCGTTTATAAGTTATAAGCAACCGAATATCGAGGGTGATACACATTTTTTTAATTTTTGAGTTAGTTATTAAGATTTCACCAGAACCAACATACTTCATACCTACGTTGTAAGTTAATAAAAAGCTCGTAAAAAGAAACAACCCATAATATGTCTGACAAATCTTGGCTTTGCATGGCGTCGTCAGATGAAAAGTAACAATTTCGCAATGCCCAATAACCTTGTACCTTGGAAGTTGTCCAGACACACCCTCGGATAAATCAATACAAGTATCTCTTTGTACGATTCTGTGATATTATGTTGTCTTTTCAGTGACGACACGTAACAATAATAAATACCTTCCATACTTTATTTGACCATTATTTGACTTTGATCCAGCCGTCAAACATAGATTAACATTAACTCTATGAATAAATGTAGTTTACACTTTGTGTTCTTGGTTCTTGATGGAACTCCATATTATTACGAATGAAAGACTTCATTTTTACACTAGTTCTACTTAATTATTTGATATTTGTGTGCATAAAATATCAAATAAATAAGTGCAACTAGTCTAGTGTAAAAATCATGACATGTCTTTCATTGGTAATCTATGAATAAGTTAACGCGACTTATTTTATCAAATAAGTTCAGTAATTTCACAAAAAAAATGTAAAAGTCTATCTGGATCTATCTAGAGATAGATCCTAGATGGACGAATGAAAAAAAAAGAAAGCAACCGCCTCATCAAGAATAACTGGACATTATTGAAATATCTAATGACAACGTTTTGTATTTCCGAATTTTCTGTTCCTTCGACGACTGTTAAATTTTAAAGTTCTTCGAAGTCTGGTTAAAATATTTCAATTAAAGAAAAGTTTTCCTCAGTGGAGTTATTATCTAGAAAAAATACAATGTACTACTACTTAGTTATTAGATTAAGTAGCGCAGGCGTGTCGTCACAATGTCTCTGAAACGCGGGCTTCTAATATTCACTGTATGACGCATCGGTCGAATAGGTACATTTTCCACGATCATTTTGGCTACTTTAGTTCAAATTTAACTAAGAATTATAAAAACGGACGTACTGCAAAATAACCTTTCGCCCGTTCTCACGTACTTTACTGCGTTTTCCAACCAAATTGCCACCAGTTCAAAACGAAGTTTTGAGATCAATTGACTTCTATATTCATAAGATTTTACAAGTAACGGACCAAGACTTTTTCAGAATACAATGATCTTTTATTTACTGTCACCATAACCTACAACAACAACTCCCTTTCAATATATTTTGCGAAATAATATATTTAGAAGTATGCGTCTGTGAAACTGGCTTTGGCATCTACAATTTTCCAACCTTCTGGTCAGATATTGGTCTCCCACTGGCAAATCAATACTAGTCTGTACTTGTAACAGTTTCCAGATAAATGGGCTTCGATATCATTGGTCTAAGCGCTATCTAGAACGGAAATAATGATCCATAATTGTAATAAAATATTTACTTATATTTTTTAAATAACTTTAATAACTGAACATGCAGCAACAAGTTTTTGCTGTCAAAACTAGCCGAAATAATACGTATGAATGACTATAATCATAAGAAATTCGAAGTTCTGTTCGTACTTTTTGTACTGCCGTAGGGACATGTTAGTCTGAGTTTCTTATGGTTACTTTTCCACGGACACACTTCTTCTGAATCGGCAGTAGTTTTTCTCTATCTTATTGAATAAACTACCAAGCTGAATTGGAAACCAGATAAAAAGTAATGGTATTATCTGCCTGCGTCTTTATTTCCGAGCTCTTTCATCCAGATCATCTAACAGATATTTCGAGTGAACAGACATTTTCTGGGTTGCCTGCTAGTTGCTTTTTTACATCCATATCTTTAGCGTAATAGGACTTAAAGGGATTTTCAATATTGCGGGCAAAAGGCTGCCTATAAACTGCCATAATGGTGTCAGTGTATCATCACAACATTAAGCTAAAATGTAAATAGATAGATACTATAGATAGATAGATAAACTTTATTGCTTCTTAACAATTTGTAATATTGTACAATGTTCTTATACAATTAGAAAAAAAGGTTAGCGAAATAAGTGACGTAGATTGTAGAAGCAAATAGGACACAGAACTCAGCATACTTGCTGTCTATGACAGACAACAAACTGATTTTCAGCTGTGCCTAGAGTTTTTTTTTTCGCGCGTACCTGGGGTAAAAAAAAATATAATGAAGTAACTTATCAGAAATGTGTACCAGTATGTATTCAAGTGAGATAGTGTAATTGCGTGTGAAAGTGCGTGTAAGTGTTAGTAATATAATGAAGACAAGCATATATTACGCAATACATTGAGGTATGGTATATTATATACCGTATATCTATCAAGAGTGAACTATAAACGGTCCTGATTTCTCGCCAACTTTGCTCTGTAAGCTATATTTGGAACATAATAGTATATCTACTGTGTCATTCTGATTACAGAGTAGTATCCTATTGCATCCTTAATGCGTTATAATCATAACAACATTTATTATGACTTAGTGACTTGTTTAGAAGAAAGAACCAAACAAATTGGTGTCAAGTTTTTATTACAACATAGACCAGTGACGCTTAATAAGTATCGATCAGTGAGATTAATCAACAAACTTGGGACAGTGCACCTCTTAGGCAACATAGAGGCTCGATCATGACGTTTTCGTTCTACGGAAAGCACGTTGAATCTTTGTTCATAGTTCATAGTTATTTATTTGCAATAAACATGGTATAAAGATGTAACAATTTATATAAACTGAGGCCAACATGCTTAGCCGATAAATATTCAGCATGCAAATATTACAAAATAATCGATCGGTGCTTTGTCGATGACTAAGGTCTGTATTACAGAACGAGACTCAGACTCTGATCAAATACTTAAGTAGCAGTCGCCTTTGTTATTTTGATAGTGAGAAAAAGAGATAATCAATATCTACTTAAGTATAGATCAAGTCTGGAGTGTCCTGTAATACGGGCCTACAACATTTAACCAGACGTATGTATCTAGCTAGAGGTTAGTGCGTTTAACTAAACCAAAGGCCCTCTGGCAGTCTGAAACATTAGAGTAAGTAAAGCTTATTTAGTTGTTCATTGACTTATTTATAGGTAGGTGCCCTACACGTCAATGCGTCCTACCAGTCATGACCCACGGAGCCGAAACGTGGAACATGACAGTGAGGTTGGCCCACCGATTGCACGTCGCTCAGCGAGCAATGGAGCGCTCCATGCTCGGGATCTCGCTAAGGGATAGAATCCGAAACGAGGTCATCCGACAGAAAACCGGAGTGTTAGATATTATCCAAAAGTGTAGCAAGCTGAAGTGGCAGTGGGCTGGCCATGTCTGTCGCAGAACCGACGAGCGTTGGAGTAGACAGGTTCTCGAATGGAGACCACGTCTTGGCAAACTTAGTGTAGGACGCCCCCCAGCCAGATGGTCAGATGACCTAAAGAAGATAGCGGGTAGTGGCTGGATGAAAACAGCGGAGGATCGTGAAAAGTGGCGCACCTTGGGGGAGGCCTATGTTCAGCAGTGGACTGCAATAGGCTGATATGATATGATGACCCTACACGTAAGGAACGATTAAAATTACAAACAAAATTGTCTTTTCCGAGAGAAAGATTTCAAAGAGCATTAAGAATAAACAAAGTATCGGCTTTGGATCTAGCAATAGAATGCATAGCGATCATTACGTGCGATTTATAGGTACTTACCTTGTTCCGTCATAGTTAAGACAGAGCGCAGGCAAGCAGTGAGGAATATAAACCATAGTGCATATCAGAAATCTACATAAAACATATTTCTTTGAAAACTTTTTTCATTTTAATGAAGCGCCCGTAGCCCAGTGGCGCTCGCTGATCTCAACAGATCAGTGAGGTTAAGCAACGTACACAGAGGCAGGGAACCTGATGGGTGACCAAAGTGGCAATTTATCACGAGAGTTTCCGTGCTTCGGAGGGCACGTTAAGCTGTCGGTCCCGGCTGTTGTAGATTGACTATACAGTCGTTAAAACCAAGTTGAAGGCCATTGTGCGGTTTGAAAACTCTGACACCAGGGTTAGCCAAGTTCGCCACACACTTGACTATACCTACACGATAAGAAGAAGAACAATGTATAAGAAAAAAAAGAAAGAAAGAAAGAAAAAAATGTTTATTGACGTCATTATACATTCGTAGACAAAATTCAAAGTAATAATAATATTCTAATTATGATATAATGACGCCAATGGGCCTCCAACTCAGCATAGTTGTGGTTTCGGAAGAATCCACAACGCTGGTCTTCCGTGGAAACCCAGAGAGCGATATTTACGCGCAGTCAGATCACACGTGTCACACTCGCCACGTTGTTCAAGGACTTGCTCCAAAGGCCTCGGAGAATAATTTCTATAATATGTAAAAAAAAATATCATTCATTATTTCATACGCTCACGCCTGTAATCCCTATTGGGGTAGGCAGAGCATCATTGGTTTTAAAACCTCTTATGCCACGTTACATAAATTCTGAGGGGTTTTAAGATGAAATATGACGTAAGTGGTAAGAGTTTGTCGGCCTTTCGTCCATAATACAACAAAACCCTTGCGTAAAAAAATTATGAGAAGTAACTATTTTAAACCTCGGGTTATCTCCTAACTCCTGACCCGTCATGAAACCTAAAGATAATCCAAAGCAATGGAAGGAACGTGAATGGTGTTCCGTACACGAAAATAATAATACTTTTAATCTTATAAACATATTTCTGCATAACGTGAAATATGTAAAAAAAAATCTATTTTTACAGGGACTCCTCTCTTACAATACACTAAACCCTCTTGGCCTATTTACTGGCTTTTACAATGTGCCTGGGATGAGTTGGCAGTTAGCATAATTTAAGTTTTCCTTTTCACTCCTATGCGATATAACAGTTGTTTCTTATCTCTATGTACACTTTTATGGGAAGTTTAAGTGCGGTTTTCCTTCTTACCTTTACGGAACAAGAAGTTCAAAGTGTCTAACTTGAAGTGCCTGCTTTTCACGTATACATACACTCACACCTATAATCCGTCGGGGTAAGCAGAGCAACAAGTGGGTCTAGACCTACTTGACCCCCACGTTTGAAACATGAATAGTGTTGATTGGGTTGTCAGCCTTTCATCCTCGCCACGGTACAGCAAAACCCTCGTAGCCTATTTACTGGCTTCTTAAGGCGACTACAGCACCCGATAAAGGCAGCACACATAGGAATAGTGCCATCTCCGTCTCTCAACAGGCCTGGGCCGGCAGTGCGAACAGTGTCGATACACGAAGTTTACGGACTATGAAAGCGTGCGTGCGTAAAAACATGTTCGAAAGTTAGAAAAATGAGATTTATGGAAAGGTAACAGCTTAAATCGAAAAATGCGTTAACTACTTATCGAGAGTGTTCAATCACGAACATTTTGATAGTAAATTCAAGATCCTGTGTACATTTTACTATCATTTTTACAGCTTAAAAGATACACAATATTGGTATTTAGAGGTGACTTTGTGAGCTTTTTCTATCGAACCAAAAGTGCTGAATCATGTTTTCAGCAAACTACTTATCTAGTTTATGTCCTGAAATATTACCGTAGTATTTTTTCTTCGATTTAATGCAGTGCGTCATGCTTATCTACGCATCATAAAATCGTAATTTAGGTGCTGTAGTCGCCTTAAGAGTTCGCAGCTGGCACAATTTTTCTTTTACTTCCAGTCCATAAAGGCAGCTGCTCTTTACTGTTTAAAATTAGTTTACTGTGCAGTTACGATGTCAAGGTCGTGTGTGCACAATGGGTGGTTTTTCAACAATATCCAATGACAATACAATACGCCGCGCGCTCTGAGAATGTTTCCTAATCAGTGTTTTGAGACCAATCCACTTGCTTTCCTAATCATAACTCCGTGATTGAAGAAAAAAACTTTTTTTCCTCTTAACTTTTCGAGTGATAGGATTATACCAGCTAACCACACTAGACTCGATGGATCGCAGAGCCAGGAGACTCATTGATACAATACAATACAAATATACTTTATTTTTTTACCCACCGAGGGGTACGGGCCTCCCTTCGAAACACGAAGGGGATTTAGGCCATAGTCCACCACGCTGGCCCTATGCGGGTTGGTGGACCGTTCGTCTTTAGAAAATTTTCTTGGACGGGCGGGTTTCATCACGATGTTTTCCTTCACCGTTGAGCAAGTGATAATTAGAAATCCATACATAAATCCGAAAAGACGAATTTAGTGGTACAGGCCCGCACCAGAATTTGAACCCACGACCTTCGGATTACAAGTCTGGCTCATTACCAACTGGGCTATACTTTATTGCACACCAACATTACAGAACATAGAGAGTAAAAGTTACATTATGGACAGTAATAAAGTTAGGGTACAAAAGGCGGCGGAAAATAAGCTCCAAAGCCTAGTTTTTCGCCAGCCCCAAAATCAAACTTCTCACTCACACTTACGTATTGTCCTATTTGAACGTAGGCCTATATATCCCATCCTTTTCACTTTACCTTAAAGTACTACCTTTTACTAAACCATGATTAATTTCATTCGAGAGTTGGTCGATTAGGTCTAACTTTCACAGGTTTTTGATGACAAAAACTAATTGAAATTGATTCTGAGCACTTATTAAGCATTAGGTCACAGAATATACAGGAATTTAGGTAAATCTTTTTCAATCTCTCGGGTGCTAAATCAGTCCATAAAACTGAACAACTTTCCCCAAGGAACATAGGTCAAAATGCGAAAAAAAAAATTTGATCTCCCATACAAAATGCGCTATATGCTGATGAAGTTTGTATGGGAACTCAAATTTTTTTTTCGTATTTTGACCTATGTTCCTTGTGAAAGTTGTTCAATTTCATGGACTGATTAACCACACGAGAGGTTGAAAGAGAGATACCTAAAGCCCTGTATAATAGTACTAACGCTTAGGTGACGAAACTTTAAAAATAATGTTGCAAAAAATTATACTTTAATCAGAATGTTGCAAAACATATTTCCTAAGGAATTACGTAATTATTAATAAGTTCCTTAATTCTTTGCAGCAACATCCCTAGCCAACGTGCTGCTGAACGTGCCAGCTAACGCGACCGTGTCGAACGGCAGCTGCGGCGCCAACGACACTCAGCAGTGGCTGGCCCTCTCCTGGACCGTCGGCAACCTCACCGCCAACAACATGACCCTGGTCTTCCACAGGAATGACACCACCAAGAACTACGAGCTACAGAGCTTGAATGTTTCACTGACTGCTGAGCTCTTCCCTAACTCGAGTAAGTTTATGTCTTCTTCCTAGCGCTTAGTCCCGTTTCTCATTCGGGGTACGCTTGACCATGATCCAGGGTTTGGCAGGTCAAGTCATTACGATGGAGGGACTGCCATCTGACCTCCGTGACCCTGCTAACAGGGGCACCTGACCGGTTTGGATCATGGTTACACATTCAATCTCCTGAATGTGCAGGTTTCCTGACGATGTTTTCCCTCACCGTAAGAGCATAGGTTAGTGTGCAACTAATGTACATAACTCATAAAATGAGTCATTGGTACATGGCGGCACTGGGGATCGAACTCGGTACCTCTTTTTTTTATTATAAGATGCGTTAACTCTTGACTTCAATCTTGACCAAGGTCATAGATGAGGAACTGGTAGTAAGCGAGAGCCGTGTGGTGATCGGTTGAGAAAAACACAAATAGAACAAATGAGAATAGAAACAAATGAGATACCTCCTATTAATCCACCCCAGGCAACGACACCTCAATTTGTTCTGAATCTGAGGTTGCGTCTGTGAAGTGCCGTCTGGTTCGCGACCACCCTCCTACCGAAATCCGACGCCAAACAGCTTGATGAGTTCCGTCGGTGCGTGGGAGTATCAGTGCCTTAATTGGCATTTTCTGGGTTAACTCGCTCCATCGTCAACCTCATATAATTATATGACCTTAGTCAAGAGTTAACCCATCTTATAAAAATAAAAAGACTCTTAAACAAAATATGACTAACATTAGTAGCAAAAACGTTCATACAATACAATACATTATAGTATAATGATTATACTTTATTACACTCCAACACAAATAAGGTACAGTTACATTTTAATACAAAACAGTTATGTCAGGGTACAAAAGACCGCCCCCTAATAGTCACTTCAACACGGTCTAGGGATATTGCACGATTTTTCATACAAAAGAGGTCTGTTTGAGAAGCTATAAAAGCATACTCGAGATACATGAAGGGCTATAATTTTAGACGAAAATTTTTGAAAACGTGACGGAAACGAAAACGAAAATTCACTTTTTGGCTGCTTTTTGTATTGAAATGGTCGAATTTATGCATTTTTTTTTTTCATTTTGTATCGCACGCGCCTAAACAAGCGCGCGACGACGGGTGAGTAGGTAATTGCTGGGAGTTGATAAATGTAAAAACATTCAAATGTAATCTTTTTTCTTTTTAACATGCAATATAATTACAACAACTTACTTATTGAAATCTACTAATTTTGTAGATTAGGTATAAAACTGTGGTATAAAATGTTCTTTCACTCATGTTTAAACTTGTATGAGTAGTTAGCGCAAAAACACTATATTCCGTCGAGAAGAACTAATCCTTACCCCCTTCCAGGCTCAAAGAATGCGCTAGAATTCTGGCACGGCACAGAATGGCAGACGCCTATGGCCACGTCGTACCGTTGCTCTCAGGCTAGCGTGCTCAACATGATGGCCGAGTCAGGAGTGGTGGCCACCCTGACGCTCTCACGGCTGCAGGAGGAAGCCTTCCGCACCAGCTCCGGCAAGGCATTCAGCGCTGGTAAGTTTTGAAAACAGCATAGCTTACATGGATGCGTGAGATGATTTTGTCGTACATATGTAGACAGCAGCACTTCAGGTTTCCCAGTTGCACAACCTAACCGACACCGAACTTCAATGCCATTGAAATATAGACCTTACTGCTTTTCATTTTAGACATAGACATTTAGGCCTGTATTACAGAAGGAGACTCAAGTCTTGATCCATACTTAAGTATTGAATGTCTCTTTCTCTTACGATCAAAATCACAAAGACGACTGCTACTCAAGTATAGATCAGAGTCTGCGTCGCGTTCTTTAATACGGACCTTATTCTTGAAATTTTTTCATTACAAGTCAAAACAAAACGGCTTTTCTCGTGTTATTTAAAATCGGCGTCCGACCGACAGTTTCGATCCTTTACGAGGATCTTCGTGAGTGTTCGTAGTGGTAAAGAAAGAGTCTCCTATGTATTGTAGTCTGGCCTTTAAGTATAGAGTTTGGAGTCTCGCGTGTTCTAAAAAGTCCTCTCAAAGCGGACAAAGCCCTGACACTGTCGTGTACGCAGGAGGAGGCCTGCCGCATCAACTCAGGCAAGATATTCATTGTGGGTGAGTGGTGTGGACTTAACTCGACTAAATGGGGTGAATAATTAGTTATCAAAACTTGAGGCACTGTTTATACGTAAAATGAACCTTAAAAGCTACGGAGCAAAAGTTTTTTTGGCGAAAATAGAAGCATGAAGAGACATCCGCCGCCTGAAGACGGATCGGCGGACGAAAAATGCCTTTGTTCCGTAACTATTAAGATTCATTTTACGTTGCCTTGACCGGTACGCCACGTCGCTTGTGTATAAACCTTAGGGGATGATTCTTCACATGAAACCGAACAAGTTTTCCCGAGGAACCTATATAAAGTCGTCGACTCCCCTTATAAAGTCGTCAACTTCCCTAATAAAGTCGTCGACTTCCCTCATAAAGTCGTCGACTTCCCTCATAAAGTCGTTGAATTCCCTTATAAAGTCGTCAACTTCCCTTATAAAGTCGTCGACTTCCCTCATAAAGTCGTTGAATTCCCTTATAAAGTCGTCAACTACCCTTACAAAGTCGTCAACTTCCCTCATAAAGTCGTCGACTTCCCTCATAAAGTCGTTGAATTCCCATACAAAGGCAGATCAGCTGATAGCGCAACTTGTATGAAGAGGTGAATTATTTTTAAATATTTCGACCTATGTTCCTTGGAAAAAGTTTCAGTTTCGTTGGCAGATTCTTATCCTCAATTTTTGCTAACTAATTTAAAGTCACCCAGTAGATATACCACATGCATGTTGGATCGCCCGCGCGGCAAGAGGTAGGTGGGGGGGTTGCGGGGGCGTTTCTGTATTCACGCAATTCAATGAATCTGATTCTTCGTTCAACGATACACCAACTAGATATCTGTTCACAGCAAAAAATAAACGTCTCGGTGAATAACAGCTCATTTGAGACGTCCCTTCACTTCAAATCCGTATGGTGTAAACAAAATGTATTACACTTCCAGTGCCCATTATTTTAAAAACTAAATGGAGATTCTAACATGGTATAACAATAACCGGTTCAATGACTCAAAAAAAGTTATTGTCACTTAAACAAAAAATGAGCTGAAATAGTCAAAATTCGTTTTTAATTTAATAGTAGTTTCGTGATTTTTTTAAATGTTTGTAAGTGACTAAAAGTATTTTTAATCTTAAATGGTTGGAGTGTTGTTGATCGAAGTTCTAATTCATTAGCGCTGTAGCGATGCGCGCCCACCTCATGCCACGCGAGTGATCCAGGCTGTGGTTTATCTGTTAAATGTAGATAGAAGGGCGTAGACAAATAGACTGGATTTTTTTTGATCTTACTCGAATCTTGTAGCCTAAATTCCTCATAAATAGAATAAGTCTTACAAACGGTCTTTACCTATGAAATCAAAACAATATTTTATAAAACTGATTTTTTCGTACGTTTTTGTATTTTTCTCCCGAATGCGAAATCCAACAAAATATTGTGGGCAGGTTTAGTCATCAAGTTAATTTTATCATACTTGGTTAAATGAAAGTTATAGTTGTAACAAAGATACAGCAAAAATAAGCTATGAAACGGGCAACAGATGAAACAAGATATATTTCAAATCTGGCTTCTTCTTGAGCAAATTTATCTAAAGTAAAAATTAATTGATTTCACACAGAATCTCCGAAGGCCAAGTTTTTAAATGAAAAACGATTTATATGTTATAAAATAAATTATGAACAAAATAAAGCTTGAGAAAAAAACTGCAATTTCATAGATAAAGACTTATACAATACTTAGCTAAGTATCTCTGTCTTCACAAACAATTTTACGAAAAGAAAAATGTTCGGCACGAATGGGACTTCAACCCACGACCCCAGGCTATCTCCTGGTTAGAGCACCAACTGCGCTATCCCAAGTTCCTTTCGCTCTGAACATTTTTCTTTCTCTAAAATGATTTGTGAATTTACCTTCGCGTAAGCGTTTTAAAAATACTAAACTAAATAATATATCTTTAGTAAATATTTTAAAATATGAAAATATACTTTAAGCGGATTTGTATGTTTAAATAAAACGTCTCAGTAACTGACCGTTTTGACTCATCGTCCTTTCGCAATATTTTTATCACAATCCGCAATTTGTCACGCTTGTCGCCCGGTCGTCACCCCAATCGGTTATTCCATTAAATGTTTGTTTCTGACACGAAACAATGTCTGTCTGTTTCAATATCTCTGTTCTCATTTCCAGTGAATCGTATCATTTGTTGCCATTATTTTATCACGTCCGCATTAAGTTATTTGTAGCAATTATTGAGGGTTCCATACATTCTTTTCGCATAACGATATTTTGTCATAATCAGTTTCTCTTTATGACAAAATATTGTTATGCGAAAATAATTTTATGCGTAAAAAGTTATACGAAAAAAAATGTGGGCTTTCAATTATATGCGAGTAAATATGGAACACTCAATAATTGCTACAAAGTAAGGCGAGTAAATATGGAATTATTATTGATACCAAACTTAGTCCTTTCGTATCAGAGGTTAAAATGTTTAGTTCTTACACTAATTATGTTTCACACAGATTGATTTCACTTCAATCTTTTTTCTTGGTAGTTGTATTGAGTTCTTATTGTCATCTCTATGTCATAAATGCTTCGCTCGTATTTCAATACATTAGTTACGACACTTATATCTTTAACTGGCATTCCGCTCGGGACTTCGTTCTCGTGGGAATTCGGGAAAATTATGTGTTAATGTTAATCCAGGGTCTCAGCTCCCTCCATACCAAAATTTATCAAAATTGCTCCAGCCGTTTGAGCGTTAAAGAGGAACAAACATTCATACATACAAACTATCGCGTTTATCATATTAGTAAAGATAACTTTAGCAATAGAAAAAACTTTACTTATTAACTTTATGTGCCTTATTTGGGTAAATTTTTTCCATCCATACATCCTCATAAACTTTCTTATTAATAGTAAAATATTTTGTATGTACCGGCTGCCGACTCTTCCCAGGCATACTGTAAAAATCAGTAAGTGGCACGCGAGGGTTTTGCCGCAATATGGGCAAAAGGCTGACAACCTCTCACTATTATATATCATGATTCATCTAATATCCCTCACAATTTGTGTCAAACGTGGCATCTAGTGGTTCTAGAACCACTAATGCTCTGCCTACCCCGTTAGGGATTGTAGGCGTGAGCGTATCCCCTGTTATACATATTATACATTATATTGTACATTCTCTTTTTTAGTGTTTATCTGCTGAGCACTCGTGACTGACGTTAATGAGGTTATAGATAGCTGAATACCAGTGTTTTGTCCTTTGGACAAAGCTTATGCTGAGCTATGGCCTTTTTGTTGCATTCTGACACACACACAACACTAGAATAACTCTGTAACCTTTAATGTGTATTTGTACTTCTGACTGTTTTGAATGTTGTGTGTCTGTTTTAAAGCAATGAATAAATTCTTTGTCTGTCTGTCTGTCTGTCTGTATTTGTCAAATGTGGCATCAAGTGGTTTTAATATCACTGATCCACTGCCTACCACGATAGGGATCACAGCCGTAAGCGTATGTTTGTTTAAAACATTTTTTAATATTACTAAACTATTCGTGACATTACAAGCGGGATGTTATCATTTATCTATCGAGCGTGTCCGTCTGTACCTCACTATGTACTATGTATATTTGTATGTATGTTAACGAGTAGATAAGACTACGATTAGGTACTTGGAATGTGCAATACAATATAGCATTTTTTTAAAGCTATTTTTTTTAAAGGCCACCTACTTTTTTGCTGTATAATGGGCGAAAGGCTGACCACCTCTCACCATCATACAACTTCTTCCATCTGATAACCCTCACAATTTGTGTCAAACGTGGCATCTAGTGGTTCTAGAACCACTGATGCTCTGTCTACCCCGTTAGGGATTATGGGCGTGAGCGTATGTATGTGTATGTAGTTATTAGTTTTTGCACAAGTCGTCACACTTACTAGTACAGAGGCCAACGCTTCAGGTTATTCCATTTTCGTTGCAAAATCGCTCTTATTGCAACAGCACAGAGTGCACGCGTGTGGTAATCTGATGTGCAGCCCTCCGTACATTAAAATTCTGAATCTGAATCTTCTTGTATAGGTATGGGTGTGATGGTTGGTTAATATATTGTGCGGTGTGGTAGGCTCTGTAAAGGGCCGTCTGGTTCGCGACCACCCTCCTACCGAAGTCCGACGCCAAACAGCTTGCTGTGTTCCGTCGGTGCGTGGGAGTACCAGTGCCTTTATAGGCATTTTCTGGGTTAACTCGCTCCATCGTCGACCTCATCTTTGACCTTATGGTCAAGATTGAGGTCAAGAGTTAACCCATCTTATAATAATATAAAAAAAACTATAAATGTCCTATTTATTTGAGTTATTTTTTTATTTTCTTTGTACTGTTCTTCTTTATATTTTTAATAACGTCTTTAATAACGTTTATTGTACACACAGGACATAAATTACAGACATAAGACAGTACATACAAAAAGGTTCCGCTTATTTCTAAAAAGAAATTTCTACCAGCAGACCTGTTGATAGGATAGAGCAAGAAGAAAGGAAGACAGACGTGTACTATAGGAGAAAAATAGATGTACTGAACAAATTGAATGCTAATTATTACTTAAATACTAAATATTACTCAAGCTAATATTTTTTTTTTCTGTAAGGGCAAGTTGTTCAGTTTCATGCGAAGAATCATCTAAGGTAACTTTTAAAAAACTTTAGATCCTGTACGAGGAACTACATCAGTGTGTAAAGCAGGTCATGCGCCGGCTAAATAAAAGAGCGGACCCTCCTCGTACAGGCATAGAAAGAAAGAAAGAAAGAAAATAAATTTATTTCACTACATTGTTTACAAGTGAACACAAAAACACAAATGTAAGGAAACACAAATGAGACCTGCCTCCTACTCGTAGTAATCCATCCCAGGCAACGACACTTCATTTTTTTCTGAATCTGAGGTGTCGTCCTATGGTCTCATGCGGTGTGGTAGGCTCTGTAAAGGGCCGTCTGGTTCGCGACCACCCTCCTACCGAAGTCCGACGCCAAACAGCTTGCTGTGTTCCGTCGGTGCGTGGGAGTACCAGTGCCTTTATAGGTATTTTCTGGGTTAACTCGCTCCATCGTCGACCTCATCTTTGACCTTATGGTCAAGATTGAGGTCAAGAGTTAACCCATCTTATAATAATAATAAAAAAGTAGATAGGTAGGTTCTGATAACTAAAGGTGACGTTGGGTACAGCGTAGTGTCATAGGGTGCAGCTCAGCATAGTGTCTGCGCTAAATAAATAGCACAAACGCTGGTATTCATGCTTCATGCTTATCTGATAGACAAGCAACCATGGAAATAAATGGCTCAGCTCCAGAGCAAATTGTTTAGCTCAGATACTAGCTTTCCGCCCGCGTGGACTACAGGTTATATCGTGCCCAACTGTGGGATAAAATGTAGCCTAAGTCCTTTCCCCAGGCTTTAAACTATCTCTGTACCAAATTCCATCAAAATCGGTTCATTAGTTTAGGCGTGAAAGACGGACAGACAGACAGAGTTACTTTCGCATTTATAATGTTAGTCAGGATTAAGTCAATTAAAATTTGAAATAAGGAAATTTATATGATTGACTTCGGAAAGAGTGACCCTCGGAGTTTCTTGCCTATTCTTCTCCTGAGGAAGACGGTACCTAGGCGCAAAGTAAAAAATGCTAATGTAATTCATTAGGTATTTTTACTTATTTTAAGTAATAGTAAAAATTCTCATTTTTAAATAAATATTTTTTTGGGAACCCACAAACACCCGTGTATGACCTGCCTCGCTTCCTGATGTAGATCTGCAGGCCAATTAAATTAAAAAGCTGCTCCTGCACGGCATTGCGATGTGTGTCAAATTGAGCAACTGAGCAACTCGTTGACATTGATTGGTATAGCTCGGAAAAACATAGTTTTATATGGGGTGACCTTAAATTAGGTAGCCAAACTTTATGGGGTCTTCTTCTTCTTATCGTGTAGGTATACTCAAGTGTGTGGCGAACTTGGCTAACCCTGGTGTCAGAGTTTTCAAACCGCACAATGGCCTCTGACTTGGTTTCAACGACTGTAGTCAATAGACAACAGCCGGGACCGACAGCTTCACGTGCCCTCCGCACAGAAACGTTCGTGATAAATTGCCACATCACCCATCTGGTTCCCTGCCTCTGTGTACGTTTCTTAACCTCACTGATCGGTTGAGATCAACGAGAGCCACTGGGCTACGAGCGCTTTATGGGTAATTCTTTATGGGGTAATTCTACACATGAAATGAAAATGAAATGAAAATTTACTGATTTCTAGAAGTAATTTTTACATTTTCACTTGAGGCCAGCCCAGTAAGCATTAATTTGCTTGTGTTGGGTGTGCCTCGCACAATCCCAGTTTAAATAACAAAATTTCTTAAACAAAACAAAAATATATTACTTAAATCAAAGTGTGTGCAGATGTGTATGTGTGGACGTGCATGTGTGTGGGTGTGTGTGTATGTGTGTGTGTATGTGCGCCGGTGTATATGTATGTGTGCGTGCGTGAACCTGAACCTGAACTGTCCCCAAAAACTTATTTAAATTATAATTTCGGCTTCTCATGCAAAGGCAAATCAGCTGTTCGCACAGGTTTCATATTTCGACATATGTTCCTTGGAGATAATTGTTTTGATACGTGGATTGATTCACTTCCTTAATTTTCGCTTACTGATTTCAACTCACCCAATATGACATATTGACATTTATATATATGTATTTATTTATTGTTTATTATGTATGTCACCGGAAAATAATAAGAATCGTAAGTTGATCATTTTTCGAGGTAGTTTGTCAACTATCGGAAAATCATACACGGCATTTGAAATGTATTATTTAACGTATACATTTCCGGTAATTGATCAATTTACGGCGTCTCGTGGTAAAATTATCCGACGAACGCGATGTGTACGCTGATTGGTTGAAAACTAGAGATGTTCGCTGATTGGTTGAATGTCTCACTTAGAACTGCGACAAGTACTTAGGTTTGTTAGTAGCCGAACCCAACCAACCCGTTTAGGGTTGGTTGGGTTAGGTTGGAACTGCGACCCTCAACGCACGAGCCGAGTGAGCTTAGCGAGCGTGCCGCGGCAGCGGCCGGCGAAGTGCCAGAAACGACTCGACTGTGGTTGCCTCTTAGGTTGTCGCATCGACCAATCAGAGAACAGTATATTATATTACGGATGTCAGTTTAACGTAAAAATGAACAATGAGCAGCAATTGGTCCATTCGTGTATGATTTGACATGTGGCAAAATCGTTAGTTGATAAACTTACAGCCAGGCAGCGTAAGTTGATCAACTAGCTAAAGTTTATTGCGTTAAGTAATACATTTCGACTGCTGTGTGTGATTTGCTGAAAGTTGATAAACTACCTCGAAAATTGATCAACTTACGATTCTTATTAATTTCCGGCGACATATATATTTCTATTTATCATCTTATTTTACTATAAGTACCTATTAATAGTCTCATTAATTAATTAGTTATATCCGGTTGTACCGTTCCGCCTGCCCAAGATTTCTCTCAACATTACTGGGTTGACTGGAAGAGATCCCCTTGTGGGATAAGTCCGCCTTTGTACCTATTGTCGCTTTATGTGTTAATCAGTGTCTGCTTTATAATTTTGTTGTACAATAAAGGATTTACATACATACATGACATCAACCATCAGTCATCTACCCTATTGTGTGAAAGCAAATTAGAAAGAGCGTAAACGTAACAGCTGAAAACCAGCGTTGGGACCTCGGCTTCAACACATGCTGAGCTGTGTCCTTATTGACATCGCACTACAGCACAATTTACTATTTTCTGTTGTTCTTCCCCCCTATCACGGTAAGTTTGAACGTGTTTGCTCAAGCTAAATCGTTCACGTTTCTAATGTATTCAAAGTTTCTATTGGGCTGAATACAAAGGAAACGTGAGCGGTTTAGCTTTGGTAAACACGTTCCAACTTACCGCGATCCGGGGCTGGCCCTGTGTTTTATATTTTATTTTATTTTCTTTGTGTTTTAGATGCTATATTTTCTTGTGTTATAATTTTTTTGCATCTGAATCATCGACCTCCAATAAATAACTAGACTTCCAATCGCGCTCAAAAAGTAAATGCCCATCACGGCGATTGGGCTTTCTTTTTGATAGCTTTTCTCACTCTTTCATTCTTTTGTTCAGTTCTTTTATCCTGCTTACTCATCCGTGAGTTCGTTCGAAAGCTCGGACAGTTTTTGGTTGACGTTTCTTTGAGATTGGGTATCTATTTGTTTTATTTTATATCAATGATCTGAATCTGTAAATGTTTGTCCTTAGCCCGCGAATGCGGCGGCGGCGACGTACCGGACGCAGTCCCGATCGCAGTGGGGTGCGCGCTCGGAGGGCTCGTGGTGGTGGTGCTAGTAGCCTACCTCGTGGGCCGCCGCCGCTCAGCCGCGCGCGGGTACCTCTCCATGTGAGGTCAGTGACCATAACACACCGTATACCAGCCACACCGACCACAGCGACCACTCTACATACTATGCCAGAACACATAGATATGCCAACCACTATGCCAACAATTACTACCACAGAACCAGTACATACAACAATATTAGATATTCTAACCACAGTGCCAGAAGTAAGTCAAACAGGGCCACAAATAAAAAACACAATGCCAGAAATACCAACATCAATGCCGAAAGTACATACAAAAACGTCAGAAATGCTTAGCAATTTAATGAATGGATATAAAGTAGTTATTCTGAATTCACTACATTCCCCGACCTCAGAAGTACCTAACGATATGACGGAAGTACCTGCCGATATGCTAGAAAAACCTACCAATATGCCAGAAGAACCAACCAATATGCCGGAAATACCTACCATAATGACAGAAGTACCAAAATTAATTCCTAAAATACAGACAACGATACCAGAAGTTCCTAATGCAATGCTGGAATTATCTACCACAGCCCCGAAAGTAAACACAATATTTACCAAATTAGGGAATGAACATATAGTAATTTATGTGAATTCACAACAATTCCCGATCCCAGAAGTACCGAAAGTACCTACCGGTATGCTAGAATTACCTACCTCTATGTCGAAAGCACCTACCATAATGGCAGAAGTACCTATCACAATGTCAGAAGTATCTACCGCTTTGCCAGAAGTACCTACTGATATACCAGAACCACCTACCGCAATGTCGCAAGTACCTACCGACAGTACTAATATGCCGAAATTACCTACCACAATGTTGGAACTACATACAACAACACCTGAAATACACACTGTAATGCCAGAAATACATATAAATGCGAAGACAGCAATACAAGACGGTTTTTCGGTCTCAGGCGAACACAAACACAATTACACTACTCCAAATGATCATAAAATAATTTCACCTAAAGTAAACACAAGCGAAGATCTTTCAATCGTACTAAATAATCTCAAAAATTTGAAAAAAATGCGCACAAAAATTACACCAATACACACTACACCGCCAGCAAATACGAAGACATTATATGACGACAACAATATGATGCTAATAACACACAAAAATACGGGATTAATTTATTATGATTCAAAACTACACGAATACCAACCAGTATACAAGGATACTGAAATAGGCGTTGGAATACATACATACAATTACAAATTGCCAGAACCACATGATTATACAGTAACATATGATGACATAACAAGACAGCAAGACAGCTCAGAAATATTTAAAGATGCATCAGTTAAAAACCCAGATATGTATCAGGGCCCATTGATAAATGAAGATCCATCAATGTATGTGGATCCATCAGTGTATAAAAGCCCACCGGTACATGAAAACCCAATAATACAAGACATTCCATCATTTTATGAAGCCCCACCGCTATATGACCTAACAAATAAAGACCTACCAATGCACGGTAACCCTATAATACAGACGGATTCATCAATATATGCACGTCCATCAGGATATGGAAGAGAACCAATTGATAAAGATATACTTCCACAAATTTTTGTAGACTTGTCAGAATATGAAAGCCCATTGCTACCTGAAAATCCAACAATCTATAATGGCTCACTAACACATATCAATACAATGCATAAAGGACCGTCAATATATACAAATCAGAATGTAAATGAAGACCCACCGATACATAGAGGACCACAGATACAGGACAGCTTATCGGTATATAAAGGCCTATCAATATTTACAAGTCAGGCAATGTATGAAGGTTCACCAATAAAGCGTAAGTATCCAGTAATGTATGAAAGCCCACCCATACTTGACAGTACATCGATACATAGAGGCCCGGCAACATATGAAGGTGAAGGAATGCTAGTATATCAAGACCCGCCTGTACTTGACTACACTAATACTAACGCACATAAAGGACCATCGATCTACGCAAGATCAGCTATATATGAAGACCGAATACATGAACTGAACGATCCAAAGATACATAAAGGGTCTTCAATATACGGCAGCGCATTAATACATGAAAATGAAAACTCCACTAATTTTGAAAGCCCACCAATAGATGTAAGCTCAATAACTACTGAAAATTACAATACAGTACATAAAGGCCTAACAATTAATGAAAAATCCACAACCTATGCGAACCCAATAACACATCAATATTCAACGCCACATGAAAATTCATTTGATGTCAAATCTATCTATGAAAACTCCACAAAACTAGAAAGCCTATCTGTAAATGTAAACGCAACAACCAAAGAATATTTAACAATAACTGAAACGTCACCTGAAGGCATAACAGTTCATGAAAACTCAACTAATCTTGAAAGCACACCAATTCATGAAACTCTAACAATAGATGAAGGTAAACAAGAACAGTTCCGCCCGATAATAGATGATCATCTAGTAATGTATGGAAAACCATCGTTGCAAGACCCAAAAATAGATGAATATAAATCACAAAGTTCATCGACACCTATACATATAAAAGTAAACTCAACAATACTCGAAAGCACACCAATTTATGAAAATCTAACAACAGATGAAGTCTCACAAGTACAGTTCCGCTCGGTAACAGATGACGATGCAGTAATATATGAAAACCCAGGGTTGCAAGACTCAAAGATAAACGAATATAGAGCACAAAATCGTTCTTCGATATATCTAGCCTCCGGAGTAGATGAAATACATAAGGAGGGGCTATCGATTTACGCGAGATCAGGCTTATTTGAAGCCTCTAAAACAAACTATGAGGATGTTTTAATACCGTAGACTCGACCTTAAAAGAGGTCCGCGGCGGTTTGTTTACTTTTTCTGGCGAGAGTAATAAGGTAAAAATTATAAAACAATTAATATCATATTAGTTTCATTCATTTATTTATTCTTGTACAATTAATATTGTGTTCGAATGTATTACACTAGTTTGGATAACATTAAACATTTATACATTTCATACATATTTACAATTCCATACATATATTTATCAACAATTTGGCTCGTGTTTTGAAATTTTTAATTCTTTGACATTCTTTTAAATGTTATTTACGTTAAACTAAAAAGTCGATTTCGTTTACAATAAGTATTATGTAACCATAATAAAGTTTTCTAGAAACTGTATGTAATAGTCTTGTACTTATTCAGTAGGTATATGAAAAAAAAGCCTGTAGAAATACGCTAAATTCAAACAACTTTAAAGCCTTATTCTAGGTATAATGCAAGAAAAAAATATCTCATTTAAAACTTTTTCATGCTTAGACTATTTCAATTATAAAAACTTTTGATTATCCCACAGTCAAAACTACTTAACATTCTCCAGAATTCTATGGCTCTGACGGCAAATAGCGCAAAATGTATGGACCTTTCGAAAGCCTTTCATAACAGACAATGATAAACTTTAAAACTTTGACATAGTGACAAATATCATCAGATTCATTTCTCTTGTACAAAATTTCTTCTCATCATATCTTTTTCTTCTCATTTCAGTGGGCACACATCAAGAGAGTCAGCAGTAGTCAATAAAAATAACAAAAAAAATAAAATAGAAGCAGGTAAACTAACCATATTTCATTTCATAGCATTTATCCTAACATCGCATCCAATTCGGCCAAATCACTCATGCTAGCTTAGAGGCTAAATTGAACATTTTATCAAAATAGACAAGAAAAAACATAACAAACACCATGTTTGATCTCAAATATCATTTTTGGCACTCCTTTCCGTAAAAAAATATGTAATTGCAGTGTCATTGAATAACATACCTTGTGTGTTTAAATTAATGTTCAAATTAGCTTGACTATTCATCACATAATTCACTAAATTTCTGAAAGTAGTTAGCGTAAGAATTGCTCAAGGATGCTGGCCGTTAAAGCCGGAGAATAGGTGAGTTGAACACAGATTTTAATATATTTTAAATTTAAATAAATAAATAGATTACAATTCGTACAATGTCCATAAATGAATTGCCCCAAAATAACTAAAAATTTACGTTCAACTGACCTATAGTGCAAACTGGAAGGTGTACACGAAAATAATAAGTAAAACTAAATTAATGAAATATATAATTGTCTAATATTCTTCATAAAAAAATGCATATAACTTATTATATAAAATTTCAATTATCTATGCCGTTAATTAAAATTTCAGAGAATGAAATAATGAATATTCGTAGGCAGCATTTTACAATTTAAATTATTATTTGATGTAATTATTCTCGCCATTTAAAAATGTATTTGTTTTTATTTTATTTAACTTCAGTCACCATTAAATAATTATTATACCTAAACGAATTCACGATTTATGTATGTAAAATTATTATTTTTCAAATTGTTTAAAGTGGCAATGAAAGCTTTCATAATTCTTGTTGATATTGTTCACACAGGGGGGGTAATCCTTGGTTATATTTTGATATAAAATCGAAAGCACATACTATAAAAAAATATACAAAATTCCGTAGTAAACCCGATTAGTAGTCATACTTAAATATACGTTGCATGGTTTTATGAAAATTACATATATAAAAAAAGAATCAAAATATGATCAAGGGTTGAAAAGTACCCGGTTTTTGTTTTTAAATTTTCTGTTCGATAATTTATCTCAATAAGAAAATGTGTGATGTTCTATGTACAAGTCGTTTTGTGGGTAGGGCAACAAATTCCTTGTCAGAATTCCGCAAGTGAATCGTTTTATTTGTATAGCTTCCATCATTTTATATTGTATCTCAATCAAATATCAATTTTATATTATTTCCCATAGACTGAGCACTATTATTTTATTTTAAAATTTCAGTTATATGCAATGTATAACTAAATATCATTTCACTTATAGTATAGATAAAAATATGTCCATAATAATATTGACAAAAAAGAATATAAAAGACGCCATAGAAAGTAGTTAGTCGGTATAAAATGCAGTGTCTTTTTTTTAGATTATAATATTATTTGAGAACTATTCTAAGTGTAAATATGGTTATTGGGTGATTCACTGGATAATTAAACCAATTGATTTATGCTCTTCCTATTTGAAATGTTTCTATAAAAGTGAATTGCCTAATAAGTAAGACGATTTGGCTCTTCTGTTTAGTTAATAGTTCTGTTCTGTGTGTTTGCACTAAATCTGGAATGCAGAATAAGCATTGGGTGTTATTTGGTTTGAAAATGAAGCATTCTTATGTTGTTTTTCTTCTTGCATTGGTTAAAATCTACGAAAAAAATACGTTGTAATCATCTTATAGCTGTTAGTTCCTGTTTCGGAGTAAATCAAAAACGATATGGCCGCTAAAAAACAAACTATTATATCTTGGGAACTATTGGAGATGTGAAAGAGGTGTTTTTAGATCTGCAAATAGCATACTAATCTATTTTATACAGAACAGTCAAATCGTCAGGTTATGGCAAATGGAGGTTAGGTTGGGAGGTCCATCTTTGGGTATTACCAGTTGAGGTCTGCACGCTCTCTAACTAATAATATTGAATACTGGATTATACGCCTTATCTCAAAGACCTAAGACCGAAATCTCAACTTAAACAGACCATTGCGAGGTCTGACCTAAGATAGACCTTGCTTCTTTGAAATAAAGTTTATAATTCAATGTTGAAGAACCATAGTGTCGGGTAAAGTTAGTTAGAGGGCGAATTTTAAGGTATTCAAGCCTAACATGCACAGCGAGTCTTTTAACTATGACTTCCGAAGTCTAGCGTTTATAAAATCTTAGTGGGATTTTATTATTCGCCACTAAGATGTTTAACCATACATAGGACCTGCGCAAACTAACAATCTTTATGGCACTTTCTGATCCGTGCAAATATGTAGATCGCTTACAGTGCTTCATTTTCTTGATGTCTCTCGGCAAACAGTGCCTGTTACATTCTTGTCTTTTGAAAATCAATTAACTTATTTGAAACACGAAATTTGCCGAACCACAATAAGAAAATATAAGTAATACATAATGATACCCTCGTGTACGTTACTACAGCTGTAAGCGATCTATTTTAACGAACAAAACAGTACCCGTAGACTGTCTTTCATCTGTGAAGGCCTTAGTTTGACCCCAGATTGACTCTTGCACTTGTCACGCAAGCACTGGGTTATTTACCCTTCGAAATGAGAAGGTACTAAGCTTGTACAGTAATTTAATTAGCGCATACGATTCACTTAATTTGGTAGGGTTATACGAACAGCATCCTATTAAATTAGGTGGACATTGCGCGGTACGAAAATACTATACAAACGATGTACTTACTCATTATTCTTTTGCGTAATAACCATCTTATATGTCAAAAAGTAACATGGCTTAAGTCTCGTCGTGCATCTTTGGCCCCTTTAGTCGCCTACTTATCTTGATACTTTACAATGAATTAAAAATTAGTTTGAATGTATCTTCGCGACATCATGGTGTATCGGAGTGCAGGCCCCGATTTGTGATGGCGACACGTAATACTGAATAAATGTTTTTTATTATCATATTGGTGTTTAAATAGTTTTACCACGGTTTTACCTTTAGCTCGTTTTACGCCCTTGTAGTTTTTAATCAGCTTTTATCATTACTATAAAGAAACTAGCTTTCCGCCTGTGATTGGTTCAGCAGGGCAATCGCGCTATAAAAAGTGGATTTAATCGCAATTGAAACGTAGCTGGCCACCTAAGCGAAGCTGATGCTGGGTAAACGAATTCAGTACGTACTCGCGTACTAAAGTTCAATACGTACGCAACCAAAATGTATGGAACAACTGATTTTTTTTTAGAAAAGTTGGTCCCATAGAAAAAGTTGTTCGTAATCATGGGTAGATTCATGCCTCAAAGTTTGTCGAATGTTTTCAATTTTACCCTGTAGTGCTGCCCTATATACCAGTAAAAATAAAACAAAGTGATACAAATAAATATGTACTTTATTATGTACAAGACAACTGACCTATATGTACACATACGCCTACTGAACACGATTGTATATGTATATTAAGTATCGATTTGTGACGGTCGAATCGAAAAGATAGTTAACTATTAAAGCTGAAACCTATTCAGTTATTTACATATGTCATGCACTATGTATATCTATTGCATCAGTGCTGGATACTGCTAGAAATAAAAATAGAACTAAAATTACGTAAGTATAAACCAAATTTTATCAGAAATACTGTAATTTAATTACGTAGGTATATGTTGTAATTTTTTTGAGAATAGTCGTCCCCTACCTACTTAGCCATTTATCCAGGGATTATGTTCTAGGATCTGAAAGCCCTATTTCACCATACTCTGTTAGTTGGTTAATCAAAAATAATGTATGAAAATGACATTGTCAAATCTCGGGTTAGCTGATAATTGATAATCGTCTGATAAGTAACAGAGTATGGTAAAATTGGGTGTAAAGCTGAATATGGATCTCGATAGAACGATGTTCAGATATGGTACGGAGGACTGCACGTCAGGTTACCACATCCGTGTACTCTGTGCTATTACGTTAAGCATGGTTTGCAATGAAAATGGGGGAACCTGATGCGTTGCCGCTGGCCCTCAGTCCATACATGGGTTTTGCAACACGGTAGTTTTGAGTAACGATATCAACCAAATACAGTGATGTATGACGTCATTCTTTTACACTTTTTATTTACTATAACAAAAAATATTGGAAAATATTAAATTTACACCTAACAATTTCAAGCCCTGATGCAAAATTTAAACTAAATAATGCTAGTGACTATTAATAAATGCAAAAACATTTTCAGTATAAAAATAATATAAGAAAAATTATGGTGGATTCTGAACCTAGCAGGCACCTTATATACAAACTGTGAGCAACGCTGCTTGGAGATTTTTTCATAAGTCTTTCGAGTATATTTGAGGTTTTTGAACGTGGTCTCCATTGAACATGTAGGTAATCAATCCTCAAAATTATTCAAAGATAGCGAGCGTAATGCGCAGCGGTCCTATGTCAAAATGTTAACATTGACAACGCCAAAGGGCGAGCAAGCCTTTGCGCGGGGCCTTCGCGCAATCAAAGTGAAGTTTCATTGTCAGCAGAGTGGCGTGCCGCGCGAGTTTGTCGCGTATCATGCTTGAGCTGCTGATCGTTATTTAGTTTCCCGACGAGTGATCCGTTTTCGGTTTAGTTGGCCGTTTCACATCCTCGATTCAATAGCTAATTTATTTCTAGACCAATTTATTTTTAGCTAGTTCTTCGCTACTCGCTAGTCCTAGTGACAAAATGTGTTTGTATCAAGGTATACACCGCCCAGTGGCGCTCGCTTTCCTAAACCGATTAGTGAGATTAAGCAACGGGACAGGGGCAGGGAACCTGATGGGTGCCCAAGTAGCAAGGAAGCACGTTAAGCAGGCGGTTCCCCGGCTGTTGTCGATTGACTACAATAGTTAAACCAAGTCCGAGACCATTTGGCGGTTTGAAAACTGTTACACACAGCGCCATCTATTGGATTTGCACCGTACTAAGACCCTAACTTGGTTTATTTAGTTCACCAATAGAAGGCTTGTATAAAAAACGCTGTAAACGAACGTAGTTAATAAAGCGCACTGTATAAATGCGTTTATAACGGCTTTATAAGCTCTGTAGCGGGGGCTCTCAGCCTCTTTCGCTGCCAACCACCGAGCAATAAACAATCTAAATTCGATCCAACATTTTAATTTCCCGCCAAAAACTCTGACATCAAAGATAGTCGTATTCGCCACATAAAGACTATTTACACATTATGATAAAAAGAGAAGTGTGTCAATTTTTCGTTGCTAACAGTTTATATAGTGCTTTAATCACAATCTTATAAAATGTAAAATCTATAGTAACACTTTCCTTACATGCTAGTTATTATGTACAATTATTATAAGAATACTGGTGGCAATATTAAGTACTCATTTATGTACAATACATTGAGTATTACATTTAAGTTTACTTTTTAAGACTTGACCATTTCAGAAAGACTGTCATAAAGCACAAGTTTTGAAAACAAAAAATAACTCAAAATTGTACTTTTTTGCAATTAAATCTAAATTATAGCCTCTTGTATTCAGCCTCATGTATTAACTATTGGCAAAAACGGTGTTGAAATTTGAGTCTTATCACGTGTGAATAAGATTGTATGTTGGATGCAAAACTATCGAACGCGAATTAAGGTAAGTACATTACAATGTTTCTTACAATTACACGAGTACTATGGCACAGTTTGACAGTTGTCTATCATCAATTAATAAGGCACATAAATACAGACTTTAAGACACATTTTGGTTTCAGTCTGTTTTAGTTATGTTTTGACTCTGTAGTCGTAAACTTATTTTGTATGTTGACTTTTAACAATAACTTGGTCTGTATTACCGTTAAAGGTGATACAACCTAAGTGATCTATAATTGGTAAATTAGAATTAGTCTAGATTAGTTCTCAAAGTAAATAAGTCACTTTCGAAACAATGTATCAAGAATTAGCAGTAGCAATTGACTAAGGGGGGCGCAATTGTTCTAATCTCGATTTAATCAAAGGGACCTAAAACTTAATTTTCCGTCAATTTAGCTTGAATCTCAATTTATATAAATCAACCTAGATCTAAATTGAGTTAAGAGCTAAACCTAGATTTAATAAAATCCAGATATTTTGCTACAAGCCGCGGTTAATCTACTTTCGCGTTTGGAATCCATCATTCATAGCTACTGCTGATATACTTCACGTCAGAAAGAACGGCAGAAAATGGCCCTTCAAAATCAGTGTCGTAACTACGCATGTATATTATTTCCTATCGCATTTCGTATTACCCTACCAAATTATACACTGCCGGTTTGGTCGAGTGGTAGTGATACTGCCTCTTGATCGACAGGACCTGGGTTCGATTTCCTGGGTAGACATTTATGTAAAAGAGATGTTTGTTCTCGGGTCATAGGTATTCGTGTCTGTCTTCCCACGAAAACCTTAGACTTTGAGTGTACGTATCGTTCATTTATTTAATTTGGCAAGGAAATACGAATAGAAGGTATAATCCTACCAAATTAAATAGGCATTGTGCTGTATTAAAATAGTAAACAAGAGTCGTGCCCACTATTTTGTAGCGTAATTTTAAATCTTTCTATTTGGCGCGTAGTAGGTATATCATTGCCAGAGCGTACGCTACAGGGCAAGAGTACGTTATGTAAAGTGTCCATGGCACTCCATTCCAGCTGTAGTCCGTCCACTTAAGTCTTTAATACAGCCTTTAAGTTCTCCAAGGCAATAAATCACTTTCGAAGCCATGTATCAAGAATTAGCAGTCGCAATTGACTTCAAGGGCGGGCGCAATTTTTCGATTCATATAATTTGGCAGGCTAATACGAACACTATAATCCTACCAAATTAAACGGGCATTGTGAGTCGTGCCCAGTATTTTGTAGCGTAATTTTTAAACCTTTCTATCTGGCGCGTAGTATATCATTGCTAGAAGCCTACGCGACAGGACAAGAGTCAAGTAGTACGTTGTGTAAAGTGTCCATGGCGCTCCATTCCAGCTTGCGTCCGTCCACTGTTACGTCTTTTATACAGCCTTTGAAGTTCTCGCGGCCGTTGTCTGACGTCTCCATTACTCCTTCTGGAATCAAATGTAAGTGGTTTGGTAATTTTAGAGTTTTTTTACTAATGTCTTTATCTAGTTCTTTATTATTTAAATTAGGGAAGTTGTTGGACGGAATCAAAGTTTGCTGGCTGCTGAATTATACAGGGTGTATGGAATAGCTTAGCAAACATTTCAATAGTCAAATCTTCAATTCACATCTAAGTAATAGTGATACGAAAATATTAATATTTATTTATTTTCTTAAGTTCACTTTTAATAATCGCTTTTGGGGTCAACTGACATCAAATAATGTATACGCAAATTAATTTTTTTTAAATTGACTTGCAAGTTTTGAGAATATTTTTACACTCAATGCCTCAAGTTAAAGAGCCCAGTTCATTCTTATTTGAACTTTGAACCTTACCACTAGAAGAAACATGGATGGATACTTATAATTGAGGGAATAGATTGTACAAAGAACCGTCTTCGTTTTCAGAAGCGTTTCTTAATACACCTCGAATATAACATTTGGATAAGTGTATTTTTCAGGGATATTAGCAAACCTAATTATCACTTGCTTAATTATCACAGGGATTTCTAATTATCACTTGCTTAGCGGTGAAGTAAAACATCGTGATGAAAACCGCCCGTCCAAGAAATTTCATTTTCGAAAGACGGGCGGTCCACCAACCCGAATTGTGGGCGCGTGGTGGACTATGGCCTAAATCCCTTTCGTGTTTCGAAGGGAAGCCCGTGCCCCTCGGTGGGGACGTGGAAAAAAAAATACAGTTTAGTATCGTGGGGCTATGTGCTATGTACTAACCAGGCAGTCCGCCGACGTATATGGTCGCGGGCTGCCGCGGCGTGTCGTCCAGCAGCAGCCCCGCCCCCGAGGCGCGGCGCTCCCCCCCCGCGTCCACCCACAGCGCGCCCCCCCCGCCGCGGCCCGCGCGCATGCGCACGGCGTGCCAGCGCCCGTCGCACAGCGCGCGCCCGTCCGCGCCGCGGGACTCGGTGCGGGATGTCTCGGAGCCCGATGGGGATTGGCGGTACAAGATTAGCTGTGGAGGGAATGGAACATTTCAGAAAAATGTACAAGTTTCTTCTATTGTAACCAGAAAAACCTGGTTTGAACAAGTTCATATTCGAGCCCTATCAGGCTAGCATGGGCAATATAGCAAAATAAAAAAAAAAGCCAACATTTGTAGCTTTTAAATTGCTAATTATTTGCCAAAATAACGATTTTTTTGCTCAAGCCGATCGCGAGAAATCGCAAATTATGCTACCTTGATATAAACGTAGCAGAGTATCTCAATAAATTGCATACTTTTCTCTTGACCATGACAGTAGATTTTGTTGCTAATTAGTTGCGATAAGTGAGAAATAGCGGAAAATTCAAAAATATATATATATTTTTTTCCGCTTTATGCTACCTTGAAACCCGTTTTTCCTTGAATAATGAGTGCTCTCAATTTGTTGCTGACTGAGAGAGTACTCAGTTACTCCTAAAGAACCAGCAACAAAATAATTGAAACCGATCAGCCGATTTTTAATTTTTTTTTCGGTTTTCCTGGTCCTTTGTTCCTCTTTCACGCTCAAACAGCTGGACCAATTTTGATATAATTTGAAGCTAGGGTAGCTGACGACACCGCACCCTAGATTATTACATAGACTACCTACATACATAAGCTCACGCCTTTGTCCCATTGGGGTAGGCAGAGACCACTGATTGTCACTTGCCACTTGCTTGCTATAGGCTACATAATTTTCCCAAATTCCCACGGAAACGAAGTCCCGAGCGGAAAGCGTATTTATTAATAAGTCAAAAGCCATTGTGCTGCTTGAAAACTCTGACACCAGGGTTAGTCAATTTCGCCACACACTTGACTATACCTACACGATAAGAGGATTAATAAGTTGAAGGAAAATCGTGTAAGCGCTACTCACAGTGCCATCCCGAAGTTCGAGTACGAAGTCCGCGGCGGCGAGCAGCACGCCGCGCGGCTCGGCGCTGCGGAACTGGAGCCGCACCTCTAGTGGACCCCCCTCTACACCCCCCGCCGCACCCCCCGCGCCATCCGCAACCCCCGCGCCGCTCAACGTGGCAAAGGAATCGCCTGAAGACAATACAATAAGTAGGTAGGTATATGGCGTTGAGGTATTACTAGCGTGTAGAGTAGACATTGCGAACAAAATATGTAAGCCCGTGCCGCGCGCTGGGAGCGTCTCATTACTCCTGAACTGAAGGAAGCGTGCTCCATGGATCACAACGCGTGCTACAAATTAGCGATTCACGGTGTCCACTCTAAGTACGAAGTCCTTATACTAGAATGTTCAATAAGTGGTGAGAATGATTATGACGCCGTCGTAAAAAAGAAGAGAATCGATTTAAATTTTTTATATGACAATATCAAATGTCTGAACTATACGTGCTAGTATTTACTTTTTTTCTTTCCAAGAAGTTAATATATACCTCATTCTCACTTTTAATTGAACAGACCTCGTATCTCAATGATATATCGGGCGATTTCAAATGAACTAACATAACTTCAGGGTATAATTATTGTAACGTTCCCAAAGGAACCAATAAAATTCTATAAAGTAAAATTTTCAAAATCAGCACCTCTGAAAATAATACAAACAAAATATAAATTATTGATAGTTATCTTTATCTTATCAACCATCTTTGTCTCCGATTAAACTCGTCACTGGAAGAACGTGTTTCTTTTGATGTTATCTAACCTAGCAGCTAATTGGGTCTAGACTTCATAAAAAACTAGTATTTTTTTCGGCCATCTTGTATTTCTAAAAACGATGCTTCAAGGCTCGCCCTATGCAGAGCTAAGTCCTCCAACTTGTCTTTTTCAATATTTTATCATTCCGCACACCGTACACCGAATATGACGTCGTCGGGCCAAGTCTCAAGTTAACTGGTACGAGTTATACGTACAAGTTAACTCGTACTTATACGTACAAGTTAAGTCGTACGGGTTATACGTACGTACAAGTTAACTCGTACGGGTTATACGTACACGTTAACTCGTACTTGTACGTACAAGTGTACTCGTACGGGCAATACGTACCCGCAAAGTAGGCCCCCTGCTCCACCCGGGGGAAGCACTGCCCCACCCGGTGGTGTGCGGTGGTGTCTCGAACTAAGTCCTCGGGCCGTCCGTCCACAGACACGCGACGCACGCACCCCACGAACCCGCCTAGCTTCAGTAGCTGCAACGGAAAAAGTTATAGACATATATAACATTTATTCACCATACAAAACACAAGTAAATAGTTACATTAAGCATAGCATTATTAACAACGCTGTGTCAGTGAATGGATTCAGAGTCAACAGCGCTGATTTTCTGTAAGCACCTTATATATTAAGCCTGAAGCGAGCTTGACACGCACACTCACTAGTCTACTAGCATAGATAATATAATCCTATATTTAATATGATTTTTCATAACCATAAATATTGGGATATTTTGTAGAATATTATAGTTTTTACACTGGATATTCTTTTTTGGCTATCAAAACTCGTTTAATTTAGATCTGTAACTTTTTTTCCGTAGTCATTGGCAAAAAAATTAAATAATTAGATTCGTTCGAGAAGCTGCGAAAAGTAGATAAATTATAAAAATGTATGTATTTTTAAATAAAACAAAAAAAATGTTTTTTTTTAATGACCAATTTCTACTACTACAAAAAACAACTGATTTGCTAAAAATAATTTAATTTCTTCGCTCAATCTTCATCACAGCGCTAGATTGTGGTCAAGAAGGAATCCATTTTGAAAATAAAAATTCTTTTCTTTACGTATACCTAACCAATAATCTAAAAATAAATATTATTAGTTAATTTATTTTAAAAATTAAGCGAACATCCACCCGCATTATTAACTAATCAAGCACCGTTTAAGGTAAAGATTACGAGCCGCTATACTGACCGCTTTAGGCACGTTATGCCCCGCTGGCTGCGGCGGCGCGGCGCCGACGTAGAGGCGCGGCGCGCGGGCCGACGCCGGCGCCGCGCCGCCCGCCGCCGCGCCGCCCGACCACACCCACAGCCGCGAGCGCGACACGCGGACCGACACCTGCAACACAACACGTATTGGACCATTTAGTATTCTAAATTTTGCTAACGATAGACCATAATATAATAGGTATATCAGACGAAACAACGCTTTTTTACAGTTAAGTTTAAAATCTAAATATATAAAAGGAGAAACTGACTGACTGACTGACTGACATATCAACGCACAGCCTAAACGGATAAACGTAGGCACTTAAAATTTGGAAGGGACGTAGCTTAGATACCGTAGAGGTGCACTAAGAAAGGAATTCCCGAAATTCCCACGGGAACGGGAATTAGCGGGAAAATCCTTTTGTATTAAATATCTAAACCGCTTAAGTTAGACGCTTGAAATTTGGCATGCAGGTACCTTAGTAAACTTAAAGCTTAGTTGCAACAGGATATTGCAAAATTCTCACGGGAACGGGAGTTAACGGGAAAAAACTTTTGTATGTAAAAATCTAAATCACGTAAGATAGATGTTTTCAATCAGTTGCATTGCACATTAACCGATGATCTTACGGTAAGGGAAAATAATTAAACGTTTTATCAAGACAAATTAATGTGTGACCATGCTTCAATCTGATCAGATTCCCCTTTTAGCAGGGTAACGGTGAAATGACCTGACCTGCCAAATCCTGGATAATGGTCAAGCGTGCCTCGAATGAGAAACGGGATTAAACGCTATTAAGAAGTTAAAAAATATACATACGGATCTCCAGGTGCCGTCAGCCACAAAAGCCGCGAGCCCCACTTGTCGTCGCTTGCGTCCGCGCACTATCAGCTGTAGCTTCCCGTCTCGAATCACTAACGCTAAGTAATGCTTTGGTTTCGATTTTGTACCCTGTAACACAGATAATATAATATTATACTCTGCAATATATAAAAAAATTGAATAAGATCGAAATTCGCAGTTAATGGGATAGCTAGCTGGTAGTGTAATGTACTGGGACAACTGGCTGGAAGTGTAACGTACCGGGACAACTAACTGGTAGTGAGACAATTAACTTATTTCGGCACTGCCCAGGTCACAGATCTTGATTTTAACTAGATAGAAAATCAATCGTCAATTGCTACAAATTAGTCATCAAAGGAAACAATTTGTCAACCTCCCGGTAAAGAACTATAAGGATTTTTTTCGGCACTTCCCAAAAAAACTGCACCACGTAGCGAAGATCTAATTTCACCCAGGATAAGTCTTCAATTGATCTAATTCAGACACCAAGTTATTAGCATTTTTTTTGGGCAGTGCCGAAATTAACCACGTCACTGGGACAACTAGCTGGTAGTATAACGTACTGGGACAACTGTTTATTAACGTAACATATCAGGACAACTCTGATATGTTACGTTAATAACAGATATGTTGTGTTTGTCTCTGATATGTTGTGTTCGTCTTTTGTGTGTTCCAAGGGACCCACGACACAAGGGAAAACCTTAGTGTGGGCCTTTGAGTGTGTAGCGTTTATTTATTTTTATTTATTAATTGGCTGATATTGTAACGTACCTGGACAACTGTCTATTAGTATAACATACCGGTTCAACTGGCCGTATAGTGTGACGTACCGGAACAACTGGTTCATATTGTAACGTACCTGGACAACTGGCTGGTAGTGTAACGTACCAGAACAACTGGCTACTAGCATAACATACCGATACAACTAGCTAGTAGTATACCATACCGGCGAGTACAGCAGCAGTCCGTTATGCGCATACGTCCGTAGTGTAACTTACCGAGACAATTGGCTGGTAGTGTAACGTACCGGGACAACTGGCTGGTAGTATAACATACCGGATCGTCTGGCTGTAATGGAGTAACGTACCGAGACAACTGGCTCTAATGTACCAGGACACCTGTCTATCAGTATACCATACCGGCGAGTACAGCAGCAGCCCGTCGTGCGCGTAGGTCCGCAGCTGCAGGCTGACGGCCAGCTCGCGCGCGCGCGCCGTCAGCCGCAGCACCGCGTGACTGCCGGCCGCGTCGCCGAACTTCACCGCGCCCGCCTCCACTGTGTACGATGCTGTCTGTTTATGGGTTAACACAGTTATATTTTACTGCAAATAGAGATTACTTTACACTCTTCTTCTTATAATGTAGGTATAGTCAAGTGTTTTTGTTTATTTTTTATTAATAATGGGTTTGCTCTTGACCACAATCTAGCACAAGGGCGAGGATGCGGCGTGTGTGGCGAACTTGGTGTCAAAGTTTTCAAACCGCACAATGGCCTCTGACTTGGTTTTAACGACTGTAGTCAATCGACAACAGCCGGGACCGACCACTTTATACTAACGATTTTGTTAAGTATTACAAATGCAATTTAATATTTGTGCAATGGATATAATATGTAAATATAAAAATTCATTTCAAACACATTATAATAACTGAACGTAAGAACCAAGTTTTATTTTCAGCCGTCATTTTGAAAATTAATATGAAAACAATGACAGTCGGTTGATAGGCCAACCACATGATGCTATGCCTATCGTGTTATGAACTATAAGGGTGCATTGAAAATCTTCTAAACGTCAAGGTACAAGTTACATTCCAAAGAAGATAAAGAAGAAGATGAAGAAAATTTTATGTTAATACCTAAATTAAGTTTTTTTTGGATAAACGTATTTAAAAAAATAAAATGAAAGTTGTAGTGTCAGCTAATGTTTGTCTCAGGGGAAGACAACTAACGAAAATTAAGAACTTGTCTTTAAAAAATTGCTCCTGCAGTACAACGCGAGGTTTAATATGGTATGTTTGGCTAATCAATTTTATTCAGAGCCTTTAAAAAAAAAGATAAGTGTTAAATAGAGTAAATGGCTTCTGGGTGAGCTTGCTATGCCTTCCAGCACATATAGCACTTGAGCTAGATTGTGGTCAAGAACGAACATATTCATCACAAAAAAACTTGAAAAAAGACAGCCGCAAGCGCAGTTTTGTAATAGAACTCGCATGCAATCTCAGGAAGAAACGAACAGCAGCTCAAGCACGATGTACCAATGTCAACATTGACAACGCCAGAGGGCGAGCAAGCCTTTGCGAGGGGCCCTCGCGCAATCAAAATGAAGTTTCAGCGTCACCCGAGTGGCTTGCCGCAAGAGTTTGTCGCGCATCATGCTCGAGCTGCAGATGAAGAGACTCAAATAAGAACCGGTTACCTTAGTACAGCCCGCGTCGTCCGTGGGCTGCGCCTGCAGCGCGCGCGGCTCCCCCCCGCCCGCGCCCCGCGGCCCGCCGTCGGCCCGCCCCAGCCGCGCCCCGGACCACTTCACCGCATTCTGCAGGCCCACCAACCTGGACCAACAAATACAAAACGTACCGCAAACGATTTCACTTTGGTTTTCTCTCTGTGGAAACACATAGACCCAAGTCATATAAAATAATAATCTATATATAAAAAAATGAATTGCTGTTCGTTAATCTCGCTAAAACTCGAGAACGGCTGGACCGATTTGACTAATTTTAGTTTTGAAATATTAGTGGAAGTCCAGGGAAGGTTTAAAAGGTGAGAGAATATGGAAAAAAAAGGCGTTACGAAGTTGGCCGGGTCAGCTAGTAATAAATACAATAAAATATGTTTTATTTCAGTAAATCTTTTACAATCTATTTGCCGGGGCTTCCCATTAAGTAATCCGAATACTTAAGTAATGATATACTTAATTATTGATTGTCCCTTTCTTTCACTATGAAAACGACAAAGACGACTGCTACTCAAGTATAGATCAGAGTCTGAGTCGCGTTCTGTAATACGGACCATAGTGCTGCGCCAAGTCGATTTCATCAGTTTTCTTGAGGTGCTTTAGTCCGACCCACATTAAGTCGGAGCCGGGAGTAAAAGGAAAACACGAAGCTGGTCAGAAGAATACTCAAATAATACTGGTTTATTCGGAAAATTGGCTGGCTTATATACTAATGTAGGAGCTTTGATAGAACGAGAAACATAGTATGACACCAGATATTTTAGTCATTATTTGACCTAAAAACATGAGTTTGTATTACAAGACATCTCTCTTTCTCTCATCGCCACTAAATATTTGATAGGTCTAGATGACCTAACATACGTGGGTGTCGTAACAGGCGACTAAGGAAACACAAATGAGACCTGCCTCCTATCAATCCACCACAGGCAACAACACCTCAATTTGTTCTGAATCTGAGGTGGCGTCCTATGGTCTCATGCAATAGGCTTTGTAAAGGGCCGTCTGGTTCACGACCACCCTTCTAACCGAAGTCTGACGCCAAACAGCTTGCTGTGTTTCGTCGGTGCGTAGGAGTACCTTATAGGCATTTTCTGGGTTAACTCGTGCCATCGTCGACCTCATCTATGATCTTGATCAAAATTAAATTCATCATATAATAAAATAATAAAACTCACGAGGAATCCACGATAAAGTCAGCCACAGTCCCGGTGAATCCAGCTACATTAATCTCAGGCATATGGGCGTTATCCCATTGGTCGACCCCTCCGAGGTACAGTCCACGCCCGCGCGCCGGGAACAAGTTGCCAGCCAGCGTGGTGGACGATACGCGCTCTTCGTCTACCCACAACTCCAACTAAAAAGAAAAAAATAAGTATGGATAGAGTTTAAATTAGTTCTTGACTATTCTTCTCTGGGGAAGATTGCACCTTTGCGAATAGGCGTAGAATCAGTAGTCAAAAGAACGAATATGTATGTATGTATTTATAGGCCAGTCGACGAAAAAATATAGAAAGAAACGCTTGGAACACAATTTTTGACTTTATAACTTTGTTTGGACTAGTTAGGAGGTAAACATATCAAAAGTCCCCGCCCGTAGCTGTTAAGCCGAGGGGGGAGGGAGGGTTTGAAGGTCCCTTTTTTTGTTTTTTTGGATATATCTCGGAAACTATGCGCCCTAGCGACATGAGACTGAACAAAATGAAAGCTGATTTTTGCTACAAGTTTTGCTCACTCTAGTTTTTCGATATCTTGTTTTTCGGGATATACGCACTTAAAAACTTTTTTATTGAAAACTAGCATTCAGCCCGGGATTTCGTTCCTGTGGGAATTCGGGAAAAATTTGTAGTGTATTGTTACTCATGGATAATGTAGTATTCTAAGTGAAAGAATTTTTCAAATCGGTCCAGTAGTTTCGGAGCAAACAAACAAAAAACAAATCTCTCCTTTTGTACAGGGTGTTTGGAAGAGCGTGTGCTAATTGAGTAGGTTGAGTAGCCAGGTTCATCGGCTATGTGCTCGGCTTAAGGCGACTACAGCACCCGATAAAGGCAGCACACATATGAATAGTGCCATCTCCGTCTCTCAACAGGCCTGGGCCGGCAGTGCGAACAGTGTCGATACACGAAGTTTACGGACTATGAAAGCGTGCGTGCGTAAAAACATGTTCGAAATTTAGAAAAATGAGATTTATGGAAAGGTAACAGCTAAAAATGCGTTAACTACTTATCGAGAGTATTCAATCACGAACATTTTGATAGCAAATTCGAGTTTCTGTGTGCATTTAATATCGTTTTTACAGCTTAAAAGATACACAATATTGGGTATTTAAAGGTGACTTTGTGAGCTTTTTCTATCGAACCAAAAGTACTGAATCATGTTTTCAGCAAACTACTTATCTAGTTTATATCCTGAATATTACCGTAGTATTTTTTTTCTTCGATTTAATGCAGTGCGTCATGCTTATCTACGCATCATAAAATCGTAATTTAGGTGCTGTAGTCGCTTTAATAGCTACGGGCGGGGACTTTTGATATGTTCACATTCTAGGTAGTCTAAACAAAGTTACAAAGTCAAAAATTATGTTCCACGCGTTTCCCTCTATTATACCTTTTTTTGAGCATTCGTTGCCTCGCCTATTAATGTGACTATGATTTATTTTAAGTAACATCCTGAGTGTTCTATGAAATAAAGCTATTTTTAATTTTAATTTGAAAAGTTAGTGAAACTTGATCGAAAAACTTTATCTTAGTGTTTGCGTTTGTCTACTTTATAAAATACACGTTTTTGCCAAATTTCAACTTTCTAGGTCGAAGGGTTTGGGCTGGGTGTTGACGAGTCTGTGAATCAGGACCTCCAATTATATATATTGGGTCAAAAAGAACCTCCTAGCTATATTCAAAATCCTGAACCATTTATGAAAAAAAAATTTTTTCTTAATATTTTTTCAATGGGAATAGTATATTTTTTGCCTAAACGTAGACATTACTCCTACACCAGGCACGCGAGGGGTGCGGATAGCGCGAGGGGGGTGCGCCCGAGTGGTGTCTACGTTTAGGAAAAGTGTTCAGTAAGTGATACTGGTTCAGGATTTTCAATAAAGCTAGGAAGTTCTTTTTCAAACCAGACTTCTGTAAACTTTTTATTAAAGTACCTGTTTATGAGCCCTGATAATCCTGATGGTGTGCAGCCTCTCATCATCGAACCTGGTGCCGTTAGTCCGGAGCCGCGACTCCGACTTGCCCGCCGCTGCCACCAGTTCTAGCTCTCCTGAGAAATATATAGTGACCAGATAAGACAGACTACTCACATAGACACTGTTATATTCCGTCTACTTTGAGTGTAAGTACGTATTTATTCTAAGGTCTGTATTACAGAACGCGACTCAGACTCTGATGTATACTTAAGCGGCAGTCGTCTTTCTTTGTTTAGTTGTGAGAGAAAGAGTCAATCAATACTTAAGTATAGATCAATACTTGTGTCTCCTTCTGTAATACAGGCATAAATCCGCCTAAACTTGAATGCTGCTCATTCGGGGTACGTGTGATCACTAGCAATTTAAGAAATTTCTAGTCGATATACTGCTTACCATGAATTATGAGTTTATTTTTATACGGAGTTTGTAGCAATCTTATGTGAACATTTTATTTAATATTTAATATTAATTTACAAGATCGGGCCAAATGGAAGGCTCCGAGGGTGGCCTTTGCCCAGCATTGGGTCAATAATGGCTAAACAAAAAAATCTAATAGTTGTATAGTTTTTATTGCATCAAAAATGTGTTGATATGCACTCCTAAAATGTACGACTATACGGGAAGACTATACCCTTCTAGTAACACAGTTTTCAAACTATCACGGGACACAGAAACTCTATGTAATTTGTGTTTTTATATTTGGCAAATAAAGATATTATTAATTATCATTGGCCTCTGCATCTTAGACGATAATTTAAGCATCGACTGTGTGAGATCGGCAACAAATTTGGCAGATTAACCCTCAATTGCAAAAACGTCAAAGCTTCTTTAAATGTATTGCCGTCCTTGTTTACGTGAACTAGACGAAAAGTGATAGTGTGATATTAAAAGAATCAATTGACATCCGTTTGTGCAACTGACGTAAGTAAGACTTGGCTAATGTTGATGACCGAAAAAGTCCGTGTCGCTGTGAAATAATGAAATATGAAATGAAATATAGTCCCAATTATCTTTTACTCACCTTCAACCAACCCCAGGGCCAGGTAATGCTTATCATCGCCATCGTCTTCATCATCCACCTCGTTATCCTGCCTCACAGCCGGGGTCCGGAAGAGCAGTAGACCGGTCGGCGAGCGAGCTCGGAATGACAGCCCGATGGCAGCCTTACGACGCAGTAGGGGGGACGGGAGCTCGATGTAGCCCGTGCCTTCTAAGGTGGCTGAGCGGAGGGTCTGGTGGGAAAATATCTGGTAAACAATAGTCGCGTGCGATACAAGTCCTGCACACACGGGTGTATAAGAATCGCGTGAAAGTTTGAATAATTTTAGAAGTTAAAAAAATGTTATCATTCTCGGCGTTCATAGCTTATAACTTGTTACCAGCCAATTTATATAGAATATGCTTAAAAGAATCTGACACGTCAGTTTTCATACAAAGAAAACGTATCAATATTGGTCAATTTATTTAGGAGCTACAATGTCACAGATACACACGTCAAACTTTTATCTTATAACAGCCCTCTTTTTGGGGTCGAGGGTTAATAAATAGTAGGTAAATCAGCTAATAATGACTTCCACGAGGTTCCACCACTATATTAACGTGTAAGTGAGGTAGTTATTGTGGGAAGCGAGTGTCAAACTGCAGGAGGCCTCTGAAGAAATACAACAAAGCACACGATACAATACGGCCGTTTTGGTCGAGTGGTAGTGACGCTGCCTCTTGATCGGCGGGTCCTGGGTTCGATCCCCAGTCGGGGCAAACATCTGTGTGAAAAGCAGATGTTTGTTCTCGGGTGTTTGTGTTTGTCTTCATGTGTGTTCCGAGGGACCCACGACACAAGGGAAAACCTTAGTTTGGGCCTTTGAGTGTGTAGCGTTTATTTATTTATTATTTATTTAATATCAATAAAACTTTCCGATTTGTTTACAAACAGGCTCTAAACTTTATTTAGAACTATAACTTTCTGTCCACAGTCTATCCAAAAGTTATCTACGAAACCAAGATATGAAACAAGGTAGTCTTGGTAACAAAATTAACTACTTAACCTTATTATTATTATTATTATTATATATACTTTATTGCAAAATAAAACAGGACATCACAGAAACATAAAAACACGGAAAAATGTACAATAGGCGGCCTTATTGCTAAACAGCAATTTTTTCAAGGCAACCGGAGAAGAGAAATCAAGAAGAGAAAGAAAGTAGCGGGTGCAGCAGTATTAAATAAACTACATGACAATAAGAAAATACTTATATCTAAAATAACATAAAATAACATTTAAATACAAATACAATACAAATATACAAAAAAATAAAATAAACACACATACTATTATGGACAAAAATGGAAAACTATAACGAGATACCTAAATATATGGATAAGAAATTAATAAAATAGATACATACATTAATTATTAAGGTAATGTGTCTTGTCTGAACTGAAGATAATAGAAACCTAAAACATCAACTTACCCTGGTACCACATCTAGGCTCAATCCCATGCCGAGTGGGGGTATCCAGCAGATCATACCCCTCCCGGTCGATAGTAAGTGCGCCTATACAGCCGAGCAGGGGTGGGTGGGTGACCGGTCCCCCTGGTGGGGCGCCACCCACCCAGTAGACGGAGGCGGTCAGGTCGGGCAAGGCGGCCGCGGTCTGTAGGGGGGGTGAGGGGGAGCCGAGGGTCTCCTCCCCGTTCACACGCAGGCTGCCTGGGGAGAACTCATCCTCACTCATATTGTAATAGCTAACTAAGTGCCAATGGCAAAAGAAAGAAAGAAAAGTTTTAAGAAAAGTTCAAACACAATATTAACGTAAATAGTGATGGAAATAAATTTCTTATCTTATAAGTAGTATTTTAAACTTTTGCCTGCGCTACCTGTTGGCACGAATCGGAACCAAAATTTAGAATAGCACCTATAATGTAAGTGTTACCAGAACCAAAGTAATGACAACTATAATTTGGAACAACACCTATAATGTAATTGTTACATAATAAGTACTGTTCCAAAATTTTGGTTCTGATTCATGCTGACATACGGTTTTTTTTAAATGCCATTTACGTTGATACTGTGTTTTAACTTCTCTTCAATCTTTTCTTCTGCTGGTTTGCGCCCTCCTACCGAAATCCGACGCCAAACAGCTTGCTTTGTTCCGTCGGTGCGTTGGAGTACCAGTCAGTGCCTTATAGGCATTTTCTGGGTTAACTCGCTCCATCGTCGACATCATCTATGACCTTGGTCAAGATTCAGGTCAAGAGTTAACCCATCGTATAATAATTGTAAAAAAACATGCGCCGTTTGCCCCTGGGCAGTGTAAGGGACAGTATTACACACACTTATTTATATGTATTAGTCTTTAAAATAATTTTTAGTGTAGGTATTGTTAATGTTTTACTAAATTTGTGTGTGCTGAAGATGCAAAAATAAACGTTGTCTATGTCTATGTCTATCAAGCTACGACATGAAAACATTACCTCTCTCGAGCTTGTTGGCTGCGAACACCCGAATGGCCTGCACATGCGCAGTGTGCCCGTGGCAGTGCGTGCCGCCCGCCGTGATCTCCAGCAGGGACGTGTCGTACGTAACGCGGAACACTACGCGGCACGAGCGTAGGAACACTGATACTGAGCGGTTCTGGGGGAGAAAGATGGGGTTATGAGAGTTTTCTTCCCCCCCATAGCGGTAAGTTTGAACGTGTTTACCAAAGCTAAATTTCTCATGTTTCTATTGTATTCGACGTTTCCATTGGGCTGAATACAAAGGAATCGTGAGTGGTTTAGCTTTGGTAAACACGTTCAAACTTACCGCGCTCGGGGGGCTTGTTGGATTTGGTACGAACGCACTTTATAATTTTAGTTTGTTGTCCCACTGCCGGGCAAAGGTTTTTCCTTTAAAAATTAAAAAACAAAAACAAAATGTGATGATAAATACTAAATCGTTCACTCAATGTACTGGCAAGTACTTACACTCAATGCCACAAGTAGAATGTTCAAGTTCATTCTTTTTTGAATCTCATCTCGAGCAGACAAGAAACTAATATGGATGGATCATTTAGGCGACTATACTTTTAGGGAATAGACTGTACATTCGGCAAAAGAGAGCGGCTTACAGGCGTGCGTAATACGTACACGTAGTAGCCTACAAGCCACAGTTCTTATTAAACTGTACGTATCAATGGTCACGTAAATACGCAAATGCTCGCACGTAATTTCAAAACTAAAACTATGTGTAAGCCGTTGTACTCTCCTGTTTTTTGTGGTATACTTCGACGAACTAAGTAAAGGTAACACGAAAGACGAATTTCATATAAGATAAACAAGCTTGGTGTCGGTTATCAAATAAATAATGTAAAAATAAGCTGTTAATAAAGTTGCTAGGTATTTCACCACAACGTTTTCACCAAAAAAATAACCCAGCAAAGAGACAGGGGTTTACGTAATTTAAGTTTCTATTTCCCGTAATCATTTAATAATGAAGTATGTATTTAATATTTTAATCCAGCAGCTCTCCAAACAGAAGTCTTTGTATACCACATATTACAACCAAACTCACATTAGCAGCATCAACAGTCATGAACAACAAGGCGTCCTCATCCCTAGTTCGGAAGCTGAAGGCCACGCTGAACTGTCTGCGGTCGGAGGGGCGGAGCCCCGAGCGGTGCAGCTCAGCGTACCCCGCGCCGTTCAGCCACACCAGGCCGGAGCCTCCGCGGGCTGTGTTGTACCATCTGGCAAACAGACAAATTGAGACATTTGGATGGAGTGCAGCGCCCCGATTCTGTAACTTAAGTTGTGTGTCGATGGAATGGTCACCATTTTATCCGTTCAGGTGGCGAAATTGAGAACTATCCAAGTTTCATACTGGTGGCGCCACCGCCAACTGGATTTTCAGTTGCAGGTGGTTTGCAACTTTACGTTCGGTTGGCGGTGGCGCTGCTGGTCGGGGTGGTTGTTAGCAAGTTTATGAAAATTAAAATGGTTCTCAATTTCACCACCTGAACAGATAAAATAGCCTCCATTCCATCGACATACAACTTAAGTTACAGAATCGGGGCCTTGTTCGGGAGACTGGTTTGATTATAAGAAGTCTGACGACGCCTACAAAATATATTTTTTGAGGCGCTGTTTTTTTTTAATTATTAAAAATAGTTTCGCTCTTGACCACAATCTAGCTTAGGGCAAAGATGTGGTCGAGGATGTAGCGAGCTCACCCAGAAGAAGCCTATTCACTCGTACTTTAAAGATATTTCGGTTGTATGAACTCGAAAATATAGACGCTGTTTATACACAAACGACATCTAAGGCGCTGTTTATACACAAGCGACGTGGCGCGGCGATCAAAGAAACGTAAAATGAATCTTAAATGCTACAGAGCAAAGGTTTTTTTTCGAAAATAGAAGCACGAAGAGATATCCGCCACCTGAAGACGGAGCGACGGACGAAAAACATCTTTGCTCCGTAGCTATTAAGATTCATTTTACGTTGCTTTGATCGTCGCGCTACGTCGCTTGTATATAGCATCAAAAAATGAAAACGAAATTTGCCTTTCATCAATTAGCTTTCTTTGTATAAAAAGTTTTTAAATAAAGTAACCTTTCTATCAATATACATAAATCATATGTGAAAAATAAAACACAGAAAATTTGCTAACAAAAGTGTCAAACAGAAAACTTAATCTTCGGTTATGATTATGACCTCTCGATTCAAAACTGCCGAACACAAAACTCAAATCCACAATCATTCACTTTTCTTGGGTCAATTCTTACACTTAAAAAAGTAAGGTCGTGGTCCATCTGCTTGGTTCACCTCAGTGGACTTTTACTTATTTAAATACTAGCTTTTCGCCCGGGACTTCGTTCCCGTGGGAATTTTCCCGTAAATTTTCCAATGTTATTAATAGTTATTCTGCTATTCGGGACGGAGAGAAATACAACAAATCAAAAACCATGGCAATCGGTCCAGCCGTTCTCGAGGTATAAGTGTTGTAACAAACACGACTTTCTTTTATATATATATATAGATATAGATATAGATAGATTTATTTAACTTAATAATATGAAACTATGAAATATTTTTTAGCTTTAGTACATAGTTCAGCAATATTTACATAACTCTATATAACAAATATAACTCTACGCAAAACTCACCTCTGCGTACACCCAGTACACTTGGCTTCCTTTGGCTGATGCAAGAAGTTCCACAGCCCGATGGTCTTATCATCACTGTACAAGGCGTGGACGCAGCCAGGCAGGCCCACATCGCTGTGGGGCCACCCGAGCCAGAGGCGCTTCGCCCTCAGCGTGACGGCCCCGGGGGCGCTAGAGTTGGTGGCGGTAATTGGCGCCCCTCCCGCGCGCTCCAGTGTTAGTTCTACTGTGTTCCATACTCTGGAAGATGTGGGAAATGTTTTAGTGATATAGATTTATCTGCGAATGTGCAGTTATTTTCAAAAGAATTTTATTTTATAAAAACGACACCTACAAAACGGGTAAAATAAGAAGTTCAAGGGTAAGATGAAAGGTCTAGTAGTCCCAATGTTATTTATTCACTTCCAGTTTTCAGCCAATAGATGGCTCTGTCATACTTTTAAAAATGTTACTAAAACTTTTCGCCGTAAAGTACGGCATCATTCGGAACTATTGTATCTATCGTACCTATTATTCGGAATCAGGACATCTACTAAGTATGTAAGTCAGCGCATCAATAATATTTTAGCATAAAAAAACCAGTGAATGATATTGAATTATTATAACCATTTTATTTTTATTTTTTATAACAATAACTAAAATATAAAATTTTATACTTTGACTTTTTTGTTTTCCCAAAACATACAATCCTTACTAATAATATTATAAATGCGAAAGTAACTCTATCTGTTGTCTGTCCGTCTTCCACGCCCAAACTACTGAACCGATTTTGATGAAATTTGGTACAGAAATAAATTAGAGCCTGGGAAAGGACATAGGCTACATTTTAGCCTATATATTGACAAATGAGCAATGGGCCTTTGAGTTTGCATAATTTAAACTCAGACGCCATGTAAAAACACCATGGAGTACAATAAACTACTGAGTACTGTGTAGGCATCCAGTATCGGATACACTTTCGAGATTCAGGAATAAACTTAACCAGGTACCTTTCAATCTGTATCCTGTAGGAGGTGTGGTCTCCGTCGTCGTGCGCGGGCTGCAGTGTGTCGGGGTGCGTGATGCCCCCCCCGCCGCCACCCAGCTCCCACTGCAGGTGGAGCTTCTTGTTTAACACTGACAGCTTCATATAGCTTTCTGTTTCCTGACAACAAATCAAAAGATAGGTACAATAGGTGCTTTATCAGTACTTTGGCTTTCCGGTCTGGTCTGGTACAATAGGTGCTTTATCAATACTTTGAGTTACCGGTCTGCTCCCCGATTCTGAGTTGTTTGTCGATGGAACGGTTGCAAGTTTATCGGTTCAGGTGGCGAAATTGAGAACTATCCGAATTTCATACATCTAATAACGGCTGCTTTGACTGGTGGCGCCACCGCCAAATGAATTTTCAGTTGCAGGTAGTTTGCAACTTTACGGTCGGTTAGCGGTGGCGCTGCTGGTCGGGGTGGTTAGTCAAAATTAAATAATTCTCAATTTCGCCATATGAACCAATAAAATGACCTCCATTTCATCGACACACAAGAGAACTTAAGTTACAGAATCGGAGCCCAGATGTATCAATGGAAATGTCGTGCTTAGAATTAACGTAAGGGCCCGGACAAAATACTGGGTGATAAAAAAACCTCCTAGCTATATTCAAAATCTTGAACCAGTATCACTCAACGAATACATTAATGAAAAAAAAAAAAAATTATTTTTTCAATGGGAATAGTTAATTTTTTGCCTTGTTAATTTTTTGTCCTACACTAGGCACGCGAGGGGTGCGGGTAGCGCTCGGAGGGTGCACCCGAGTGGTGTCTACGTTTAGGAAAAAAGAAAAATTCAACCGAAAAAAAAAATTAAAAAAAAAGTGTTCTGTAAGTAATACTGGTTCAGGATTTTCAATAAAGCTAGGAGGTTCTTTTTCAACCTGTATATTGTCAGCCCCGACATTTATAGCTTACAACTTTTAAACAGTTTAACCAATTTTGATAAAATATAGCTACTAAGAAACATCTTGATCATGTCAGTTTTCGACAACAAAAATCATATGAGTTACGATGCCACGGGTAGACATTGCGTGTCGTGGACATTGCGTGGACAACACCCCACTTTTTACGTTGTATCTTCAAAATCGGTTCAAAAACAAAAGTATTAAAAATACATTATTTTATTTTTTCCTAAAAAGCAAGGTTTTATAAAAAAAAACTATGTCTACTGGTTATCTAGGTAGGTACTTCTCGTTTACCAACCTATTTAAATGGTTAAAATATCCCTACAGAAAAATAATTTTCCACGTTAAAAACGTATGAGTCACCGACTTCAATCCTAACAGTTCGCACAAAGTAGATATCTAGTATTTTTTGTGGACTACAATGCTTATTAGCAGATAACTACAAGCAGAAATGTCATTCATTTATTTAGATGATGTTCTAGTTTGTAGTATTTTTTGTTTTTGTTGTTTTTTTTAAAGCGCTGAATAATTTTTGATAAAATTTATATGGGACCTCTTCAGGAGTATACTCTTTCGAACAAATAAAGAATTATTCAAATAGGTTTATAATTGCCGGAGTAATCGCGTAACAAATATACAAAAAAAAAATACAGTCGAATTGAGAACCTCCTCCTTTTTTGAAGTCGGTTGATAAAATACCTTCGTATCATCAAGTAGATATAGTAGCGGTCCATCCTTGACAACCGAGTCGAATGAGACGGCGATAGCGACCCGCGTGACGGCGGCCGACGCGCTGGGGAGGGGGTATGCGCGCGCGCACCCCACGCCCGCGTCCGCTGCTGATGTTATGGACACTGATATCTGGAAACACGGTACGTCTTTTACTTCCACAATATTAGTTTTTATTTATCTAAATATTGTTTACTAGCGGATGCCTGCAACTTCATTTGCGTGTATTTTTTTTTAGAAGAGAGTAATTACATTGATACCCCTTTACATGAAGGTGCTGGACTAAGAACGGGTCCATACCACTTTCATATGTAATATTGCGCAAGTTTGCGCAGAAAAGCACCGACTAAATCCGAATGTGAATACTATGCACGCAGCAGACACCATGTACGCGATGACACGCAATTGGTTTAAGCGTACGCGCCATGTTCGGAGCCTGATGCGTTAATAATGAATGGCATTCAAATTTCGTTCCAGTTAGCGCTTTTCTGCGCAAACAAATAATGCTGATAATCCTTACAAAAGTGGTAAAGCTGTAAAAATAATAAAATAATTTATTATGAGGCATCTAAGATACATACCTTATAGACTAACATACAAATGAATTATAATGGAACAAAATGAAATAAAACAGTTAACATTATTTCCTGGGCGTCTTTCCGGGGGTGTCTGCAACCGGGAATCTCCCTCGGTGCCGGCGCAACACCACGCCCTCCGGACAAAAGCTCTCCTTCAATACTGTCTCCAGCATGAACCGAGGGAACCGCACCACAAATGCTTTGAAACTAGCATGGTGATGCGATTCCAACGGTTTCACTCTCTGGAGACCTAAAGGAACTTTTGTCTTCTGCCGTATGTACTCGACGACGTCTTGCACGTCAGTGCTAAAAAAAAACTCACCGAGTCGGCAGCGTGCCTGGCGCGTGCGATCTTGTCCCGCAAGGCCCGCAGCGCGGGGCTGAGCGCGTTGCGCGCTGCGTGGTGCTCGCGCGCGCGCGCCGCCGCCGCGCCCGCCAGCGCTGCGGCCACCTCCGTGCCGAGGACTGTGTTACCGCGAATTTGGGACACTGGGGGGAGTAGGGAATAGTAGATTGTTAACCAAGGGCTGTATGACATCAATTGCATACGAGGTTTTTGGCGCCCGAGCGCAGCGAGGGCGCTAATTAGCCCGAGTATGCAATTGATGCTTACACCCGAGATAAACACTCTGCTTTACATATCGATTGTGAGGTAAGTAAAAAAACAAGAAAGCAGGTTTCTATGAAGAGAAACATGTGTATTTAATTTAAATTTCGCGCCTAGCTAGTCGACTGCCTTTTTTACTCTTCACGATTTTATGGCACGCAAGCGCGTCAAATCGTGCTGGCCAGTTTGATTTTTAAATCGATTTCAACTAACATACGATGTGACTGCGAAACAAATAGTTCGATATTAAAAATAAAATCTTCATAAATTCTTATATAAATTGTCTCGATTTCGATTCGAGTAAATATATGGATACCGAGAAAAAAAAGTAACTTTTTAAAAATATTCTTCTTGTAGTATGAGTATGACAGTTCTTTTTTCAAATTCCAAAACCTATGCTGTAATGTTAACATTACATGGTAGGTTTTGAAACCTATGCTGTAATGATATCCATACACCCCGGCATTCAGGGAAGTAAGTGACTACTTACAGAGCAAGAGATATGTAATAGTATATTACTGCAGGGGCCAGCAAAAGAGGCATTTCTGGACGAACGTGTAAATGTGGGACGAGTCACACATACGTAAGTCCGGCAATGTCTAATGGTACAGTACTTTTCTCAAACGATACGCGGAAATTAAAATTTTTCAAAATCAATGACGAACAACAATAATTTTTTACGCGCCAAAGTGTTCATTTATTTTATTTTTTTCAATGAACAGCTTTCTGTTTGCAAGCCAGTTCGAAATCTAAATAAAACCTTTGATTAGTTACCTCATTGGTTTCTACGTTTCGGAGTAAAAGATCGTTCCATTTTTTAATTACACGACGGTTAATTTATTTGGCTGCTAAAACACAACTTTCATACAACTTTTGCCGGCCGCTGATCGTATGTATTTGGCCAGTACAGCAATTTCGATTCACTTATCTCGAATAAGGTTAGATAGATAGATAGATAAACTTTATTGCTTCTTAACAATTTGTAACATTGTACAATGTTCTTATACAATTAAAAAAAAAGTTAGCGAAATGTGTGACGTAGATTGTAGAAGCAAATAGGACACAGAACTCAGCATACTTGCTGTCTATGACAGACAACAAACTGATTTTCAGCTGTGCCTAGAGTATTTTTTTTCTTTTTTTTAGCTGTGCCTAGAGTAAGAATGCTTAAATTTCCAAGGATGTTTGAGAATAAAACAAATAGTATGATTATTATGTAAAAAAACCACTTTGTTGATGATAAACGGGTTGATCACTTGATCCCGACAATCAAGAGGTTACCAAAGATAGGCGATGTCGATTACGATAGACCGCATTAGCTAAAATAATAACTTAGGAGGCTAGAGGCTCCTGTAATTGAGTTTATATTATGTTTTATGTTATAAACCATGTTGATTTTGTGAGGCACGAAGCCTTTTGAACTGTCAGTCACGAATTGAATAAGAAAGGAGGCTCAGTGCATCTCTCTCTATTTTTTGTTATAAAAACGACACTACTCAATAATTTGTTTGCCTTTTCACATTACATAGTAGGTAAGGTCTTAAAACATAAAGTGCAAGAGCACAGAAAACTTAGGAATAAGTGCATGCACACATGTACATTTTTTCTAAGGTACCTACTATTACTTATACTTAATTTCTATATATATTTATTTATTGATATCCCACTACAAACATTGTACTTTCCATTTCCATCAAAGAAAAATCGAGAGATTTATAAATGTCGAAATCAAAGTTAAGTGATATAGTGGGATTTGGATAAAACCCTAAACTGCAGCATTAAGTAACAATGAAAATCTTAGTCATAAAAATCTTATACAGGGTTACTTTTTAATCAGTACACAAATTTTTCTTACGGTGTCAGTAACGTTGATAGAACGTAAATAAGACGGAAAAAAATTTTTTTTTCCAAAATTTTCAGATTTTGATACCCCTTTTTAACGTCTTAGAGGATGAATTTTGTAAAACGCAGAAACACGAGTGTCACAAATTGTGTTGAAGAGTACTATTACCAAGTTTCAAGTCAATTGGACGAAGTTATTTTTTTTTGCCATACAAAAAAATTGATTTATTTTCATTCTTCAGACGATCTAGCTTGAAATTTTTATATGAAACGATATAAAGCAAAAAATACGGGTCTGTTAAATTTTGATTAAGTTTACGTACAAAAAATTTGTGTACTGATTAAAAAATAACCCTGTAGATTAGCCACTGAACCATTCCAAAGTACTACGATAACTAACTTACCATGCTCCTGAGCAGCTCCAAGCGCAGTATCCCCATGCCTCTGTAACTCTGCCAATTGCCTCCGAAGGTTATACCTCACCCGTCTTCTAATTTCACTAGCTTCATCGTAAAGAACCCGCGTCGTGGCAAACACGCGGTCGGCCTGTTCGTTGGCGGTGGTCAGAGAGGCCGTGACGTCAGCGCTAGGCCGCGCGCCGAGCTCTCGTTCCTGCCAGCCGAGGCCGCGAAGGACCACGCTTACTAAGTCCGCACCACGGCGTAAGGTGTCTAGTTCAGAGCGGAGTTCTGTGGGGACAATTGTAAATAATTATCGCATTAGCACGAGTAGAAAAATAAACAAGCAAGAATAGTTCAGATAATTAGCGGTGCATGCATAAAAAGCACCTGAGGTGAGAGAAGTGGACAGATGCTTAAGAACACAACGGTAATAGTAGATTACCCAACAAGTGAAAAAAAGGTGAATTCTTTTCGAGGCATTGAGTTGTATCCCGAGAGGAGCGAAGGATTCTAAAGTTGAATCCCGAGCGTAGCGAGGGATTCTAGATTAGAATCCTGAGCGGATCAAGGGATACAAGAGCCGAGATGAATTTTTTTTTCACGTGTTAGGTACTCTACTTTTTACCATTGACTACGAGAAAAAGCAAATAATTACTCTGTGACAGTAAATTATCAACAATAGCTGTTGCTTTAACGCGAAATGACTCTGGAACAAGAGGTTCACTTTCATCAATGGATGTCGAACTCATTTTATGATTTTGAGACAAAACCTTTTAACAAAAACTTTTGATTGCATGAAAATTGCACAGAAAATTAGTTGAATTCCTTATTCTAAATTTAAAAATTTTAACCGAGCCATATTCCATACGTTTTTATAGCGAGAGTATGCAACCTCCTTGCACGTTTTCTTTTGTTTTCTTACTAAAATCCGTATATTCGCGCAGGTTCCAAATTCAAAATGTTTTATTCACTCAGTGAAATAAACAGCGTTTTATTCACTGTTTTTGGAGAATAACGGCCCCTTTTTCGAGGGGCAATGGTAAAAAAATATAACTTCACGTATCTCCATGAAATCTCTACAGAAGATTGGCTATCAACATATATTCTTAAGTTAAAGTTTTTTTATTCTAAATATGTCAATTATGAAAAAACATAACTTTTATTTGCGTCGAGTCGTCGAGCTATTTTATTATTATTAGGTAGTGTATCTTATTTAATGAAAAAGTACCTTCAGCTCGCTCCAAAACAGCAGCGCCTCGTTTCTTCAAGTCCTCGGAGGCCGCCATAGTGACCTGTGCAGTGTTGGTCATGGGCACGGCCCCGCGGGCCAAGGCTCTAGCGGCCTGCGCTGCCTGGGCGGCTGAGGCCGCGGCCTCGCCGGCCGCCCGCACGGTGGAGGCCACCTCGCCCCACGCGTGGGCCGCTTGCACGCCTTTGGACGCTGCTGCGCGGGTGCCAGAGAACAAGCTGGAAATGTCAATTGCAGTTGGGAGGCAGTTGGGAGGGGAGGTGTTTTGTCGAAAGATTTGATTGTTTGTTTGCATTGAATAGGCTCCGAAACTACTGGACCGATTTGAAAAATTCTTTCACCATTAGAAAGCTACATTATCCCCGATGGACATAGGCTACATAATTTTCCCGAATTCCCACAGGAACGAAGTCCCGGGCGAAATGCTAGTTTTTCCATAAAGCCCTAGGCGTGCTCTATTTTATCCATTAACCTAAGATGTACAAAAATTATTTCAGATTGTAATAAATGAAGGCGGTGGGTAGATGTTAGCCAAAAACGTACGATATCGTTTTCAATACGATCTTACCTCTTATACTCCCGAGCCTTCTCTGCTAACTTGGCGACGTGTTTCTCCACAGCTTCGAGGTACTTCTTCCTATAAGATGGAGTCAGGTTGTAGAGGATCCCTTCCTTCTCCTCCGCAGCCAGGGTCAAGGCCTCCAGCTCGGCCAGGAGGGATGGAAACATTCGCGCCAGGTTCTGACCTCGGAGTATGTAAGTGTGCGTGTCCGTTGTCAGATTGTGCGGTGAGAGGTTTGCGATGTCCTGTTGGAATACGTTTTTATGATTATATTGGGAGAAATTCTTAGAACGGGACTATAGGTTGTAATACCGTGCCCAGCTGTGAGATAAAATGTAGCCTATGTCCTTTCCCAAGGTCTAATCTAACTGTGTGCCAAATTTCTACGAAATCGGTTTTATTTTTATTTTTATAAGATGGGTTAACTCTTGACCTCAATCTTGACCATAAGGTCAAAGATGAGGTCGACGATGGAGCGAGTTAACCCAGAAAATGCCTATAAAGGCACTGGTATAGACAGAGCTGTTAAGGCGTGAAAGCGTAACAGACAGAGTTACTTTCGCATAAATAATATTAACAGTCGTTAAAACCAAGTCAGAGGCCATTGTGCGGTTTGAAAACTCTGACACCAGGGTTAGCCAAGTTAGCCACACACTTGACTATACCTACATGATAAGAAGAGTTATTATTATTATTTATTATAAGATGAGTTAACCCTTGACCTCAATTTTGACCAAGGATTGATAAGAAGAATTAGGGATTTTAATATACCTAAGATATTATACTTAACTAGCTTTCCGCCCGCGTGGACTACAGGTTATATCGTGCCCAACTGTGGGATAAAATGTAGCCTATATCCTTTACCAGACTCTAATCTATCTTTGTACCAAATTTCATCAAAATCGGTTCAGTAGTTTATACTGAGCTGCAACCTCGTTTCCTGCAGCGCACACTTACTTTGCTTTGTTTATTTTTTTGGCTTTGTTTTTTTTTTGTTTTAATTAATGTTATTATTATGTGTGTTCTATTTCTTTATGTTATTACGCTCTATGTCTCTGTGCTTATCTTATCTACTTTCTTTGCTATTTATTGTTGATTTGTTCCTTATTTCCTTGTTTGTTGTATCTATTGTAAAACTCTATCGTTGCTTTTGTGTTTCTGTGTCTCTTTCTGTTCTAAATCTTTGTAAGTGTGTACTGTGATGGAAATAAATGTCTTATCTATCTATCTATCTAGTTTAGGCGTAAAAGGCGGACAGACAGACAGACAGAGTTACTTTCGCATTTATAATATTACTAGCTTTCCGCCCGCGGCTCCGCCCGCGTGGACTACAGGTTATATCGTGCCCAACTGTGGGATAAAATGTAGCCTATGTCCTTTCCCAGGCTCTAATCTATCTCTGTACCAAAATTCATCAAAATCGGTTCAGCGGTTTAGGCGTGAAAAGGTAACAGACAGACAGACAGACAGACAGAGTTACTTTCGCATTTATAATATTAGTAGGGAAGTAAGGATATACTTAAGAAAAAGAATATACCTCAATAATGAGCCGGCATCTCAAAGCACTATCCTTCAAGTCAGCCAGCCTCCTCTGGACCGCGCCCGCCCGCGCCGTGACGTCATCCCCCGCCCCCCACACCCGCCCCGCCAGCCGCGTCAGGTCGTCTCCCTTCCTCTCCCACTCTTCTGTTTCGTTTCGTAGTTTCTGTAACCGTCTGTATGTGTCGTCGATGCGGTAGTTGTATTCTTGGATCGCGGTTGATTGGAGATTTGCCTGGGAACAGGTTTTAAAAGATTATAGGCGTAGGCGTAGAGTCAGTCGGGTCAATAGAACGAATGCGTATGTATGTATTTAAATCCTTTAATGTTTGTTTGTATGTTTAAATCCTTTAATGTTTGTTTTTTGCCGTGTGGTGATCGGTTAAGAATAACACCACCCCAACTCTTTCCGTGGGTGTCGTAAGAGGCGACTAAGGAAACACAAATGAGACCTGCCTCCTAGTAATCCATCCCAGGCAACGACACTTTTCATTTTTTTTCTGAATCTGAGGTGTCGTCCTATGGTCTCATGCGGTGTGGTAGGCTCTGTAAAGGGCCGTCTGGTTCGCGACCACCCTCCTACCGAAGTCCGACGCCAAACAGCTTGCTGTGTTCCGTCGGTGCGTGGGAGTACCAGTGGCTTTATAGTGCCTTTCTGGGTTAAGTCGCTCCATCGTCGACCTCATCTTTGACCTTGATGGTCAAGATTGAGGTCAAGAGTTAACCCATTTTATAATAAAAAAAAATAAACAAAATGTATTTCATGTAATCTTGACTTGTTTTAAGTGGTATCCTGAATGTCCTATAAAATAAAGATTTTTTCTATTATATTATATTCTATTTATTTTACTACTCTTGATCGAGAGTTCCAGTTCGATTTCCAATCGGAACAAACAGATGTTTGGGATTATTTGTTTCAGCAACCAGCAGTCAAGGCAAATCTTAGAATTTTTTTGTATGTGACATATAATCTTTTTAAGGTAACAACAGAAGCATATGTGACTAAATAAAATTTGGTCTATTGTTATTGAAACACATATTATGTGGTCAAAAATGCAAAGACCAAAATCAACCAAAATCATAAAAAAACAACTAAATAAAAAAGTTATCAACAAAGACTAAGTCAGAGGTCATTGTGCGGTTTGAATACTCTGACACCAGCCTTAGTCAAGTTCGCTACACACACACTTGACCATACCTACACGATAACAAGAAGAAGAACAAAGACCATAAAACAAAATAACGTGGCTGGAGTTTGAAAGGTTCTTTAAAACCACCAAATGCGCTTTTATAATACGACAACTGTGATCCTTCACGAAATGGCAGAAATAATTGACTACCTACAACTAATTTACTAATGTAAAGCAAAATCTTACCGAATCAAAAACATCGTTAGCGCCGGCGATAAAATCAATCAGCTTGACATCCTTAATGTGCCTCAACAGATGCCTGGCTTCCTTCAAGGCTCTATGAGCACTAAGGTGTCTTTCCCCACGAGCGAAATCATCCAACACGCCAACTTGCTCACCAATCAATTTCTTCTGTTTCAAAATTTCCTCCAATCCGCTCATGCTTTCCAAACTCAAAGACTGCGCCTCTTTTTCCCTTTGTTTAGCTTCTACTTTCAATCGATTAACTTCGGTAAACAGCTCGTGTTCTTTCGCTTCTAAGTCTTCGATGATTGGCTGGAAGTTTTTGGAACGTTGCGTCTTTTGCTTTAGTCTTTCAAGCGAGTCTCGAGTCATTGTCGCGTTGTGTGCGAATTCTAGAAGCGCGGGGAATGGTTTCGGTATTCGACTGAGTTCGTTTAGGTCTGCTCGGCGGTGGAGGTCTGATGTTAGGTCTTCGATGGAGTCTAGTAGGGTTTGAGTACAGTTGTCGCACGCTGAAAGCAATATTTATTGTTAAGCTTTTTTGAAATAAAGTACAGACTGTGAAAAATTTAACTTCTGGATTACCTACTATTACAGACAGAAAAAAGTGTAAGAAACTAACTTTCTGTTAGCAACTTCTTTTGCGTGGAAAATTAGGCTATGTCACTATTTTGGGTACTTCAACTATCTCTGCGAAAAAAAAATGACGTCGATATGTCGCTTTATTGAAAGATGAACAAAGGAACAAATAAAAACACTATATTTATCATCAGGGAGCGGAATCTAATAGCAAAACAATTGAAATGTAATAAAGATGGGACATTGTTTTGTATCGACTTTTCCAAGCTATCGATACTTTAGTACTTTTACTCAACTTAGAATTTTTTTATTCTACTTTGAATTTCTAAGGTTTTGAACGATTTTTGTCGACTTTCTATAGGAATTATGATCCTGAAAAGTTTGTAAATGAAGTGGGCTCGTTTTATTATAATATTATGGTAACGGCAGCACAACTTCATCTGAATAATAAATAAATTTGTATAATAATGAATAGTAATAATGACTAATAAATAAATTTGATGTTTGATTTTTTGAAACATTTACCATAGGATCGAAAAGCGTCGAAAAGCGCGTAATCCACACGGGCGAAGCCGCAAACGGAAAACAAGTGTTCATAAAGCACAACTCCACTTAGTTATCGATAGTCTGTTTAGTCGATAAAAAGCAATGCCCCATCTCTATTACATTTCAATTTTTTTGCTATTAGATTCCGCTCCCTGCTTATCATGGTACTAGCTCTTCGCCCGGAACTTGGTTCCCGTGGGAATTCGGGAAAAATTATGTAGCTTATGTAACACAGGGATTACGTAGCATTTGAATGGTGAAATAATTTTTAAAGTCCAGTAGTTTTGGAGCTTATTCAATGCAAACAAAGAAATTAACAATTTTTTTTTTCTCTTTATAATATTGGTGTAGATGTAAAGAAATGAAAGGGGCGTCTAAATCGCCTACGATTGAACTACCAAACACTAGTCTGACAGTTTCACCTTTAGTATTCCAGAATTTTCCAAGTTGAAGTTCATGGTAGAGCTTTATTTCTGTATTTCCGGGCTCATATAACCCGAGTCTCTTTAAAGTTCGAGTGAATAGGCATCTTCTGGGTGAGCTTGCTACATTCTCGACCACAAATTCTCCCCTGAGCATTTTTGCCCCTGAGCGTTTGAGAAAAAAAAATCTTTAACCAAAAGTTATGGACTAATATTCCTTATATTAATATAGTCTAATACTGTGTTGTTTTTTGAGTAAACATTTGATATAAATTATTATTAACTAATTATATTCTAGTGATTGTGTGGACTGTGTAAAATTGTCTGTGCGTGTCATTGTGTATCAACATATATATTTATATGTGTGTGTGTGCGTGTTAGTGTGTGTGTGTGTTGTGTAAGTGTGTATGTGTGGGTTCTTTTCAAAAAAACAGAGCCACTTCCACTTACCTCTGCACCCCCCATCATCCAAGTAAGTCCGTGGCGCGATACACCGGTCGCACTTATCCCCGGTCGCAAAGGGCCGGCAGTGGCAGCGCCCCCCCGCGTCGCAGTGCGCCCCCACCGCCCCGCGCCCCGCACAACCGCACTCCTCGCACGCGCCGCTGGCCGCGCGCACGTAACCTAGCGCGCACTGCTCGCACTCGCGGCCTGTGTAGCCTAGGGGAGAGGGATGGAGAATGGCGGTGATACTTATAAGTACTGTAGAGGTTCTATTACCTCTACGTTTACCATCTTCTTGTAAAGCCTTTAGCCAATAGGTAGTTTCAACTTCAAATGATTCGGGTCATTTGGCGCCTTTTGTGCTTGTTTGACACATTACCTTCCGCGGCTTTGGCCGTTAAGGTCAGGTTTCTCACTAATAAACGAAGTCAACTGATAATAATTATTAGGCTTTTCCTGGTAGTTTCCACCTCGACCCGGTCACCAGCTCCCTCAGAGCTACGCCACGGTACACTTCGTCTTCATTTTGGAACTTCCGAGAAAACATTTACAGAGAAAAGAAAGAAAATACGTTTATTTTTCCCATTCTGTAGAACAGTACACAATATAGAGCTAAAATAAACATAATTAACAAACAAAAAAACAAGATAAAATTAAATATTATTCTACAGCGCAGGAAAAACGACGATGCGACTCAGCATAACGCTGTACAGGCGCTGATGTTCTGCCGCTCCCTGTCATAGTTATTTATTTTTTAAGAAAAAAAAATATATCCATCTACTAAGTATGCGTTTTTTGAGAATTTCTTGACTTTTGTGGAAATACTGGTAAATCCTTTGTTAACTGAAAACTTCTGCATTTTTGCTATTTTATATCATAAATGAGAAACTTTGTTTAGCACAGACATAACAATTTTTTTTTTAAGTATAGGTATCATACTGATTATGATTTCGCTTTACAACCAAAGAAATCAAACGCATTTATTGAGAAAGTACTGAGTTTTACTCACCAGGTTTACACAGGCACTGCAGCCGGTTCCCACTCCAGACACAAGACGTGGCGAAGTTCCGGGCCCTCGAAGGGCACGGACAGGCCTGGCAGCCGCCCGCGCCGGCCGGCGAGCCGTGGTGCCCCTCGGCGCACACCGCGCAGCGCGGCCCGCCTGTACCACCCGTGCAGTTCTGGAAAACATTCAACGAAAAACATTAAAACCTTTAAAAAACTTTTAAACAAAAAACATTAAACGTCTCTTTAAAGTTCGACTGAATAGGCATCTTCTAGGTGAGCTTGCTACATCCTCGACCACATCTTGCCCATCTTCGCCTTGTGGTCAAGAGCGAACTCTTCTACGTGAGAAAAACTTCAATCGATTGATTTTGGTTCGAACGCGACTCAGACTTTGATCTATACTTGAGTGGCAGTCATCTTTGTCATGTTAATAGTGAGAGAAAGAGACGATCGATACTTAAATATAAATAAAAAAATAGAAACTTTTATTACTTCTTATTAAATACTATACGCCGGGTCAGATAGGGTTGAGGGTCAAAAAAAAAAACCCAAAGCTGGTTTTTGGTATGTACGTTCCTACAGGTCCTAGAAGTAAGATCCTAGAGTTCCTCACATGGGGAGTGCCGGCGTCCCCCCCTCCCACCCCCCAAAAGGTCCCTTTTTCCAGTTATTGTTGTTTTATTCAAAATCTAAGCATGCTAGGCTCAAACTGTCAAAGAGTCAAATAATCTGTATTAAAATACCTATCGATCGATGTAATAATCATTTTCGTAGAGCCTTTATTAATTATACTGTGATTGATCAAAGTCCGAAAAAAAATTCAAAATGCGTTTTTTCCTCAAACTTTGCAATTTTCTCAAAAAACTGTGTGAGCTATGCCAAAGTTGTCTATGAACAAATTGTGCCTTATATATTAGTCTACAAAATGAGACACTATTTTTGAAAATCGCAATATTATTTAAAAAGTTACAGAATTTTTTATCTTACAAAATACAAGATTCCAAATTACATAGTAGTTAAATACAGTGGCACATGGGGTATTTAATACTAAAATGTCGAGTTATAATATTTTAGTTAGTAAGAACAGTAATTACCCAATGCGTCCATACAAAAACCACTGTTATAATGTTACTAGTTGCAATACTAAAATTTTAAAAAGAAAAAATATTTTTTTGTTATTAATTTTATGATTTTCGTAAAAACTATTACAGGGACATCAAAAGTTTCAACAAATACATTAATTATGGATAGATTATGTACGTATCTTTAAAATAAGATCCTATTTACTTCAATCGCCAGAGAAATAGAAAAGTTACAGATGGTTTTTTTTTACGAATTTCTCACTAATGAGGTAGGTAGTAGTAAAAAAAAATTATTATATGGAATAAAAATATCATAATTACAAATGTAATCATATCATTATATTGTGTATTAAATTACCTATCCAACCGTATAAAAATCGTTATCATAGAGCCATTACTTTTGTCACAATACTTGGACAAAGTTTTAACAAAAAATGCAAAATGCGCTTTTTTCCTCAAAGTTTGCATATTTCTCTGAAAATTATGCGATCTATGGAGAAGTCGTCTATGAACACATTGTGCCCCATATACTTATCTACAAAATGAGACCCTATTTTTGAAAATCGCTCCATTATTAAAAGAGTTACACTATTTTTTATGTGACGAAAAATATGGCTCTAAAATACATAGTAGTTTATAACATTGATACATGATGTACCTAATACTAAAATGTCGAAAAATTTTACTTTAGTTAGTAATTACAGTAATTACCTAATATGTATATACAATAATCATTGTTATAAAGTCTCTAGGTTTAATACTAAAATTCTACAAAGTTTTTTTGTTATTTTTTTTTATATGAATTTCGTAATTTTCGGAAAAACTATTACAAGCACATAAAAAGTTTCAAATGATGTACATGTTTTGGAATGATTATGTACGTATCTTTAAAACAAGACCCTATTTACTTAAATCGCTAAAGAAATAGAAAAGTTACAGATGATTTTTTACCCAAATGCTCAGTAATGAGATAGGCAGTAGTAAATAAAAATTATTATATGGAATAACAATAGCATAATTACTAATCATATAATGTAATTGTATTGTGTATTGAATTACTTATTCAACCGTGTAAGAATCATTATCATAGGGCCATCACTTTTATCGCAATACTTGAACAAAGTTTAAACAAAACAAAAAAACTTTTTGCAGGACTACTTGATTTAACTAAGATCATATTCGCGTTTACCAGTAAAAAACATAGTCTAAATACTTGCAAGTCTAAGAAAATATATCGAAAAGAGAGCGAAAGAGGAGCGAAAATTAGACCGAATGGCTTGACGGTGTGGTAGCTCAGTTGGATAGAGCGTTAGCTCGGTACGCCATGGTCGCGGGTTCAAGTCCCGAATTTTTCTTCCTCTTTTTCTGTTGAGTAAACTTATTTGTCGTACAAGATACTATAAAGTTTATAAAAACAATACATCTGTGACTTTTGAATGTTAATTTTTTTTTATTTTTCGTTCAAAATAAACATCTCTGTTACTTTTCTATTTTTTTGGCGTTTGAAGCAAATAGGGTCTTATTTGAAGATACGTATGAAATAATTCCGTAAAAGTACCTAAATGTAAATGTGTTCTTTGAAACAATAATAGTTTCTGAGACAATAACGAAATTTATAAGAATGTATTATTCATATCTTTGTAGAGTTTTAGTGTTGAAAACCTGTGACTTTAAAAACAATGATTTTGGTATGGATACATTGGATAACTACTGTACCTACTAAAACATAAATATCCGATAATTTGGTATCAGGTACCCCGCCATGTATCGTTCTGTATGTATTTACGAATTTTGTATTTCACTTCATCAGATAAAATACTGTAACTTTTTAAATAATATTGCGATTTTCAAAAATGGGGTCTCATTTTGTAGACTAATATACAGGGAACAATGTGTTCATAGACAACTTTGGCATAGTTCACACAGTTTTTTGAGAAAATTGCAAACTTTGAGGAAAAAACGCATTTTGAATTTTTTTTTGGACTTTGAACACTTACAGTATAATAACTAAAGGCTCTACGGGAATGATTATTACATCAATCGATAGGTATTTTAATACAGATTATTTGACTCTTTGACAGTTTGAATCTAGCTTCTTTAGTTTTTGAATAAAACAACAATAACTGGAAAAAGGGACCTTTAGGGGGGTGGGAGGGGGGGACGCCGGCACTCCCCATGTGAGGAACTCTAGGGTCTTACTTCTAGGACCTGTAGGAACGTCCATACCAAAAATCAGCTTTGGGTTTTTTTTTTTGAGGTCGCCCTAATAGCTCAACCTATCTGACTCGTGGTACTAACAAAAATGAGATAATCCCAGTAAGTAATAAAATACTTGTGCTGGGGTTAGATTTAATATAGATCAGGATTGATGAAGATTTGAGTCTCCTTCTGTAATACGGGTCTTAGTATCTATCAAATCAAATATTAATTCGATGAAATGTGGATAGTACAGTTGTCTTTAGGTACATTATTTTGTTGGCACATTCAAGTTGTCACCAGCATGTAAAATGGAACGTTGCAGTCCAATTGTTCACAATATGTAGATCTATGTGCAATCTCGCTTAGGCTCTCTGTTAAGTAGTCACTCACCAACCGGATTTTGCCTTAAGATAAATTCTATGTATGTGAGAAAAACTTCAATCAACTGATTAAGGTCCGTATTACAGAACGCAACTCAGACTCTGATCTACTTGAGTAACAGTTGTCTTTGTCATTTTGATAGTGAGAGAACGATACACTTAATACTTAAGTATAAATCAAGTCTCCTTCTGTAATACGGGCTTTCGTAAAGGTATGTATGTTGCTTAACTGTGCAAGTACAAATGTACTTAAGTTACTTTTATGTAGAGTGAAATAATAGTAGATTAAGCAACAAGGGGATAAAACAGTGTATTATGTCACGGGCAGCATATTAAATTCTGAGCGAAATGAAGGATTCTGTAGTTAATTCCCGAACGTAGTGAGGGAATTAAGATGTTAATTCCCGAGCGGAGTCCAAGACTAAGACACTTTTATCCCCGAGGAGCTTACTCTACTTTATACACCTACTGTGAGGTTAAATAAAAAATAAATTATAAATTCATCCCATCAATAATGTTTTGAGCCTCCGTTTCTATGTCAAGAGTCGCTGGAATTACATAGTGGACTTTTTTTTAGATTTATTTAAAAAACTTACCACTAAACAATTTAGTAATTCGCGGTAAAAATCAAAGATTCAAAATCACCGACGACGTTTTCTTATAATATTTAGTTCCGCAGGCAAAGGAAAGTCAATAGCTAAGACATACAGCCAAGTTTTTATCTAAATATTTTTGTCAAATTGTCAAATTTTATAGTTAAAATCTACTTGGATCAAGGAAGTTAAGCCTTCAACAGCCTTGGTTTTTTTTCGAAATTATTTTTGATAGAAGTTTTTGTTGAAATGTTGGCGTTCCATATTTAAATGTCATTAATGCCCAAGGGAAGTTCCATAAAATTTTATTTCCCTTAAGCTTTTATAGCTTAATTTTAAATATAGAATACTTGATGTATAATACGTGCAGGCAGGTGGCAGGTGGATGGCAGGTGGTGTATAAAATATATATTTTTTATCTAGCTTAGGCTCTCTGTTAAGTAGTCACTCACCAAACAGTCTCCGGTAACGGGATCACAGGCCGTGGCCCTATTATTACACACACAGGGCTGCGCATCGCCCTCCAGATGTATCACAATGGTCCCCGCCACGCTGCTGAGATGGACGGTCTGCGGCGGCATCCAGAACCCCACGGCGGGCTGCTGGCACGAGCCGGAAGTGTACCCTCGGGGGCACGAGCATAGCTCCACGCCTAAGGCTGGCTCGGAGCGACTTAAGCCGGGGATTGCTGTGTCGAGGGATACGTTTAGGAGTCTGTGGAGGTTTTGAACTGTTACATTTTATTTGTTAAAAAATATAAAAATATTTGATATCTAAAAGTGTGACAATACAAGAAACTGAGCGGTCGAACTTAAGCTCGTTTTTGCTACAGTATCTCTTCATTTTTGTTTTAAATCTCTAACTATTAAAATCTTTTTGTCTGTAAAATTTCATTTTGAATATTTATTCAGTAGATTTTCCAGAATGTTCACAGCCTTTTGGGGGGTAGATAGACCGCAAAGTGAACGCAATAGGAGGGAAACGCGTTTACTTTGCGGACTACGAACACGGCGTGTACGCAAAAACTAATAGCGTACATGTAACGTGACACGCTCTGTGTGCAAGAGATATTTCACGCCATTTAAAAATAGATTTTTTGACGTGTGGTGATCGGTTGAGAATAACACCACCTTATTTCTTTCCGTAGGTGTCGTAACAGGCGACTAAGGAAACACAAATGAGACCTGCCTCCCATTAATCCATTCCACGCAACGACACCTCAATTTGTTCTGAATCTGAGGTGTCGACCTATGCTCTCATGCGGTGTGGTAGGCTCTGTGAAGGGTCGTCTGGTTTGCGACCACCCTCCTACCGAAGTCCGACGCCAAACAGCTAGCTGTGTTCCGTCGGTGCGTAGGAGTACCAGTGCCTTATAGGCTCTTTCTGGGTTAACTCGCTCCATCGTCGATCTCATCTGTGACCTTAGTCAAGATTGAGGTCAAGAGTTAACCCATCTTATAATACATAAAAAAATAGGACTTCTGCGCAGCATATCGGCATAACTTATAAACGTGGTACACTCAATGCCCCAACTTAAAAGGCCAAGCTCATTCTAATTTGAACCTTATCACCATAAGATAAGAGACATGGGTGGATGCTTAATTAAGGGGACCGACTGTCCTACTGTTACAGTTACCTAGTTATTATTTTTTTATATTATTAGATGGATTAACTCTTGACCTCAATCTTGACCATAAGGTCAAAGATGAGGTCGACGATGGCACGAGTTAACCCAGAAAATACCTATAAAAGCACTGGTACTCCCACGCACCGACGGAAAACAGAAAGCTGTTTGACGTCGGACTTCGGTAGGAGGGTGGTCGCGAACCAGACGGCCCTTTACAGAGCCTACCACACCGCATGAGACCATAGGATGACACCTCAGATTCCGAAAAAAATGAAGTTTCGTTGCCTGGGATCGATTACTAGGAGGCAGGTCTCATTTGTGTTTCCTTAGTCGCCTCTTACGACACCCACGGAAAGAGATGGTGTGATGTTATTCTCAACCGATTACCACACGGTGAAAATCACCACACGGTTATTTTAATAAATGGTAAATTATACTCACAAAGCATGCACATGTTCGTCATAAGTAGGAGCCCTTGTAGTAACTCGCACCATGATCCTCTCCAGCGCTTGCAGGGCTAGCATGAGCGCGGCGCGCGACGCGAGCGCCCCGCCCGCGCGGCCGCTGCGCACGCGCCACAGCGACTCGTGCAAGCGGACCACGTGCGTGCCGTTTATAGGACGTACGCGCTACGGACGTATACGTAAAGATAAAAGAAAAAAGCGAAAATTCAGGATGTGCGTTAGCCAACTATTTTATTTAATACTGGCTTTCCTAGACTACAAGTTATATCGTGCCCATAAAATGTAGCCTATGTCATTCCTCAAGGTCTAATCTATATCTATACCAAATTTCATCAAAATCGGTTCAGTAGTTTAAGTGTGAAAGCGTAACAAACAAACAAACTTACATTCTTATTTATAATTTCAATAAGGATTTATTATTGTTTTTTTTCTAATTTTTACATTTATAAGACTGTAAAACGTCCTCCTCTCTCCGACGTTGCTGCGCTCAAACTGGGTCCATGATTGTATTATAGCCCTGTATTTATACTTAAAAGACCATGGAATGCAAAACATTTTATGATTCTGATGACACTAAATTGAACAGTGAAATCGCAGGCATAAAACTAGTCAATAAAAGAATCCACACCAAGCAAAAAATACTGACACGGAGGTCAATCCTACTCCGCAAGAAATTAGAGCAATAATAATTGATCAAAATCTCTTTTAAGTTTTTAGAGATTTTGATCTCACTCAGAAAATAGGCATTTTCTGAGTAAGCTTGCTTCATCCTCGACCGCATCTTCGCCCTTGGGCCAGATTGTGGTCAAGAGCAAACCCATTATATATTTTTTTGTCAGCCTGATCTGTCCCACAAGTTCGGTCCAATGCATTTTCCCCCCAATTTGGACCCATTATTAGTGAAACAAAAATCCTTTTCTAAATCTATCCATAATACTGACCTCATGATAATCCAGTACAATCTGCTTCCCATACAGCCTAACCAGGGGGAACTTGGCTCTGACTTCGACTGGTAACTCTTGCCCCCCCTCCTCTTCCACTTTGAACCGCAGTGCCCCTCCGTATGACGTCACTTTGTCCCCCAGGAATCGCTTGTCAAGCTCCATATACACGGGCACCGGTGGCCAGGGTAATGATATGGTTATGTCTGGGTTGTGCGCGTGGATTGCTAGGAGAGATTCTTGATCCATCTGTAGAGAAAGTAGTTGTATGTATATAGGATGAAAAAGAACCTCCTAGCTTTATTGAAAATCCTGAACCAGTATCACTTACAGAAGACTTTTACTTTTTTTTATTATTACTTTTTTTTTTCGGTGGGAATTTTTTTTCCTAAACGTAGATACCACTCGGCGGGTGCACCCTCCGAGCACTACCCGCACCCCTCGCGTGCCTGGTGTAGGAGTAATGTCTACGTTAAGGCAAAAAATGAACTTTTCCCATTGAAAAAAAAAAATATTTTTTTTCATATATGTGTTCTTTGAGTGATACTGGTTCAGGATTTTGAATATAGCTAGGTTTTTTTAACCCAGTGTAGTTTATAGTATTTAGGTTTGAATGGTTAATTATGCACGTTTGAACGGGTTTACCAAAGCTAAACCGTTCACGTTTCTTTTATATTTTGGGCTGAATACAAAGGAAAAGCGAGTGGTTTAGCTTGGTAATATTGTTCAAACTTACCGCGATTGGGGTGTTACGTAGCGCTATCCCCCATGCAAGAGTGAGATGCAACATACCTGCATGGCGCTGTCTTTCAGACTTAGATTCAACATGCTTGCGTGGTGCTATTTCCCAAGCAAAACTGAGACCCAACATACCTGCGTGGCACTATCCGTCCATGTAAGAGTGAAATACAACATACCTGCATGGCACTATCTCCAACGTAAGACTGAGACACGACATACTTGCGTGTCGCTATCCCCCCTGGTGAGAGTGAGATACAACATACTTGTGTGGCCCCTAGTAAGAGTGAGGTGCAACATACCTGTGTGGCCCCTAGTAAGAGTGAGATACAACATACCTGTGTGGCCCCTAGTAAGAGTGAGATACAACATACCTGTGGGGCCCCTGGTAAGAGTGAGGTACAACATACCTGTGGTGCCCCTAGTAAGAGTGAGATACAACATACCTGCGCGTCGCCGTCCCCCCTGGTGAGAGTGAGATGCACGGGCGCGGGCGCGTGCAGCGCGGCGCGTGCGAGCGCGGCCTGCGTGCAGCGCGCGGTGCGGCCGAAGCAGAAGCAGGCCGTGCAGCCCGTCGGGTTGTCGGGGGAGAGGCCGAACGTGCCGTCTAGGCAGCGGTCGCATTTGTCGCCTACCACGTTTTCCTGACAAAGTTGTTTGTGACTCATTAGAATAGAATAGACGAATATTTATTGATTGGGTTGATAACTGATATTAAATATCATACTCGTATATTTATTAAGAAATACAAACTGTAAATCTGCAAGCTTGCCATATTCACTCAGGTCCTTGACTGCTTGTAAACAACGTAAATCTATCTATATCTATTCTATCTATCTTCTATCTATACATATTATAGAGAGGAAAGATTTGATTGTTTGTTTGTTTGCATTGAATTGGCTCCGAAACTACTGGACCGATTTGAAAAATTCTTTCACCATTAGAAAGCTACATTATCCCCTACGGACATAAGCTACATAATTTTCCCGAATTCCCACGGAAACGAAGTCCCGGGTGGAATGCTAGTAAATTATAAATAAAATAAGTTTTTAAAGATATTAAAGAACTATTTACACCAGGCTATTTATAAGGAAAAGAAGCTCAATTTAAACAATAAAAAAAGAGATCCAAGATTACATTCATGCGGAACATTTAACAGGCGCTGACTCAGCATTGAGCTTCGTCGTCGACATTAACAAAAGCGAAGTAAAGTAAGCAAAATACTGGACTTACCTTACAAGGACACCTTCCACTTTCATCGCAGGAGCAAGTCCCGTTCCCGCAGGCTAGCGTCCCCGCGCTATTGCAGTCACAGGGTCGGCAGCGCGCGCCGAAGTAACCCAGCGCGCAGATATTGCACTCCAGCCCTGCCCACCCCACTCGGCACTTGCATTGACCGGTTTGGGAGTCACAGGTATCTAGGATTAAAAATGTATATAGTTCGTGATCTCAACCGATCAGTGAGGTTAAGCAACGTACGCAGCGCAGAGGCTGGGACCTTTATGGATGACAAAATTGGCACTTTATCACGAGCATTTCCGTGCTTCTTTAACAGTCAGGTTGTCGATTGACTACAGTCGTTAAAACCATTTGGCGGTTTGAAACTTTGACACACGATAAGAAGAAGAAGAATCAGAAACTACTTACTAGAAACGGAGCCAGGTCCACAGCTACAGGGATGACAGGCGCCTCCTTTCGGGAAGTATCCCGTCGCGCACTGCCTACACCCGGGCCCGTGGGAGCGAGCGGGACAGACGCACCGCCCTGTTTCTGGAGAGCACACCTTTCCATCTGTGCAAGTTGGACACTCTGGAAAAGAAAACAAAAAAATAATATTGTTGATTACATGAATCTGGGCCAAGCGAAGCGCAAGGGCACTACCTACCTTTTCTCGAAGCGCTTCGTCGTTTTTTTGAACTCTTATAACATAGGTTTGGATAATACCAGATAAACAAAATCACATATTTATTTTGACTTGCCCAGTATGTTCTTAATTCATGACTAATTTTATTCGGAGGGATGGTTAACAAGTTGAGGAAACCTGAAGTAATTGTGTACTTATTGCTAAAATGTTTAATTTGTGTATCTCTGTGCGGATGAACTCGATAAATTTGTTACAACTACCTGTTTCTCATGTAAGTGACACTGTATTTTTGTCTTTAATGGGAAATAAATGTCTTTAAACCGACTAAGGTGTAGAAGTTAGGCCTAGAGTTAGAAGCTTGGCTCTACATGAGATTTGATAACTTTTTGATAGTGCGAGTCATATGGTCTCGTCTTGGCAACATTTTACATGAAAATGTTTTTGGTGGGATCTCAATAGATTGCTTCCGTGTCGTATTGCCAGTGATGCATTATTATTTTTTTAGGTTCGTTCTGGACCACAATCTAACTACGGATGTAGTGATCTTACCCAGAAGAAGCCGACTCACTCTAAACTTAAATATATTCAGGTTATAAGAAACAATACATACGCATTTCCAATGAAAAACATGATTTTTACACTAGATCCACTTCTTTTTTTAATAATTTATATAAATAAATAAATAAGGGGAACTAGTGTAAAAATCATGTCTTTCATTAGTAATAATATGGAGTTATATCAAGAAGCAACAACACAAAGTATGTAAACTATAATACATACGCAAACAACCAGCCGGTCCAAACCCGTAGAACCCCGCGAGGCACTTGTCGCAATGCGGCCCTCCAACGCCGGGGGCGCAGGCGCAGGCCCCGGTGACGGGGTCGCAGGCCGCCGCGCCCGACCCGCAGCGGCAGCGGCGGCACCCGCCTAACTGGAGGCCCCAGTAGCCTTCCTGTGGATAGATAGATACGAGTTATCATCATCAGATGATAACTGATGATGATAACTCGCTCCTGATGATGATATCCACTGCTGGATATAGGCCTCTCCTAATGGCACGCCACTGAGCTCGGTCTTCAGCTCTCCTCCTTCAACCACTGCCCGCTACCTTACGAATATCGTCACCCCACCTAGTAACAGGGCGCCCTACGCTACGTTTGCCGATTCGTGGTCTCCATTCTATAATTCGTCGACCCTAACGGCCATAACGCTCGCTAATTCGCCGGGCTATGTCGACTTTGGTTTTCTCGAATCCGATACCGAGCATAGCCCTGTCCATAGCTCGCTGAGAGACCTTAAATTGTTGGACTAGTCTCACTGAGTGGCCACGTAGATAAACTTTAAGTTAACGAAATCAGTGATGTACTTAGAAGCAAATAGAACACAGAACTCAGCATGGATGTGGTTTAGATCTAGCTGTCTTGTGCTATTGCTGAGCAAAGTTAATTTCATTTAAATATAGGTAATGTAATATTAATAAGAATGAAAAATTTTAACTTTTATTTATTTATTCCCACATTCATGGAAGTTATGTTTTGTTACAAATTAATTTATGTTTTATGCCTAATTAAAGAGTGATGTGTTCATCTGTAACAGTCATATGTGTCGGAAAATTGTAAGACTAAGAAAGATTCTATAAAATTGTAAAATGCATGTGATGTAGATGATCCTTACCAAATAAATAAATAAATAAGTTATATTTTGCTTTGTTTATCGTCTGATAACTTCTTCTTCTTCTATACCATACACACTCACACATTGATATGGTACAGTAAAACTCTCTCTCACACACAATCATGCACACACACTACTCTAACACTTTTCAAAACGCACTCATTCTTTATTTTTAATATGTGATCTCTGTAGTACAACAAGGGTAGAGCGAGGCATTCCCAACACAAGTATCTATGATTACTTTCTGGGAAGCCCAGTCAATAAAACTGTAAAAAAAATTTGCTTAAATAAAGATATTTTATTTTTATTTATTTATTCTATCGTGTCGATATTAAACATATCTTATTTTAAACTATAACATAAAAATGTTGTATCACCGCCGTCATTCGGTTGCTTATAAATTTAAAACGGTTGAACCAATTTTGATAAAATAAATAGCAAAGAACTATCTCGATTACGTCAGCTTGCAAACATAAGAAAACCGTATCGAAATTGGTTCATTCGTTTAGGAGCTACGATGCCACAGACACATAGATACACACGACAAACTTATAACACCCCTCTCCTTCATGTCGGGGGTTAAAAATTAATGCATTTGCGATTTATTCTATTTCAACTATTTATAGCTACATACGCCATTCAGTTGGATTTTAATGTGTCGTTTTAATACAGCCATTATCCCCTTAACCGCCGTCATAATCAGGGAGCGGAATCTAATAGCAAAACAATTGAAATGTAATGAAGATGGGACATTGTTTTGTATCGACTTTTCCAAGCTGTCGATACTTTAGTACTTTTACTCAAATTAGAATTTTTTTATTCTACTTTGAATTTCTACGTTTTTGATCGATTTTTGTTGACTTTCTATAGGAATTATGATCCTGAAGAGTTTGTAAATGAAGTGGGCTCGTTTTATTATAATATTATGGTCACGGCAGCACAACCTCATCTGAATAATAAATAAATTTGTATAATAATGAATAATAATAATGAATAATAAATAAATTTGAATTTTTTGAAACATTTACCATAAGATCGAAAAGCGTCGAAAAGCGCGTAATCCACACGGGCGAAGCCGCAAACGGAAAACAAGTGTTCATAAAGCACAACTCCACTTAGTTATCGATAGTCTGTTTAGTCGATAAAAAGCAATGCCCCATCTCTATTACATTTCAATTGTTTTGCAATTAGATTCCGCTCCCTGGTCATAATAGTCCCATAACGCGGAAATGGCCGCGAAATGCTAACACGACATTTGAAACGGAGTAGGTATTTCACACGACATTTAGCAAGTGCTAACCCTTGGCTACGTTGTTTTATTGATATCGGAGGCCATAAAGCTGTATTTGTCACCGTAACATTATCAAACCCGTCATATTGCAATTTGACTTTAGTAAGATTATAAAAGTACCATCTGCAGAAGTGTTAATGCTTCACTGATTTCACTAAAATGTCAAAGAATTAAAATTTGATTGTGTGGTGATCGGTTGAGAATAACACCACCCCATCTCTTTCCGTGGGTGTCGTATCTATGAGACCTGCCTCCTAGTAATCCATCCCAGGCAACGACACTTCATACTTTTCTGAATCTGAGGTGTCGTCCTATGGTCTCATACGGTGTGGTAGGCTCTGTAAAGGGCCGTCTGGTTCGCGACCACCCTCCTACCGAAGTCCGACGCCAAACACCTTGCTGTGTTCCGTCGGTGCGTGGGAGTACCAGTGCCTTTATAGGCATTTTCTGGGTTAACTCGCTTCATCATCGACCTCATCTTTAACCTTATTGTCAAGATTGAGATCAAGAGTTAACCCATCTTATAATAAAAAATAAATAAAAAATTGTATTGCAAAAATGGATTAGGTAACACTTTTTCTGTTGATGGTACGGACGGCTGCAACTCTGTGCTGTTGTGATAAGAGCGGATTTGCAATGAGAATAGAGTAACCTGATGCGCTGGCCTTTGTACTTGAAGCAAAATATTACTTTTAATCGCCTTTTATCAACACGATCGAAGAAGAGCAGCCTTTATTGAAATAATCAAAATTCGGGTCCCTCAGGTGTGACTCCCTTGGGCACCGGGGCTCTTGGGGTATAACCCAAACCCTGTTATTGTTAAGGCGACTACAGCACCTAAATTACGATTTTATGATGCGTAGATAAGCATGACGCACTGCATTAAATCGAAGAAAAAATACTACGGTAATATTTCAGGACATAAACTAGATAAGTAGTTTGCTGAAAACATGATTCAGCACTTTTGGTTCGATAGAAAAAGCTCACAAAGTCACCTCTAAATACCAATATTGTGTATCTTTTGAGCTGTAAAAACGATAGTAAAATGCACACAGGAACTTGAATTTGCTATCAAAATGTTCGTGATTGAACACTCTCGATAAGTAGTTAACGCATTTTTCGATTTAAGCTGTTACCTTTCCATAAATCTCATTTTTCTAACTTTCGAACAGTTTTTACGCACGCACGCTTTCATAGTCCGTAAACTTCGTGTATCGACACTGTTCGCTCTGCCGGCCCAGGCCTGTTGAGAGACGGAGATGGCACTATTCCTATGTGTGCTGCCTTTATCGGGTGCTGTAGTCGCCTTAAGGCCATACCTCACAAGTGTCGCAGGCCCGGCCCGTGACGTGTGGTTTGCAGCGGCACTGTCCCGTACGGATGTCACACGCGTTGCTCTCTGACCCCAGAGAGGAACAATTGCAGCCTGAAACAAACAGAAAACAGTTTTAAACAACATGAACTTTACAAACAATAGAAATAAAATTATATTGGCTTACAACTTTACAAATAAATAAATTGATCCTGTTGCGGACGCGATCTTGTACATTTTCTTTTACAAATAATTGGCTGGTGACTAATATCAAGAATCAAAAAATATTCTACAATAAAGGATTGATAAATAAACACTACACACTCAAATAGTGCTCGCTCACTGTTCGGAATCGTTCAATCAGGTTAAGCAATGTACATCGGGACAAGGAGCGTGATAACCCTATCACGCTCCCTGTCCCGATGCACATTGCCGTACATCGATTGTACGGTGACCGTCGTCGTAGTGGCAATAAACTGTGTTTCAGAACGGAACGTGAAAAGTCAGTCATTTTGGCAGTTCGCTTTACACTTGATTATAGATGGGGCCGATGAACCCAGAGATTGAGAAACCTGAGAGAAAAGAGGTTGAGATGGAGGAAGGGTTGAGGAATAGACACGAGAAGAGTCAGCAAAGGAACGACGGACAGGGCGGAAGCGAAGAGAAGCTTCCGAGTAAGGGATACTCTCCGCAGACATAACAACTTTAATAGACTTTTGCCTAGAAAATTCCGGGCAACGAGAATCGGTGGCAAAATGCGGACCCGAGCAATAGAGATAGGAAGCTAGATCATTTGATTTCTCGCAGCTATCACCAGGAGTGCGATTTCAAATATTTAAATTTTTTTCGTTGTTTTGGTTGCAAATCTTATAGTTTGTGTTGTTTTTTGTGTTTGTGTTGGTTTTATTTTCCTCTGGGGTTTAAAATTTGTATATTTTTAGGGGTATCTCCCTCCTTAACCCATGGAGACGGATAATGAGCCCCCTGATGGGGGCGGTGGTGTTCTGTCAAGTTGTGTGTCTCCCACTCCTGTCAACCCTAGGAAGGCTGTAAAACGTCTTCAAGTTTCTCATCCTGATTCGGGCAAGAAATCTGCCCCTCCAGCTGCGTCTGTTCAGCATTCTTTTACGCTTCCGGAATATGCCCCAGGTTCCAAGCTGTTTTATTCTTCGTCAGATTCTGGTCCGTTTATAGTCAACGTCTCCCGGTCCGAGCCCGACCCCTCGTCTGGTTTGACAATCCGCATTCTTAAATTTGCCCAACTCCTTCATAAAAATTGTATTCCGGGTATCGCGAAGGACGGTATTAAGGCTGTTGGTCGCAACAGGGTGTTGGTGGAATTTCAAGATGCTGCATGCGCCAACGCTTTTGTAAAGAATGACTTACTTTGTCAGCATGGTTATGTCGTTTCTATTCCCACTTATCATGTTACCAGAAATGGAATTATTAGAAATATTCCCATTGACTGGTCTATGGAGGAGCTGGTTAGCTCCCTAGAGTGTAGCTCCAGTCAAGCTAGGGTCTTTAAAGCTCGCCGCCTCAATAGGAAGCTTGTAAAAGACGGTTCTGTCGAATGGGTGGCAACTCAAACTGTTGTCATCTCTTTTTTAGGTCAAGTTCTTCCGGATAAGGTTTTCTGCTTTAATACATCAATGCCGGTGGATACATATCTTCTCCCAACCATTCAGTGCAATAACTGTTGCCGTTTCGGCCACATTAAAAGTCAATGCCGGTCTCAAGCCAGGTGTTATAAGTGTGCTCAGCCCCATCCTGGTGATAGCTGCGAGAAATCAAATGATCTAGCTTCCTGTCTCTATTGCTCGGGTCCGCATTTTGCCACCGATTCTCGTTGCCCGGAATTTTCTAGGCAAAAGTCTATTAAAGTTGTTATGTCTGCGGAGAGTATCCCTTACTCGGAAGCTTCTCTTCGCTTCCGCCCTGTCCGTCGTTCCTTTGCTGACTCTTCTCGTGTCTATTCCTCAACCCTTCCTCCATCTCAACCTCTTTTCTCTCAGGTTTCTCAATCTCTGGGTTCATCGGCCCCTTCGATCAACTATAAAGAACTAGATACACAATCCACAACAAAAAAGTTCCCTCACTAAATGATCACCCACTTGACGTTTTGGGTTGTCTTTTCGTTTAGTAGCATTCGTTCGTTCCGAAAGTAACCATGCCTCAGTGCGCAGTGAAAAATTGTAAAAATCACACCTCCAGAACATTAAAGGAATATGGAATGTCATTTTTTAAATAAGTAGTTTTGTAATTATTATATGTGAATTGAAATTATCTTGGTATTTGGCCGAGAAAAGGTTATAAAACATTTTTTTAGTTTAATTTTATAACATTCGGCGAGAGTATAACCCTTTAAATTGAATAGACACTAGCGGAACTTACAAATCCATACCGTTGTATTTCAACATCATTTGTTCGGGTTATGCAGTGACTCTGTTCTAAAACAAATAGAGACGCTGTTTTTTTTTCTATTGTTTTTTTTTTCATTTTCATCTGTGTTATAAAATTTAAGTGTAAAGAGTATATATATTAATTCTGTTTTCTATACTTACATTAAAGGTATTATGGCAAAACCATTAATCATATAAAATTGAATTAATAAAAAATTTAACGTGCGTGACGTTTACAAACATAAAGTTTTATTGGATTTTTAGTTTTCCTAGAGATCCTGTGCGATGTGGACTGTGGACATACGTGTTCGCACGTCAAAGATGTGAAGATTTTTTCTAGCCGTCGCAAAGTAGTGTCTTTTGCTCCAAGCATTTTTTAGAAAGTGACTCGTATGTCATTACAAAAGGAGTCAAAAGGTTACATAAAACAGCTGCACCTCAAATAGTATGTAAGTTTTTATCACTTTTGATTTGGAGTTTCTTGTATTGAATAAAATAAAAAAAATATGTTTCATCCTCAGGACAAAGATGATGACAGCGAAGAAGACAAATGTTTTTTTTTTAGTTAGTTGCTTTTTTTTTAAATAAATTATTTCTTGTACTTAAATATCTATTTAGTTTCATAGCTAACTTCCTCTCTTAAATCTCAATAGGTCATTTCTGTTCAAAAAATTATACTAAGTTTTAAATAAGCAAAACATAATATATGTGTAATCGGGAAAGACACAGTTCTTTTCTTTTTTTATAAGTTATTTCATAAAAAAATAAGCATAGAATATTAGGTTTATAAGCAATAATTTAGAAGAATGGCGGCGGCTGTGATTATCAATTGTAATGTATATTAATCGTCGGTTAATTTGAAATGAATGTGATTTTTTTAATAATAAAAAACCATAAAAACTAACATAAAAGTAAACGGCTGAACCAATTTTGATAAATCATATCTGAAATCCAGCGCAAGAAGAAGCTTTCGAATAAAATAAACTGCACCATTAACATCATCAGTTTAAGAGCTACGAGTATGATGCTCCTATACATACACAACACAATCAGGGGTTAAAAAGAAAACCACACCATTTCGTAGCATTTTGAATTTGTTAAAAAGTTTGTACGAAGATTTTTTTATGTGAAATCGACCCAACTAATATATTTTTAAAATTAACAAAGGCAACTCCACTCCTCCCATGTTCTACGTGACAGCCAGTGTCATCAAATTGTCTTACGTTATCCTTTGTTCAAAACCAAAAGTGGTATTTTACAAATTAAACATATTTTATTTTCGACCTTATAATATTACGTTAAGGTTTAAATTAGATTAAAATGTTTGACACTTTAGAACTTTTTCATAATACATGAAGTGGTATACAACTATCTAAGTACGTATTGTAGTTAGGACACTTTTAAATTTCATTTTGTATGGGACTGTGTATCTAGTTTTCTATAGTTGATCGAAGATCGGCCCCATCTAATTCCTCCTACAGGAAAACTGTTTCCATTAACCGAAGCCATCGTTCCCCCTCTAATGGAGGTTATGACTGCAACTCTCACTATGAGATTGTAAGCCACCCGCGTTCTTCTCAGCCTAATGGTTGTGCCCTCTCGCAGCCCCAAACTTCAGTACTTTCCCCTAACGAAAATCTTCTTGAGTTACTCGTGAAAATGGCCATCAACATTGTCTCAAAGTTTGAAGGCTCTCTACCGTCCAATGTCGCAGATATGCTAAATCAATTGACCTCTTTCCTCAATCAGAATGGCTCCCAAAACCTTAGTTCAATGGAACTGTAGGAGTATTAGAAGAAAAAAACATGAGTTGATCAGTATTATTAATCAATATTCGCCAGTTATTGTTGCTGTGTCGGAGACATGGTTGGTTCCTGGCTCTCGTTTTAGAATCAGTGGTTTCTCATGTCTTCGAGACGACGACCCTACTGGCTACGATGGGTGTGCCCTTCTCATTAGACGTGGTACCCCCTTTGTTCAGATTCCCCTCTCTTCTAACCCTTGTCATTTCAACATAGTTGCTGCCAAAGTTATGGATATTTCAATTGTTTCCCTATATATTCCTCATCCCAATCTTTCTATTATTCGTGAACTAAAATCTGTTTTATCCTCTATCCCTAGTCCCCTTATAGTAATGGGTGATTTTAATTGCCATCATACAATGTGGGGCTCTGTTAGCTCAGATTTCTACTCTTTTCACCTTATTGATGCTTTTGATGACTTAAATCTCTGTTTGCTTAATGATGGCTCTCCTACTAGGAGAACATCCCCAGAACAGGATCCCAGTGCAGTTGATCTGTCGTGGGCTTCCTCTAATCTGTTCTCCCGCCTTGTCTGGAAAGTTTTTCAGTATACCCATGGTAGTGATCATCTTCCTATTTTAATTTCTTTTCTAGGTCATGTTTCTCCTGCCCCTAGAGCTTCTCCTCCTCTTCTCAAGTATAGACTGGCTGGAGCTGATTGGGATCAATTTTCTGTTCTAGTTGAAAACCAAATTAAACTTTTCCCTTCCATTTCAAACTCAAATTTTTGCGAGCTTTATGATAGCTTTATCTCTGCTTTGATTTCCGCTGCTGATTCTTGCATTCCTTTAAAGAAACTTGGTAATAAAGTTCCGTCCCCTCCCTGGTGGGATTCTGAATGCTCGGAGGCGATACGCTCTCGGGACTTTGCTGAGCAATCTTATTTGGCTGACCTTTCTATGGAGAGTTATATCTCTTTCAAGCATATTAGTGCGAAGACCAAAAGGATCTTGTCCCGGAAAAAACGGGATGGTTGGTTTTCCTTTTGCGAGAGTCTTTCCCCTCGATCTCCTGCTTCACTGGTTTGGAGAAAATTCAAAAATTATAGGTGTTCTTTCTCGGATCCAATTCTTTCTTCCCCTGACCCTTCTCTTTGGCTTGATAAATTTATGGATAATCTGGCTCCTCCATTTGTCCCCTCTGAGAATTGCCTCCCTATCCCTTTCCCTGTTTCATCCTCAGATAGAATGGATTCTCATTTCTCTCTCAAGGAGCTGTCATCTGTCCTAGTTCATCTACATGATTCTTCTCCTGGCAAAGATGGTATACCTTATTCTTTCTTGAAGAATATTTCGGAACCAACAAAAGTTTTTTTCCTTTCCCTCCTTAATCAAGTTCTCGATTCTGGTCTTGTTCCAGATCCCTGGAAACTCCAAATCATAATCCCTATTTTGAAGCCCCATAAAGATCCTTCCGATGGGTCATCCTATAGGCCAATTGCTTTGTCGTCAGTTCTTGCTAAGATAATGGAGCATCTTATTAAAAATCGGTTAGAGTGGATTTTAGAGAATCGTGGGTTGCTTGCCAAGTCTCAGTTCGGATTCCGTAAGGGATCTGGCACTATGGACAGCCTGAGTGTTTTTACTTCCGAAATTAGAGTGGCTTTCTCCAGAGGGCATGACTTGGTTGGTGTCTTTCTGGACATCTCGTCTGCTTATGATAATGTCCAACTTGGCATTCTCAGGCAAAAAATGCTTCAGCTGTCGCTTCCTGCTAAGTTGGTCAATGTCATTTGTAACCTCCTAATGAACAGATCTATTTCTGTGCGAGTGAATGGCGTTACTCATCCTCCTCGACTCATCTGGAAGGGTTTACCTCAGGGCTCAGTCTTGAGTCCCCTTCTCTATAATCTATATACTGCGGATCTTGAAAAATCTGTTGATTGCTTCTGTGATGTTCTGCAATACGCTGACGATATTGCGCTGTTTTATTCATCTGATTCAATCTCTGAATGCTCTATAAGACTTAACGCAGCTGTTCGTTATCTTAGCGATTGGCTGTTTCAGCTTGGCCTCTCGCTTTCTGCTTCTAAAAGCTCTGTTGTGATTTTTTCTAGGAAGAGATGGCCTCAGTTTGTTGATATTCATATTGAAGATGACTCCATTCCTGTCGACGATAGTGTAAAGTTTCTTGGTCTTCATTTAGATTCGAAATTGTCTGGAATAGTTCACCTTAACTATATAAGGGATAAATGTGAAAAAAATGTTAACATTCTTCGTGCTCTTTCTGGCGTTTGGTGGGGGGCCCACCCCTACTGCCAAAAGCTCTTGTACAATGCGATTATTAGAAGCAATTTTGACTACGGGTCTTTTTTGTTGGAGCCGTGTAATAAGCTTGCCCTGTCTTGCTGGGATAAAATCCAATCGAAATGCCTTCGCATCATTGCCGGCGCTATGAAAAGCTCCCCAGTTAATGCTTTGCAGGTGGAATGTGGGGATCCCCCATTGCAACTGCGCAGACAGTTTTTAGCTGATCGTTTCCTCTTCAAAGTGTCCCAAAGCTCTGTTCATCCTCTATGGTATCGCCTTGTTCATCTTTCAAATTTAATTCGTTCTTCTAGGTACTGGTCCCGTAAAGAATCTCCTTGTTTAGTTAAAAGTTTTGAAAAGCTTAACTCTGGCCCTCCTCCTCTTCAATGCTCTGTTAGACCCCATCTTTAAAATTGATTTTGACGCCCTTATTTTCCAACCCAAGATCATCTTCGACTTTGGCATTTCTAAAAAGGCTCTTGAAGCCAATAGCTTATTTAACCTTATATTTGCTGAAAAGTGGAATGGATGGTTACCCATTTTTACGGACGCCTCCAAGGTTGACGTGGACGGGAATGTGGGTTCTGCGGTGTGGATCCCTCGTTATAAAATCATTTTGAGCTTTAAAAATCCTCCTAAAATGTCTGTTTTTTCAGGTGAGGCCATCGCTATTTTTGAAGCGGTCTCATATGTTAAGTCGCATAATCTTAACAAATCTATTATTTTTTCCGACTCTCGTAGCTGCCTCCAAGATATTGCTAAGTTTCCGTTCCGCTCTAAGGATCCATTGTTCATTAATTTACAAACTAAAGAAGTTCTTTACTCTTGCCATTCAGCTGGTATTGATGTCGTCTTAGCCTGGATCCCGAGTCATTCTGGCATTCTCGGCAATGAGAGAGCTGACAGCTGTGCCAAGGAAGCCATTAACATTGGCCTTCCTGTTCACGACAAGTGTTTCTCTCAGGACCTTCGAGCTTTAGCTAAATCTCACCTTTTTCAAAGCTGGTCGACTATTTGGAGCTCCTCCCGTTGCTCCAAAGGCAAGTTTTATGGCAATATTCAACCGGACATCCCAATCAAACCTTGGTTTTTTAAATTCAGGTCGGCTCAGAAACGCACTATCTCCACCATCATTCGTTTGCGACTTGGCCACAATTGTACCCCTGTCTTTCTGGCCAAAATTAGGATCCGGGATCATTCAATGTGTGAATGCGGTCTTGACGAGGGTTCTGCTGACCACATTTTCTTTGATTGCCCCTTGCAGGCTTCATCTCTCTATGACTTACTTCCTAACTCTATCCCCCGTCCTTTTAATTTCAGTTTCCTCCTATCTTTAGTTAACTCTCCTTTCGTTAAATTATTGGCTCATTATATAGAGTGTCACAACATAAAGTTATGATTTTCCTTTCCCTCTTTTCCTTTTCCCTTCTCTTTTTTTTTCCCTCTTTTTGCTTTCCCGCATTTTTCCCTTCTTTTTTTTTTTTTTTTCTCTGTTGTAGTGTTGTTTTGTAATTTTTATCTTATTTTCTTTTAAAACGTGTGTAGTGGATTTTGCAACTGGTTAATCTAAAACCGTGATGTCCATTCATTACTGTTTAATTGTTTAATTTTTTTCCGCGTTCACTTGTAGTTTCCAACCTCGATATTGGCAAAATTGTCTTACCTTAAAAGGACAGAGCCATATATGCACAAGAATAGAATAGAATTTGAAAAACGAAAATATATCTTAATATTCTTAAGCTGGCTCCCAATCATATGCCACAGTTGGCAAACAGTTTCCATTATGTATCTTTCGCTAAAAGCTTGCTCGATATCTCTTTTATAACCAGTTAATGTTTAGATAAAATGTACTAAATGTATCTTGTACTGTACTAATGTAACAAGTAGTATTTATTATTTTATTGGCAAAGCAGCAGATAAATTGATAAATTCTAATTTGTAGTAACCAAAGTCGCGCGCTACAATCACTCGTAGCTTAGGTTATAATTAAATACCAAATTGTCGTTATCCTAACCAGTTTTTGGACAAACTGATTTCTCCATAGTCTAACATTTATTCAGGACTGTGACATCGAAGTGCAACAAAGCGGGAATTAAATTATGATCGTAATTATTTTATTGAAAATAGCATTTGCAAAAAAAGGAAAAGATAAAATATTTTTGAGGGATTATATCTATCTTCTATATCTATATTTATACATATTATAAAGATTGTTCTATATCTATACATATTTGATTGTTTGTTTGTATTAAATAGGCTCCGAAACTACTGGACCGATTTGAAAAATACTTTCACCATTAGAAAGCTACATAGGCTACATCATTTTACCGAATTCCCACGGGAACGAAGTCCCGAGCGGAATGTTAGTAAGTTTATAAAACCGCAGTTTATGGTTTAATTTTATTAAGCAAAATCTTCATTTACTTACTTTTAAAACACATAGTGATCCGCAACTTAGTTTAAGATACATTATGTTAAATAGGTTTAGTACATTTTGATTTCGTTATTTTTTTATTTTTTTTGTTTGCATGTTATTTGTAACTGTGTATGGTATGGAGACAATAAATTATTTCTATTCTATTCTATTCTATTCTATTCTAAAAAAAAGTTATTTTATAAATCGTTCTAAAAAAACAGAAATCCCGAAAATAATGTTAAATAAAGCCAGTTTCATATTCAAATCCCTATCATTTAGACTAAAATGATATCTTTTAAAATGTCTTGTGGAGTTGTGCCATGTCCATTCTAGTCTACTTACCTAGACCAAAGGTAGAACATGTTATGATATCTTTTAAATGGCCTATAACGCTAAAAGCTCCTATAGGTAAGTGTTTAAATTTCTGCAAGAAGTGTCACTATAAAATAGCAAATTTATGTCTGTTTTGATAATTACTTGTTCCGCTAATTTGGATTCGAGAAAATAATATTATAAATACATGCAAAAAAATTTAAATGGACGATTTTTCTTGACTAATATTATAAAGAGGAAAGATTTGACTCTTTGTTTGTTTGCATAGGCTCCGAAACTTCTGGACCGATTTGAAAAATTCTTTCACCATTATCTCTGAGTAACAAAGGCTACATGACTTTTCCAAATTTTCAAGGGATAGAAGTCCCGAGCGGAATGCTAGTTTTTTCATTTCTCGACTTATGTTCCTTTGGAAATTTTGTTCAGTTTGGTAATCTGATTCAAACTGTTAAAGTCACCTCAACGAAACGACGAGTGACCCAAGATCTGGAAGTTTTTTCTGAGTTTCGATGTGACGCCCTTTAGGAGCTGTTTTATATTTTAATAGCTTTTTGCCAGGGACTTCGTTCCAGTGGGAATTAGGGAAAGTTATTAGCCTAATATGTTACTCAGGGATAATCCTTAACAGCCCATATACGTCCCCTCCGAGGGGCACGGGCCTCCCTTCGAAACATAAAGGGGATTTAGGCCATAGTCCAACGCAACGCTGGCCCAATGTGGGTTGGTGAACTGCTCGTCTTTCGAAAACGAATTTTCTTAGACGTGCCGGTTTTATCACGATGTTTTCCTTCACCACTGAGCGAGTGATAATTAATTATAAATCCGTACATAAATCTGAAAAGACTAATTTAGAGGTACAGGCCCGCACCAGGATTTGAACCCGCAACCTTCCGGTTACATGTCTGGCTCATTATCAAATCTGGGCTATCACAGCTTTCTCAGAGATAATGTAGCATTCTAATGGTGAAACAATTTTTGAAATCGATCCAATATTTTTGAGTTTATTCATTGCAAACAAACATAGAAAAATAATAATCTTTCTTTTTTATAATATTAGTGTAGATGTAGATTAGTATATATCAGGGGTGGCCAACCGGTCGATCGCGACTGTTAGTCCAGTCGATCGTGGCAAGGCAAAAAAATAAAAAACATTTCAGACTTATGTTTTTTCTCTTAATATAATTTTAAAAAATACTACATGATTGTGTACTGAACTACGCTGTTTCATTTAAGATTTCAAGAAGTATGTAATTGGTAGATCGCACAGGGTTTCGTTAGTAAACAGGAGATCTTGGGTATAACCAAGTTGGCCACCCCTGGTATATATTTATTTTTTTAATTATTTTCTCCCTTTACAATGTACCTAGATTTTCAAATGACATACCAAGATTATACAATAAATTTATGGCCGTTAGGTTCAAGTGTCCCGTGCCACCAATTCCTAAACTCAAAAAATTAAAAGTAGTCATAAAGTTCAGCTTATATGCTAATCTAAAACCGGAAATCGGCTAGTATACGCTCAATATGGTGTTGTTATGGTGTACAACTAAAACAATAGGCTGCATATCAACGGCAGCGCACGCGCATAGGGACCAGTTCTGTGCTTTCATTCATAACACCTGCTTTATGCACCTATATGCACAGCACATGTAGCCTACACTAAGACCGATAACATGTTTCATAAATAACAAAGGTTTTCTTAAGCAAAATATGCGTTATCGTAAGCTTAACAAAGGTTGTTTTTGTTATTATAAGCAAAAGTTTTGAAAAGTTTTCATAATTTTCAACTTTTACAACTAGCAACAATGGTTGCTAACGCTTAGTCGTAAAAAGTTTTTTTGAATATAATGCCGGCCTTGTTTACATCCTTACTAATATTATAAATGCGAAAGTAACTCTGTCTGTCTGTCGGTCTGTCTGTCTGTCTGTCCGTCTTTCACGCCTAAACTATTGAACATATTTTGATGAAATTTGGTACAAAGATAGATTAGAGCCTGGAAAAGGACATAAGCTACATTTTATCACACAGTTGGGCATGATATCACCTGTAGACCACGCGGGCGGAGCCGCGGGTGGAAAGCTAGTCAACAATACGTAAAGTGACAGTATGATATTTAAAATGGCATTAACTTTAATTGACGTTTCTGCAACGGGGTGTTAAGACTATTTGTCCTAACTTTAACAGTATGATGAACGTGAAAACATGTTTGTCTGTTTGTTTATCCTTTCTTTACGTCGTCATACGTTGTAACAGAGCAATGGATTGACCAAATTTTTTGCACAGAGATAGTTGAGGGGCCCTAGAATGACATAGGCTTCTTTTCCACGCGAGCGAAATCGCGAAAAAATCAAAAACAAAAATCGCTTTATTTCACAGAACATATTACAGAATGTTGCTTGAACACGTAAAAAAAGTGAATTAAATTATCATTTTTGGCTTTGCGTTGCGCCTATTCGCAAAGGTGCAGTCTTCCTCAGGAGAAGAATAGGCAAGAAACTCCGAGGGTCGTTTTTTTTAAGTCAATCATACAAATTTTCTTATTTCTAATTTTAATTGACTTAATATTTGAATAACTCTGGAGCTGCGCAATTTATTCCCATGCTTGCTTGTCTAACAGTAACAGGTAATCAGAAATTCTATAATAGCCCTTTTTACAAAGAAAGCTAGTTCCTTATTAATGGTTACTCTACCAAGGTTTAAACTGAAAGATAAATTTACTCGTCAACATTCGGGATAGGCAGAGGTCACAGAAAAATTAAGTTATCGTTTTATGTTAACTCGTGCGTGCGTGTCTCTCTATGTTTAACTCGTGTAACATTATTGCGTTGTAACCCGTACCACATCTGGTTCTCTCTTGCCATCTCTAAGGTAGACTGGAAGAGATCCCTTCAGGGATAAGTCCGCCTTTGCATATATATGTAATATCTTTTGTATTACACTGTAAGAGATTGCAATAAAGAGTTTACATACATACATACATACTGTTAGGTAAAAGTTAATAGAGAGATTACTCTATTATCTACTCCATCAAATAAATGGTATTACATTTGAAGCCACAACTGTCAAGTTATTTTACGACGGAAAACCCAGCCTTTAATAAAATAACTACTAAACCAACACAATGAGTTACATGAAACTTAAATCGATTTATAGTCGGTCAACAGTGGCAGCTATAACAATCCCTTTGCTCACTTTGTAGGAGTAGTTAAAAGGGATAAATCATTGCCGCACATAACTGTCTCATTATTAGTATTGTGGAGTGTGTAGTAATAGGGAACAAATAGAATTACTCGCTGCGTAAGCGCACATAAATATACGCGTAAGATTTATGAGCGCCGGGACGTGAATTATCGAGCACAGGGCTCAAACGCGACAGCCAATTCACACACAAACATGTTTACGCCTTAATCCCTAACGGGGTAGACAGAGCATCTGTGGTTTTAAAACCACTTCATGGCAGCACATTTGACATAAATTAATTAGATGAAATATGATGTAAGTAACTGGTGAAAGGTTGTCAGCAGCAAAACCCTCGCGTCCCACTTATTGACTTTTACAGTATGCCTGGGAAGAGTAGGCAGATGGCACTTCTAAGTTTTTCTGTTAGTCCAGCGTGGAAGTAACCAACATTTCGGTCTTTGTTATCTAAACAATGGTTTGTGTGTGTCACTTGTTTTGGTAAGATTTGGTCATATTTTGTTCAATGTCGCATCGTAACTAATAAGAAAGAAAAATATGCCTATAGCATCGTAGCTCCTAAACCAGGGGTGGCCAACCGGTCGATCGCGATCGACCGGTCGATCGCGACTGTTAGTCCAGCCGATCGTGGCAAGGCAAAAAAATAAAAGAACATTTCAGAATTAAGTTTTTTCTCTTAATATAATAAAAAAAATACTACATGATTGTGTACTGCTGTGCTGTTTCATTTAAGATTTCAAGAAGTATGTAATTGGTAGATCGCACAGGGTTTCGTTAGTAAACAGGAGATCTTGGGTATAATCAAGTTGGCCACCCCTGTCCTAAACAAATCAACCGATTTCAAAGAAATTTTTTTTGTTTGAAAGCTGATGTGATCGAGTTGAGTTCTTAGCTTGTTTGATCAAAATGGGTTTAGCCGTTTCAGAGGTATAAGCGATGAATATCTGGGGTGGAACATTTTATATTTATTTTAAAGTTAACAACGCAACAACACAAAGTACAGGCATTTTGTAAATTAATACTTAAAAAAAACTATTTGCGTGATATTACGACAGTAAAAATGCAAAAGCAATAATTCTTCGCAAGGTTTATACCAGTTAGTACCTATGAATCAGCCAAGTGAACAGTCATAGTTACAAATTGGCCTAGAAAGCTGTAGCCATATAGGATTTACAAGGCCTGCTGCAATAGAAACTCTACATTCATTTTAGGTCTTGATTATTTCCTAGGCGCGAGAATCTACGAGGGCATTTCTCAGGGTTTAAACTTTATTACGAAGTATGAGTTATCTATTCTAGAAATGGCAAAGCATAGGTTATTCCACTAACCACAATGGCGTCTAAGTGGCAGTGGAATGATAATAATGACCGCTTTGGTAATTTACGTGGTAATCCACGACAGTTTTCATGCTGAGTCAGCGACGATTAAGGGGGCGTCCATTAATTACGTGAGGTATTTTTTGCGATTTTTCGACCCCCCCACCCCCTCTGGTGAGATGTCGTGAGATTAGGCTCGACAGCCCCCTACCCCTTTTATCTCACGTGAGTTTTATGAAAGTGCTTAGTTTTAGTGTAAATACGTTTATTGGTAATTTGTTTAGAAAACTTACATAATTTGCCTAATTATTTTTAAACTTTTAATAATCGTACAATAAAAAACAGCTATGATTTACTAACTTAAATTTGAAAAAACAAGATTGTTCTAATTCAGTCCACAGGAACTCATAAGTAGTCTTAAGAGTGGTTTAGTTGGTTAACAACATGGTTTAGTTGGTTTAACTTAGCATTCCCGTAATTTAACACTATTTTTTTGGGGGAAAATATTACGTGATATTTGTAAAGACCCCCCCCCTCTCCCCCACGTGAGATTTAGTGAGATCCGGCCCGAACCCCTTCCCCCCCAAAACGCCTCCCGTAATTAATGGATGCCCCCTAATTGGCACACTAATCTTTGTAATTATGTATTTGTTTAGCATTAAGTTTTTTCTAGGTGCGTAGGAGTACCAGTACCAGTGCCTAAGTAGGCATTTTCTGAGTTAACTCGCTTCATCGTCGACCTCATCTGTGACCTTGGTCAAAATTGAGGTCAATAGTTAACCCATCTTAAAATTAAAAAAAAAGATGTTTCCATTTAACAGTGTTTCTATTCTACTCTATTTATCCGTTCCGGTGGCGAAATTGAGAACTATCTAAACCTCAAATCGTTTTTTATCCGTGTGGTGATCGGTTGAGAATAACACTACCCCATCTCTTTCCGTGGGTGTCGTAAGAGGCGACTAAGGAAACTCAAATGAAACCTGCCTCCTAGTAATCCATCCCAGGCAACGCCACTTAATTTTTTTCTGAATCTGAGGTGTCGTCCTATGGTCTCATGCGGTGTGGTAGGCTCTGTAAAGGGCCGTCTGGTTCGCGACCACCCTCCTACCGAAGTCCGACGCCAAACAGCTTGCTGTGTTCCGTCGGTGCGTGGGAGTACCAGTGCCTTTATAGGCATTTTCTGGGTTAACTCGCTCCATCGTCGACCTCATCTTTGACTTTATGGTCAAGATTGAGGTCAAGAGTTAACCCATCTTATAATATAAAAAAAAACCTCATATATTTCATTCAACCGCCATTGAGACGCCATTGGTTAGTGGAATAAATGCCCTATAGTTTCCAGAATACAATAATCCTCACTATAATATTATAAATGCGAAAGTAACTCTGTCTGTCTATCTGTCCGTCTTTCGCGCCTAAACTACTGAACCGATTTTGATGAAATTTGGTACAGAGATAGATAAGAGCCTGGGAAAGAACAAAGACTACATTTTATCCCACAGTTGGGCACGATAACCTGTAGTCCACGCGGGCGGAAAGCTACTGTTTTTATAAACGGATTTTTCACAACCAATCGATTCTATACCCAGCAGTGGCCTATACCCAGCAGTGGGTTGATGTGGGCTGAATATGATGATGATGATGATGATCGATTCACACGTATAATTACATATAGCTCAGTAGCGATCGCTCTGTTTTACAAGGATTAAAGTCAGAACAAGAACTGAGGGTAAGTACTGCAGCATTATGGAGTTGGAGGTACGACAACGACGAAACCGTTTTCGTGCGCGTCATGCTCCAGAATGGAGAGAGTGATACTGAGGAGAGAGGAGATACGCACGAGTAGCGTGACTTTGTATGATATGGAGTCAAGAAAGTACGCGCGTGAAAGAACGCTAGAGCAAGTAACGCGCATACCTCCATCGATTTGGTCCATATAACCGCAAGGTTGGTGAGAATTAGGGATGATCTAATCACGTTAGAGTGGAGACCTCGAACTGGGCGTAGAAGCGTGGGCAGACAACCGACGAGATGGGCTGACGATCTTGCCAGGATTGCAGGGAAGAACTGGATGCGAAAGACTCAAGATCGAAGAGAGTGGAGTACAATGGAAGAGACCTACACTCAGCATTGGGTGGCCATAGGTTGAAGAAGAAGAAGAAGAATCACGTTTTGTAAATTCAGCATTTTTACCATTTCCAGTAGCGTCGGGCGTAGTGACGTCAGTCGTCTCTCGCCCGCCACGCGAGTCACTCATTTAAAATGTAATTAATTAAAACGTGAAATGTGCCTCAGAACTTTTGATTCTCTTCATTTATCCTACCCAACGTGATGCTACACCAATACGACCATGGGTTGCTAAAGGGCTCTCTTTACAAGGATTTAAAGCAATCGCACCCAAGTATACAATTTTAAACGTACAAATGAGTAATGATTTGGTACCCGAGCTCTCGCCTCTGCGTAGAATTGTTAAGGCGACTACAGCACCTAAATTACGATTTTATGATGCGTAGATAAGCATGACGCACTGCATTAAATCGAAGAAAAAAATACTACGGTAATATTCAGGACATAAACTAGATAAGTAGTTTGCTGAAAACATGATTCAGCACTTTTGGTTCGATAGAAAAAGCTCACAAAGTCACCTCTAAATATCAATATTGTGTATTTTTCAAGCTGTAAAAACGATAGTAAAATGCACACAGGATAACTTGAATTTGCTATCAAAATGTTCGTGATTGAACACTCTCGATAAGTAGTTAACGCATTTTTCGATTTAAGCTGTTACCTTTCCATAAATCTCATATTTCTAACTTTCGAACATGTTTTTACGCACGCACGCTTTCATAGTCCGTAAACTTCGTGTATCGACACTGTTCGCACTGCCGGCCCAGGCCTGTTGAGAGACGGAGATGGTACTATTCGTATGTGTGCTGCCTTTATCGGGTGCTGTAGTCGCCTTAACTCAGTAACATGTCCAAAGGTTTATTAGAGCAGTTACTACTTGTTATGAACTAAACGGCCCTTTTGATGCCCTAACCGCTTGTCATATCATAACACATAAATAACAGTGGCAGAAGTTCTCGTTAAGTAATAAATTTATTTCAAGAAACTGTTGGCTGTGGAAAGACTAATTATTTTACTTACTGAAATAACACTAGCCTCTACGTATCCAAGTAGACTAGAAGAGTATTCTTTTTCAAAAATATCTTTCATTTACCTTTTACCCAAGCTTATATACCAACGTGCGTATGGTAAGCTTAATTGGGTAAAACGTCAATGAAAGATAGTTGGTGTAGCACCTAATTGTGCCTCCTTGGGGTATACTTGGAGTAACAACTAACTATAACCCCACAACAACTAACCTGTAAACACTGTGCCAACAAAATTATTTTTTCTTCTGGGCACTGTCACAATAGATATAAATAATTATAAATAGTTGTGCACTTAGAAATAAGGAAATTATATGTAGCTAATTAATTTGTTGTGTTCTGGATTGGTAAATAAATGGGATTTCATTTCATTTCATTTCATATGTCATGGTCGCGTTAGCACGGGGACTCGCTAGACCCCAATCCTGCGCTCTGACAAATAATAGCTACCGTCGCGCCGTGTGGAGATACTTTTCTAAGCACAGTCACAGGCCGCAAACTAACAAAGTGTATGTGTCTGTATGTAAAGTATGTATTTTTAAGAGAAAATCTATTGACGACACAAGTTGTACAACGCTACCAGTCCACGCGGTGTAGAACAGCACTAGGCGGCCCCTTTTGACACTTGACAGATCGTTTTCGCGGGAAGATCGGAGAAAAGAAATGTGTTTTTGCATTGTTTTACGACCTTTTCGTCCTTTGCGTTTCATTTGTTTAACCTTATTGTAATTATTAAAAATCGAATTAAAAGGACTGTACAACGAGTAAAAGGTGTTTTTTTAACGAACATTATGTAATAGTAGAGGTAATAGTAAGACACCACATAGTACATTATACTACGGGGCAGTCACACCCAGTGTCATATAAGTCAATGTATTATGAAGCAATGGCAATAAAACAATGGACATGGAGTGTCGCGCATGCGCAGTAAATCACCACTCGGTTTGCCAACGGAACAGATTATGTATTGGTAAATATGCCGCATGCGCCGGCGTTGATTTATTAAGCTCGATGTGACGTCATGATTAATGTTGTTTCAAGTTTAGACGAGACAAGTTTGATAAACTTAGTGCGGAAACGGTTAAGAATTTGGAAGTTTTAGGCCGTGAAGTGATTTTTAGCTTGAATCTACATTTCTGTTTTGATTTTTATGAGAAATAAGCATATTCTTCGACTTAATCTTGCAACTGAATTATATAGGTCAACGATAGAGCGAATTTAATCCTAATGGAGCAGGTTTAATGAAGAAATATGTGACTGTGAAATCGGAAAGGTACAACTTTCGTGATAGTCGTTAAGGTTCACAATTAGTGTGACTACCCTAAAAGTTGTACCTTTTACTAAACACAGTCACTTAAAGTTTTATGAGTTCGGTTATATCGAGAATGGTAGAGTATGTAGAGTCAATACTTTCGTGTATTTGTAAACTGTTCTGTTATATACACGTCAACGCATTAAAAACATTTGAAAGCACTTTCGTCTTTTATTCATTCAGCTTAATGCAATAATAAAATAATTGATTTATTAATAAGTTACAAAAACTTTAAGCCTACAGTACTAGTACTACAGTTTTTAGTGGTATACTCCAGAAATATTAATTAGGCCTATGTACAATTTGTCCCCTGACCTTCAAGCTAGGATACCTTAAGGTCAGTGGTTCGGCTCGAGTTATAGACAGTTTGACATAAAATGTTAAGTGTACCAGTGCAGAGCAGGCTAAAATTCAGAAAGTGCAGAGATTATAAAGTGAATGTTAATGTACATAAAGCGAACCAAAAGAAACACAGCAGAAGAGAACGGGAGACGTTTCACCAACAAAACACGGCTCTTAGGATTAAGAAGTGATAACCCAGTTGGTAATAGCCAGACTTGTAATCCGAAGGTCGCGGGTTCAAATCCTGTACCACTAAATGCGTCTTGTCGGATTTATGTACGGATTTCTAATTAGCACTTGCTCAACGGTGCAGGAAAACATCGTGATGAAACCCGCCCGTCCAAGAAAATTCATTTTCGAAGACGAGCGGTCCACCAACCCAGCGTGGTAGACTATGGCCTAAATCCCCTTCGTGTTTCGAAGGGAGGCCCTTGCCCCTCGGTGGGGACGTATATAGGCTGGTAAGAAGAAGGATTAAGAAGAAAGAGGAAGATAATAAGCAAAGTGCTTTGCATTCTCAACATCTTAGCCCAGTGGCGCTCGCTGATCTCAACCAATCAGTGAGGTTAAGCAACGTACATAGAGGTACGGAACCTGATGGTACCAAAGTGGTAATTTATCACGAGCGTTTCCGTGCTTCGGAAGGCCCGTTAAGCTGTCGGTCCCGGCTCTTGTCGAACTACAGTCGTTAAAACCAAATCAGAGGCCATTGTGCGGTTTGAAAACTCTGACACCAGAGTTAACCAAGTTTGCCACACACTTGACTGCACCTCGATAAGAAGACTGCAGACTCACTGGACTGCAATTGGTCTGTTGATGTAAATAATCACGGCGTTCCTGACGTTCCTGACTGTCTGATAGTCAGCCACGCGGCAGTTGACTGACTGACAGATGCTGACGTATGACAGCTCCCTGACACGCGGATGCACTGTCGACCCAGTTAGGGTTATTTACGCGCGTTGTGCTTGCTTTATCTTACGTTTGTATTTGTAGGGCGCCGATCTGAGGAATTGTGTTTGCGATTCAATGAGATTCTCGCATGAAACGACTTTAAAGTTAGTGAAACTACTTAGGACTTATAATTCCCAATTTAACTGAACAAGTAAAGATAAGTTTACGGTAGTATAAGACCGTCGCTAACATTTTAACGAAAGGAATAGATTTTCATTCTTTTATTTTCTTGCGCTTTACAAAAATCCCTTAATTTGACAATTGACTATTATATTCTGCGTTAATGTATGTTGTGTTGGGTACACTGTATAAGTTTCACTCTAAATAATTACTGTATTATTTGATTAGACTTAGTGTTTTGTTTGTAGGCAACTTGTTTGTTGTGCCAATTAAATCAGAAATAATTTCTATAAAGTTAATTCATATACGTTTTACCTCGAAAAAAAGAACTCCCTCTATTTATTTCGACATAATTCTTACTTCGTCTTAAACGAATGCAATACAAGAAAAAATAATTAAGTATGTTGAAATCAAGCAGTACAGTTACAAAAACAGCTATTTAGTTCCCAAAATATCCAATTTGTATTTAATCCATTAGTTTTAAATTGGCACCGAAATGGCTTTATAAAAGGCCATCAATATGTACGTTTTACAGCACTTGTCTATTATTTTACTGCTTTTTTATAGCGGCGTATGGCAAAACTAAAGTGCTTTTCTTCTTGTCTGTTCCATCCAATAATAGGTAGGGAAAAAATGGTAGATAAGTCACTTGAGCGCAAAAAAAACTGTAAGTATACATATTTGTTTATGTCATGTAAAACTGAAATAGACACGGGAGTAATTTCGTCGAATGTATCTCGTTCTATCGCAAAGCGTCATAACGGAGCAGGCAGAACGACATCGAGACGAAAGAATTATGTTATGCATCTATGTTAGCTATGATACTGATTTCCAGCTATGGGGACTGCTTTTAGTTCTGAATTTAATTTAGTTCAGAGGACAACGCCGCCGAGCTATCCTCTTATGTGGCTACAATATCACATCACACATGACACTATCACTTGTAAACACTTTAGATATTCACACTCACTAGATACTAATTTTTAAAATGAATTGACATTGATTTGATATGTCACAACCCTTTACAAATCCAAACTTCTCTACTTAACGTCAAAGTTTAGCTTGGTTGTATGTATGTATGTATGTATTTATTCTTTATTGTACAATGATAATACAGAGGATAACAAGTTTACAGTAATAGGAAGTTTACAAAGGCGGACTTATCCCACGAGGGGATTTCTTCCAGTCAACCTAGTAAGAGTATTTAAGAGAACACAGTACTACTCGGCGTAATGACAAATTAAATATTTTTGTACACAAGAAAAAAAAAAGAAGAAAAACATATCAGTCAGTAAGTAGGTAGGTACTTATTTAAAATTATATTATTATTATAAAAACGAATATTATATTATGTATAAGTTTATACTATAATGAAAATATACTACAAATACATATAAATAACATATATGCTACAATATATAATTATAAATATACATATACTTATATATACATATAAACATAATTAAGAAAGATGCCTTTAAAATTCAGCTCAGGGCTTCAGCGTTGAAGCCAAAATGCTTTTTCAGTCTCAGTTTGAAGCTATCCGGTGACGGGGACTGACGAACTGATACTGGCAGATTATTCCAGAGCCTCACAGCGTGCACCGTAAACGATCTACCATAAGTACGAGTTGTATGTGGTGGCATAGTAAGAGCGGAGTTAAGGCCAGAGCGCAAACGATTGCCGCTGATGTCGGCTTTGAGTTGAAAACTTTCCCGTAGATATGAGGGAGCCGAAGATGAGTGGAGGACATTAAATAGGAGGGAAAGAACATGCAAGTCCCTGCGCAAGCGGATGAGGAGCCAGTTTAATCTTGATCGAAACTCCGAATCGTGGTCAAACTTGCGCAGCCCGAAGACAAACCGAATGCACACGTTCTGGAGTCTCTCAAGCTTGTTCACCAATTCCTCAGTGGCATCGAGAAAGACAATGTCGGCGTAATCAATTAAAGGAAGCAACAGTGACCTGGCGAGTAAAGCCTTCGTCTCCAGGGGAAGAAAACCCTGCAACCGGCGTAGTGAATGAAGGGAGCCGAATATCTTACGGCTCACTTCATTTATATGTGGAGCCCAAGACAGGGTCTCATCCATAGTGACCCCCAAATTCTTGACAGTTCGAGAAAGAGGAATTGCTGAATTGTTGAAAAGTATTTGGGGAACCACCATAGCCTTCAATCTAGAGACGAAGGACTGACCACCAATCACAATGGCTTGAGATTTTGCCGCATTTACTACCAGACCGAATTCGCGAGACCACTGAGAAATTGTTGGTTATGGTTAGTCAATGGTTAGTCAATGAACAAGCAAAAGACGAGAAGAAAGCGCCAAATTGTTGAAAATCTACCTTTCTTGAGTTAAAATATCACTGATCCTATCCATCTATGTAAATGAAAACAGTAAAATTATTTGTATTGATTGTTAAACACGTCGAATGGCTTAAGAATGGAATTCAGTCATAAAATTGAAATCAACTAGTATTAGGCATATTTTAGTTAGCATATAGTGGTCGTAAGTGGCTTAATGTTTGCTCGTGCTTGTGTTGATTTGCAAGTTAATGTTTAAAAAAACTTGTTATTTATAGTTTAATCAGGCAATGAAAGAAAAGTCAATTAAGAGGTTCGGAGTTATATGTGTGTACTTGTTTTTGAGAATTCAAATTCAAATGTGTTTATTTCATTGAACATACAAAACTTTGCGCCTATTCGCAAAAATGCAGACGAGTGTTCCACCAACCCGCATTGGGCCAGCGTGGTGGACTATGGCCTAAATCCCCTTCGTATTTCGAAGGGAGGCCCGTGCCTTTCGGTGGGGACGTACAAGGACTGTCTTTCCTTCTCTTCTCTTTCTCTTCCGTTAAATTATTTTCTCTTTCCGTTAAATTATTTGTGAATATCCCTCACGCGGGTAAAATACACACACCTACATACACTCACGCCTATGATCCCTAACGGGGTAGGCAGAGCATCAGTAGTTCTAGAACCACTTGATGCCACGTTTGACAATCTTACTGAGGGTTATTAGATGGATCATGAGAATAATAGTGATAGGTTACTGTCTGTCTGTCTGTCCGTCTTTCACGCCTAAACTACTGAACCTATTTTGATGAAATTTGGCACAGAGATAGATTAGAGCTTGAGAAATTACATAGGCTACATTTTATCCAACAGCTTGGCACAATATAACCTGTAATCCACGCGGGCGGAGCCGCGGGCGGAAAGCTAGTACTTAATAAGGATGAATTTTGAAAAATTAATATGGGGACAAATTTCCAACAGCCTATACCAAACCGCTAAGTATCTAAACTACTACAGACAGTCTTATTGATAGCGCCCGCGCAGGACCGGCTGGGCCACTTAGCGTATCGCGGTATCAACTCCCGCGCAGACGGATCCGATACTATAACTAATCTCTTCCTCTCTTCTGCATTCCTTGCTAACTTCACATTCTATCTAGAGTAGCTTTTTTTGTAAAAATAAGTATTGAAATATAACTATTGAAAGTATGTATATGTTTAGTCACAGATAATATAATCCCAAAGTTTCCTTTTAGAACAGAAATAAGAAAAAAATTTACGAAATTTTCTTGAGAACAAAGTCTCGGGCATCTAGTAAATACACATAAATTACACACGTTATACACAAAGACGTTATTCATACATGTTGCACATAGCCCGTTGGGGCTTGCGGGCGTGGGCGTGTGTATGTAAGGCGTGGGCGTGTGGTTCCAGAAAACCACTCAATGCCACGTTTGATACAAATGGTGAGGGTGGTCAGCCTTTCGCCCATGATACAGCAAGACCCTCACGTCCCATTTAGACATAGACATATACTTTATTGCACACCATAGATAACACAAAAACATTACAATAACAGGACAAGGACAGAAAACAGAAATGTACAAAAAGGCGGCCTTATTGCTAAGGTAGCAATCTCTTCCAGGCAACCTTTGGGTAGGAAAATAATGGAAAAAATATAAAGCAGAGCGGGTGGTGGCTAATAATTAAAAACAAAATAAAATAATAAAATATATTTATATTATCCCTACTAATATTATAAATGCGAAAGTAACTCTGTCTGTCTGTCTGTCTGTCTGTTACCTTTTCACGCCTAAACCGCTGAACCGATTTTGATGAATTTTGGTACAGAGATAGATTAGAGCCTGGGAAAGGACATAGGCTACATTTTATCCCACAGTTGGGCACGATATAACCTGTAGTCCACGCGGGCGGAGCCGCGGGCGGAAAGCTAGTATTACATAAACCACAGCTCTAATATTTAAGTACATAAAAGTAAAATTAAACTAAATACATAAATAATATTACATATACTAATACAGTGGATTTCATTCATTACGACCTTGATTGTAGCGACCAATTGTCTATAGTGACGTAAAATCTAAGTCCCTTGAATTAAAGCATACTTTAGTATGTACAAACATATATGGCTATGGCGACTTTATATGTAACGTCGAGTTCGGGTGTAGCGACTGTTTTTATTGAATAGTTTGTAATAAATTCTTGGAAATCCCATGCAGATGTTGCGACCGGAGTCAGCCGCCAAAGACACAAAAGAGCTTTCTTATCTTTTGTTTACATCCACACAGATGGTCAGCAACCTTTACTTTTTGTTTATAGATATTAGCCAGGTAATTAGGTAGGTAAGCGTGTATGTTTCCGAGTTAAAATGGTTTAGTTACAAATTGATATTCAGAGTAGCAATCTGTATCTTTTTGCCTTTGCCTGTAACGACATCCGGATGTAATGACGAAATAACAGTGGTCCCTTCATTGTCGTTATACCCGAAATCCACTGTACATGCAATATAATATTACTATATTTAAGAAAGAGACGTATGATAACAGAAAGGGTTCATTGGGTACAGGAAACGGGGTACAGGAAAAAATCATTTACTGATTTTCACTGTTGCACATACAAACAAAATACACCAAAAACTAAAAATCTTCCTAAATTTCTTGAGTTAAAAAGAGCTAGGTACAGTTTAATTACGTTTCGTGTTAAACAGCTAGTTTCCTGCGGCTAGTGGTTGAGTTAGAGGCATATTTCACTGAGCACACCTACTTTCCGGGCAGTGTACATGTACACCGGGTCAGAGATCTAGTACAACTACAGTGTACACAGCTGTTTATTTAGCCGACTAGTACTAGGCTAGGCTAGCTCAAATGTAACGGCCTGGGTCTGTATTCTGGAACCAATCGAGAGTTTAAGTTGTGGAAGTGTAGATCGATACTCATTATAATGAATGATTATTTCAAAGTAGGTTTTATGTCATTGTTTTAAGGTTCATAATGATATGTTTTACCCAGCCCGTTAGTAATAAAAATAAAACAGTAGTACGTAATGGTTTTTTTTTCTAAATTTCAGCAAAGAGATCAGTTTTTATTTTATATTTAAAATTAAGTGTAAATATTAAACTATTTGCAAATAAAAATATAATTCCACTAAATCATTTAAATTTAACAGAAAATTATCATTTATTTATGCTAAAACGTGAAAATATATAGTTAAGTATTTTTTATTATTTGGCTGTATGGCATACTTGTCAATATGAATCACATTTTGCGAGCGAAAAAAAACAAAAATAATCGCGTCTCTTTTCAGATGTTTCCACTTGGTTTTCACAAACGGCATTTGTATTCATCAGATGGTTAAAACAAATGGGCACCCCTCTCACATTATCTGTATCAAATTATTTGTTTTACCTACTTGTTTACAATTAGTATGGAAGAGTGGAGCCTCCTGACACGGGCGATTTTTCGTCTACTAGGAGTATTTTTTTTTATCACATAACTATAGCTACTTACAATGTCAAGTTTAAAATTAAATAGGTTGGTCATTTCAGCCTTTATTATGATCGTCAAAAAGTTATAAATGGAATAATTTAAACAATGTCAAATAAAAATAAGTAAAAAAAATTAAACTGGTATACAGAAGTGTACTATCTAAAATATCAAAAATATGTCAAAATTAAGAAATAAGTAACATTAAATATTAATTCGAAATGAATTTATTAAATGTCATCAAAGTTTGATGTCCAACTCTAACTCTTCAAAAAAAGTTTAAGGTTGCCTGGAAGAGAAGCCTAGTAATAAGGCCGCCTTTTTGTATCACAATGCTTATGTTTGTGTTTCCTGGACTTGTATTTTTTGTGTGCAAATGAAGAGTTATGTATTGTATTGTATTTAAAGCAAATAAAGCATTTTGCGTTACGGCAGGTTTCAATTAAACCAGGGAGGCACGATAAGCCTTCGATATCGGCTGTTGTCGATTGACTACAGTCTTTAAACAAAGTCAGAGGCCATTTTGTCGGTTTAAAAACTCAATACCAGATTACCACGATTAAAACGTTTTATCAATGGACACCGCGAGGCGATCGAGACTAATTCGATCGTTTCAGAATACAGGCTATGGAGTTAAGCAATGCTTCATTTGGTAACAGCAATATAAAGTTTAGAGCTCAGCTGTAATTAAATCTAACATTAGCTAACTTTGTAATCTTAATTGAGGTAGATATTAAACACCTGATTTTTTATTTATTATTATAAGATGGGTTAACTCTTGACCTCAATCTTGACCATAAGGTCAAAGATGAGGTCGACGATGGAGCGAGTTAACCCAGAAAATGCCTATAAAGGCACTGGTACTCCCACGCACCGACGGAACACAGCAAGCTGTTTGGCGTCGGACTTCGGTAGGAGGCTGGAGGGTGATTTGTTTGGCAGTAAGTTTTTATTAAGTTTTACTACACGGAACTTAGATTGCTGGCCATATTGAAAACAACATATTAATCACATACAACATATTAATTATTGACGGCCGGTTTGGTTGAGTGGTAGTGACACTGCCTCTTGATCGACGGGTCCTGGGTTCGAAACCCAGTAGGGGCAAATATTTGTGTAAAAAGCAGGTATTTGATCTCAGGTCATAGGTGTTTGTGTATGTCGTTATGTGTGTTCCGAGGGACACACGACACAAAGGAAAACCTTAGTGTGGGCCTTTGAGTGTATACCTATGGCGTTTTATTTTATTCATTACTAGCATCCCGCTCGGGAGTTCGTGCCGTGGGAATTCAGGAAAGTATGCTACATAATCCCTGACATAACTTTCCTGTTATGTAGCATATTCTAATGGTGAAATAATTTTTCAAATCGGTCCAGAGTTTCGGAGCCTATATTCGTTACATACAAAAATACAAATCTTTCCTCTTTATAATATTAGATAATATTAAAGTAAGAAGCAGGCGAAAATAAAAGCCCCCTCAACAAACATAGAAAAAAAGAAAAGAAATATAAAACTTTATGTCTATGAAGTATTTTTAATCTAGGTAAATGTTATTTATTTATTTAAGGGAAACATAACCACAAATTCCTTACATCCAATTAGTACGTAAAAACGACAAAAAGCAACGAGATAATCATAACTTAAAATAAAACTTCAACATCAACACTACATTTCCATTCAAAAAGACAAGATTGTAAGTCATTACGAATGAAATAAAACAACTTGTCAGTCCGTCACATCACTCAGTGGTAAGTAATAAAATAACTTCTTCATCGATCAGAAGTCCGGTCCTTTGCTTACGTGTGCGCGCAGGCCCCTCATTGCTTCTTGCGCCTGAGTGCTCTCCAATGACAAATAAGGATTAATAAAGCAAAAAGCAAATTGAGTCATTTATTCACAAATGTTTGATGCACGGTTTAAAGTACGATGATAGATTGTTCTGGCGATAAATTGTAGAGCGACATACATACATACGTACATACTCTCACGCTTGTTATCCCTAAAGAGGTAGGCAGAGAGAGCATCAGTAGTTGATGACAAGTTTGACAAAAATTGTGAGGGTTATCAGAAGGAACATGTTGTAGATTTCGCCATCGCATCCACTTACAGACTCTAGCGTACCACTTGATGGCACGTTTGACAAAAAATGTGAGGCATCGACCACACAGCCTAATAGACGCCTAATGCAAGGCGAACACGTTAGACTTATACGTCTTACTTTAAGACACCGATGGCGAAATCTGCTTTAGTATCGACCACACCCGTGACCCGTGTACATCTCGTGCGTTTATTACAAATTAAAATACGAAAGAGGAGAAACATGGCTCCCCGTACAATAAAATGGTGTGGAAAATGTAGCCAATCACCAGGGTTAGCCAAGTTCGCCACATACTTGACTATACCTACACGATAAGAAGAAGATCATCTAATTTCAAAAAAGACGGCATAATTTTTCATAAGTAAGCCAATTTCAAGATTATTATTGTCAAGAATCAATTTATTCAGAGCTCAAATTACGCTGGTTCGAATCCGTAACGAAAGCATTTGCTTATCAGTACATCCCTTTCTTTCAAATACAAATAAGTACTGCTTATCCTTTCTTGGATTATTGTGACCTTGAATCGGCCTATCAGCATGCATTTCTTCCTTCTCCCCCCGCCCCTTGCTTATTTCAGCGCATTGACAGTTATTTGTTTCGAGAAATTAAAACATTAGTCGTCTATTTGTGAGGGTTATCAGAAGGAACATGTAGGTTGTCAGCCTTTCGCCCTCGCATCCCACTTACAGACTTTTACAGTATGCCTGTGAGAAGAGTTGGCATTCTAAGTTTTTCTTTCACTCCCAATCCAGCATGTAGCGGCAGCAGAGATATTTTTTTTTAATGGTGTGATTTTGAATAAACTAGCAAAACTTCATGGAGGTGGTTCTTCCCGTGAAACTGAACAAATTCGCAAAAAAATATTTAGATTTCTTATACCAAGGCAATTAGATGGAGGCGAACTTTTTTTTTTCTTCATATTTTGACCTATTTTCCTCGGGGAAAATTGTTTAGTTTAGTGGTCTGATTCATACCCTTAATTTTCGCTAACTACATTATTTAAAGTCACCTAATATAACACTTGTTATCAGTTGTTAGTTTGTAGAAATTATGGCTTATCATGTCAGCCTTTATATCTCACAAAACAGCAAAACTATAGCTAATTTTTACAGCTTTTCCGGGAGGCGAACCAAGTAGCTCTAATTTGAATAACTTAGGTCCACATTACAGAACGCGACTCAGACTCTGATCTATACTTAAGTAGCAGTCGTCATTGTAATTTTTATAGTGAGGGAAAAGAGATAATTAACCCGTCGCGTGATGGTTTACGCCGCGTGCGATACAAATCTCGTACACCATGTCGTTAGTACTATTATTTATTCTGTGACCATGTGTTCAAAAGGCACGCGAAGGTTTAATACTTAAGTACAGATCAAGACTTGAGTCTCCTTCTGTAATATAGGCCTAAAACACAAAGAAGCCAGTACAATGTCTCCGTTGTACCATACCTTTTCACACACACGTACCTGAGTGTAAACATTTGCTTTTTACATAAAAACAAACCCAGAACATTAAGTATTAAGTTGACGCTCCCAGCTTACCACCACCAATATAAACCTATTTTTCACTACTCATGCTCGGAAAGTGCTTGTTTGTGCAGCTTATAGGCTGCACAAAATCGATTTTTGTGTTCTAGAGCACAAAACGATCTACTAAAGGCTGCACAAAATCGATTTTTGTGTTCTAGAGCACAAAACGATCTACTATAGGCTGCACAAAATCGCATTTTGTGCTCTAGTGCACAAAGTGATCTACTCTTAAATGGGTCTATAGTAAGGCATAGAAAACTCCATACAGCCAAAATAATCAGAAGTTTAAAGATAAAATTTGTTATTATATGTTATTTTATTATTTCCTCGCAATCAAAGTGAAAAGCAGAGTTTATAACTCGTCCACAAAACCATTTTTATCCGAGACTTATAGCAGCCCGAGCCGAAGGCTCGTTTTGTGCACTTGTTGTAAAATTTACTATTAATTGTGAAAAAAGTCAACTTCTAACAGAGTACAAAACTGCTAAAATAACTTAAAATAACTTTTCACTAAGTCAGCCTCATTAAATGAGCTAAAGAGTCTTCGTTCCGCAGCAAAAATAAATCACTTTAATTAAACCCATATTAACCACACAGCATTCCTTTTTTAACAGACGATAATACACCAGATTTAACATATTTGGTGGAATATGGGTCTTATTGCAAGGGGAAAAAGTATGCTAAGGTGATGGTTGTTTACTGTACAAGCGGAGAGACTAGAATCTAATTGCACAAAGCGGTAATTAGTCACAGTTGCTCCTTTGATTCTAAGATTAAAGTTTATGCTGCAATCTGTGCAAAGAAAAACAAATAACTTTTGTTTTGCGCTAACTAAACGAAGCCCTCTGTAAATTAATTTTAACGAACATAATCAATGTATTTTTTACAGACTTCAAAAAACGAGGAGGTTCTAGATTTCTCCGCCAATTATAGACCGATTTTGAAAATTATTTTTTTGTTCGAAAAAGTATATCCTAGAGGTGGTCCCATATAAATTTTATCTAAAATGATTCAACGCTTTTAAAAAAATCAACAAAAACAAAAAAATACTACAAACCAGAACATCATCTAAATAAATGAGTGACATTATCGTTTGTGGTTATCTGCTAATAGGCATTGTAGTCTACAAAAAATACTAGTTATCTGCTTTGTGCGGTTGTTGGGATTAAAGTCGGTGACTCATACGTTTTAACGTGGAAAATTATTAAATAATTTATTCCACAGTGTAGCACGGTGTCGTCGGGCAGGAGGTGAGGAAAACGACGATTCTCGGGAAACGAAGATTTATTGGAGTACGTTTACAAAGAGTGGACGCTTAGTATAGGGGTTTGACCCTGAGTAATAAAGGTTGGCGTTTCGAGAGAGACACCGTACCGATACTATCCGGGTATAGTCCGCCTGTGTATAGGATAGCGAGTCGTCCAATAGCTTGAAAGCAACTCACTGAAGCCTATATACCAGCTCCGATACTAGTCGACTACAAGGTATCTTACGATGACTCTTAACTGGTGGCCGGAACACTTCGATACCGCGTTTTAGAATACGTGTAGCGCCATCTAGCGGTTTGAAAGTGAACTAATGATGTAAATGATGATGCGAGTGGTCATTAAATAATGTTTTGGTGTTACATCCCCCTCCATCAGACTCGAGGTTGTCCCAACGAGAGTTAATTCTTACAGGGTCTTCCTCGTTGTCGTGGGGCGGCGGGTGGCTCGGGTTGCCCAGCAGTTTTGCGAGGGCGTCCCCTTTGCGTTTATCGACCAATTCCTTTCTTCGTTCTTCTTTTCGTCGTGGTGACATTCGATAAGGAGGAACCGCAATTGGTGGATGATCCCCTGTGTTGATACAGTGTTTAATAACATTTGCTGGTTTTCCATTAGAAACGAATACGTCTTGAAATTCTTGCATCACCGCTGTAAGTTGTTTTTTCCTGCGTTTCATTCAGCGTCGTTATACCGATTGAACACAGCCCTATATCATCCCATAGACTCGCTGAGCGCGGAGAAAGGTACACGTTGGCCTCTTCAATGTTGTTTATAGCGTCTCGCGTCATAAACTCCATTCGTGGGGAGTACCCGTCAAACAATAGTTTTGCTTCAGTACATTGTGCCTTCTTGGGTGGAGCAGGCAAGTCCCGGGGGTCTAGTTTGTGTGTAGGTTGAGCGCTTTCCCTTGGTAAGGTTGCTTCCTTCTGAGCGCTGGCGATCGCTGACGGTGGCGGCGCTGACGGTTGATAAGAAGGGCGATGGGACTCCTCTTTCACTTTTCTAAAGTTTAAAAACTGTTCTCGGTACAGTTCAAACTCTTCCTCAGGACTGTCAATGTAGTGCCAAGTGAACTGGGCAATATTTAAAATGATTCCAGCCTGCTGGAGAAAGCCAATACCCAGCAACGTCCTATTATCCCGTGATTCCGGCAAGACTATGAATCCAGTTCTGAAGGTACGGTTACACAAACAAACATTTGCTTGGAAAGTCAGAACCTTTTGCCTTCGCAATACTCCATCGGCGAGGGTAATATTAGCTATTTCTTCATTGAATGTTTGCCCAGATTCCTTCAGGGCCCGGAAGAGTGCGTGCGATGCTACACTCATTTTGGCGCATGTATCAACGTAGGCTCTTCCTTCAATCTCATTAACTTTCAGGAACACCATAGGTCTGGAGCGTGATTCTTCCTGCAGGCTCAGCGCGCAAAAACCTAAGCCTTGGTTCTTTGGTGCATCGGTAGGTTTCTTATTGCAAATGTCACAATTGCTTCGATACACCCCAGGAGTTCCACATCCGTAGCAAGAGAACTTCACCCCTGTAGTAGTAGCGGCGGATGAAGCTACGGCAGCCGATGATTTGTCTTCCGTGTTACCGTCTTTGGCCCCACGTTGGGCGCCAGTGTAGCACGGTGTCGTCGGGCAGGAGGTGAGGAAAACGACGATTCTCGGGAAACGAAGATTTATTGGAGTACGTTTACAAAGAGTGGACGCTTAGTATAGGGGTTTGACCCTGAGTAATAAAGGTTGGCGTTTCGAGAGAGACACCGTACCGATACTATCCGGGTATAGTCCGCCTGTGTATAGGATAGCGAGTCGTCCAATAGCTTGAAAGCAACTCACTGAAGCCTATATACCAGCTCCGTTACTGGTCGACTACAAGGTATCTTACGATGACTCTTAACTGGTGGCCGGAACACTTCGATACCGCGTTTTAGAATACGTGTAGCGCCATCTAGCGGTTTGAAAGTGAACTAATGATGTAAATGATGATGCGAGTGGTCATTAAATAATGTTTTGGTGTTACAACAGGAATTATTTAAGACGTAAAAATACATTTGTTATTTAACTATATGCCTATTTGCAAAGGCGCAGTCTTGTAAAAATATAATTGTACAGGCAACAGAACATCAGCTTTATATTTATTTGACACGCGAACGTCAAGGCGATCTTTTATCAAACCTTACCTTACATTTTCAGAGTTGATAACTCTATTGCGCTTTTTCCTAAATTCCATTAGGCCTTTTTATAATTCTAACGGCACGGCACGGCATCGGCACTTTAAAATTTGAATTACCATTGCTCCCAATATTCTCAGCTTATGAGGCAATGGTAATACAATTTAGCCGTGCCATTTTAGAATGAGGGATTTTCTTTTTATTTATTTTTTTATTTTTCCCCAGTCGCCGGATAGATGGCGCTAAACTATGTACGTTACTGCAAGGAACGGAACGTTAAATTATTTTTGATTAATTCACTTGAACGTAATTTTGAGATCATAAAACGAAACTTTATAGTCATATCACATCAATATCACGTCTACCATACGTAATTAGGCGATTTTACGAAAACAACGAAAAAACAAAACTGAATTATAACAAAGCGCGAGAAAACTAGGATGATTGGAAAGCCAAAACAAACTCAGAATATTTGATGCAATGTTTTTCTCCAAGCCTTTTGGCTTTGGCACCTAGTAACGGAGTCAGTTCAGCGCCATCTAGAGAGCTCTGGGGAAGTACTTTTTTTTTTAATACCCAAAAAGAAAACCTCCCATTATAAAAAGGCCCATTTCCTTTCACTTTAAATGCGATAATTAAATTCTCATTAAGTCTTCTACCACGAGTCAGATAGGTTGAGCTATTAGGGCGACCTCAAAAAAAAAAACCCAAAGCTGATTTTTGGTATGGACGTTCCTACAGGTCCTAGAAGTAAGACCCTAGAGTTCCTCACATGGGGAGTGCCGGCGTCCCCCCCTCCCACCCCCCTAAAGGTCCCTTTTTCCAGTTATTGTTGTTTTATTCAAAAACTAAAGAAGCTAGATTCAAACTGTCAAAGAGTCAAATAATCTGTATTAAAATACCTATCGATTGATGTAATAATCATTCCCGTAGAGCCTTTAGTTATTATACTGTAAGTGTTCAAAGTCCAAAAAAAAATTCAAAATGCGTTTTTTCCTCAAAGTTTGCAATTTTCTCAAAAAACTGTGTGAGCTATGCCAAAGTTGTCTATGAACACATTGTTCCCTGTATATTAGTCTACAAAATGAGACCCTATTTTTGAAAATCGCAATATTATTTAAAAAGTTACAGTATTTTATCTGATGAAGTGAAATACAAAATTCGTAAATACATACAGAACGATACATGGCGGGGTACCTGATACCAAATTATCGGATATTTATGTTTTAGTAGGTACAGTAGTTATCCAATGTATCCATACCAAAATCATTGTTTTTAAAGTCACAGGTTTTCAACACTAAAACTCTACAAAGATATGAATAATTCTTATAAATTTCGTTATTGTCTCAGAAACTATTACTGTTTCAAAGAACACATTTACATTTAGGTACTTTTACGGAATTATTACATGACTGCTGCATTTCAATTGGCTTCATTGCCGCCAACTTCCGATGCCTGTGCTCAGCACTCACTGCGTGTATATCTGCAGGTACAGGAATGGTATGGGAATACGCTGGATCCACAGGATTGGGGTTGGAAAAAACGGGGAGAACGTTTGGAACCAGTCAGTACATTGCTCCCACCTGCCCCAGATCATCTATTAAATTTAATTACTTGTGGCTGTAAGAATGAGTGCGGAAATAGGTGTGAATGCAGGCGAGCTGGTATGAAATGCAGCATCATGTGTGCACGTTGCCGCGGTTCCTCGTGTGGCAATGTACCAAGTGAAGATGACATTAACGATTAAAAGCCTCTCTGCATTGACTTGTTGTTTTACAGTTTTATCCCGCGTTTTTACTACTGTAAAGCTTTTTCTTAGACTTGCAAGTATTTAGACTATGTTTTTTACTGGTAAACGCGAATATGATCTTAGTTAAATCAAGTAGTCCTGCAAAAAGTTTTTTTGTTTTGTTTAAACTTTGTTCAAGTATTGCGATAAAAGTGATGGCCCTATGATAATGATTCTTACACGGTTGAATAAGTAATTCAATACACAATACAATGACATTATATGATTAGTAATTATGCTATTGTTATTCCATATAATAATTTTTATTTACTACTGCCTATCTCATTACTGAGCATTTGGGTAAAAAATCATCTGTAACTTTTCTATTTCTTTAGCGATTTAAGTAAATAGGGTCTTGTTTTAAAGATACGTACATAATCATTCCAAAACATGTACATCATTTGAAACTTTTTATGTGCTTGTAATAGTTTTTCCGAAAATTACGAAATTCATATAAAAAAAATAACAAAAAAACTTTGTAGAATTTTAGTATTAAACCTAGAGACTTTATAACAATGATTATTGTATATACATATTAGGTAATTACTGTAATTACTAACTAAAGTAAAATTTTTCGACATTTTAGTATTAGGTACATCATGTATCAATGTTATAAACTACTATGTATTTTAGAGCCATATTTTTCGTCACATAAAAAATAGTGTAACTCTTTTAATAATGGAGCGATTTTCAAAAATAGGGTCTCATTTTGTAGATAAGTATATGGGGCACAATGTGTTCATAGACGACTTCTCCATAGATCGCATAATTTTCAGAGAAATATGCAAACTTTGAGGAAAAAAGCGCATTTTGCATTTTTTGTTAAAACTTTGTCCAAGTATTGTGACAAAAGTAATGGCTCTATGATAACGATTTTTGTATATTGATACTGATATTGATATTGATATTGATACGGTTGGATAGGTAATTTAATACACAATATAATGATATGATTACATTTGTAATTATGATATTTTTATTCCATGTAATATTTTTTTTTTACTACTACCTACCTCATTAGTGAGAAATTCGTAAAAAAAAACCATCTGTAACTTTTCTATTTCTCTGGCGATTGAAGTAAATAGGATCTTATTTTAAAGATACGTACATAATCTATCCATAATTAATGTATTTGTTGAAACTTTTGATGTCCCTGTAATAGTTTTTACGAAAATCATAAAATTAATAACAAAAAAAAAATATTTTTTCTTTTTAAAATTTTAGTATTGCAACTAGTAACATTATAACAGTGGTTTTTGTATGGACGCATTGGGTAATTACTGTTCTTACTAACTAAAATATTATAACTCGACATTTTAGTATTAAATACCCCATGTACCACTGTATTTAACTACTATGTAATTTGGAATCTTGTATTTTGTAAGATAAAAAATTCTGTAACTTTTTAAATAATATTGCGATTTTCAAAAATAGTGTCTCATTTTGTAGACTAATATATAAGGCACAATTTGTTCATAGACAACTTTGGCATAGCTCACACAGTTTTTTGAGAAAATTGCAAAGTTTGAGGAAAAAACGCATTTTGAATTTTTTTTCGGACTTTGATCAATCACAGTATAATTAATAAAGGCTCTACGAAAATGATTGTTACATCGATCGATAGGTATTTTAATACAGATTATTTGACTCTTTGACAGTTTGAGCCTAGCATGCTTAGATTTTGAATAAAACAACAATAACTGGAAAAAGGGACCTTTTGGGGGGTGGGAGGGGGGACGCCGGCACTCCCCATGTGAGGAACTCTAGGATCTTACTTCTAGGACCTGTAGGAACGTACATACCAAAAACCAGCTTTGGGTTTTTTTTTTTGACCCTCAACCCTATCTGACCCGGCGTATTCTATTCCATACTTGTAGCGTTCACCTAGGACTCTACTTATGTGACCTGAAGTCCTAAAGCCTAGGTGTAATACTACAACTTTTATAGCTTGATATGCTGTCATGTGTACGATTTAGCATAGACGTGCGTTTGATCCGAACCGACAGAGTCAAAATCACTCGTAATGTTGGCTATTCGGACATTTATCGGACACGTGTGCGGTAACACGCCGTAAAGCTTACGAAGTGAGTTAACTGGCTTTTAACGAGCAGTAAACAGTTGGCTACAAAGTTTGGTAACCGTCGCGGTATTCGGATATAAAGTGAGATGAAATGACGGGTTCGTGGTGAGGTTTTGACAGATTCAGTGCGGTTTGGCTGTGATCTCTTAGTGACGTTTTGGACACGATAATATTTACTATCCTACATAGTTACCAAAGACTCAAAATTCAAATTCAAAAATATCTACGTAAACATTTTTTGACTCTTCAAATACAACCAACTGCTGAAGCTGCAGCCCACCGTCTGTAGCGTTATACATTCTTTATTTTATTTTATGTTTTATTTTATGTTTTATTTTATTTTTATTATTGATTAATATATTACTAGCTTTTATATATCAACATTACTACTTCTTCCTATTCGCATAATACAATTAATTAATTTAATTCAATTCATTTTATTTGTTAACTGCCTCGATAGCCTGTTGGACGTTGAACAAACTGGTACTGGCAGAATACCAGCGCTGCAGTCTGGTACTGCAGCAATATGCTGAGTCAGCGCCAATTTCATTGGCATGATACAGATAACACGGTGTAAAATAGTTTTATGAAATTATTAGTTTCTGTTTCTTACTCTGTTTACTTCATTGTTTGCTGGCTGATTCATGTTTACTTGTATGTTTGTTGTTTGTCTATTACTGTGTTGTGCTGTTTTATGTCAATTGAATAAAGTGTCAATCTATCTATCTATCTAAATATAAACACGGTAGATTTTGTAGAAAAATCTGCACAAGGTATACATATTAGATGACTTAAATTAAATTAGTTAGCGATTTAGGATTTGAATCAACCCACTAAACTAAAAAACTTTTCCCAAGGAACAGAAATATGAAAACCAAATTCGTCTTTCCTTCTATACAACTTGAGCGATTGCCTTGAGAGGTCGAAATTTTTAAAAAACAAGAGTACCCTTGGCCAAAAGTTGTTCAGTTTTAAACTTTCAAAAAGTCACCCCATATATTTAGCGTACCCTAGATAAGAAAGTGCTAAAGATAGTGTCAAGGATCGTTACGCTGCATCTTATTAGACAGTTCCAGTTTAGATGTCCGGTCTGGGCAAAAATGTTGATGTCAAAATCAGATTTTTGTTTTAGGGTCTAAATGTATTTGCGTTAGTGTTTTTCCCAAAGGATTCACGATAGCTTGGTGTAATCCTTTGAGTGTGTGGCGTGGGTAGGCTAAAAGAAATAAACACGTCTAAAGAGTAAACTCACAAATTCCACAAATTCTAGTGCAGAATCAGAAAATGCTCTTCACATCGTTTAGAAGCAGTTTAATGGCGTGCTTATGAGATACATTACACAACGTTTTATCGATAATTAACGCTGCAAATTACGGCGCTCATTCAAAAGACCAAAGGCGGCTCGCGAGTATAAATAAGTAGTTAGAACTAAAAGTGGGTCAGATTACGACAATACTTCAGTAATAAAAATAAAACCAGCCTAGTGCGAGTTGGACTCGTGCACCAAGGGTTCCGTATAAACCTGCTTAAAGTTATTATAGACCTGAGTATTTGACATGAATTTCAATTTAATACCTCTACGCGTTCATGAGGAAAGGGTAGTAAGTATAAAATTATTAAAAATATTTTTATTATATGATGTAACTAAAAATTTACGGTTTTCGCAATTTTTCCTTTATCTGTGCTATAAGACGTTGCTTCGTACCAAATTTTAATATTCTGAGTTCACGGGAAGTACCCTGTAGGTTTGGATTCCCTTGCGAGTGTCGATTTGCGCAAATTTGCCGCATAAACGGCTGTATCTTTTGATTACGTTGGTTCAGAAGTTTGATTTTTTCACAGCTCTAAGGGACAGTAGACCTGAGTATTTGATATAAATTCCAGTTTGATACCTCCACGCGTTCCTGAGAAAAAGGGTCTTGACAGACAGACGGACGGACGGACAACAAAGTGATCCTGTAAAGGTTTTTTTCCTTTTGAGGTACGGAACTCTAAAAACAACGCTTAACAGAGTAAACAGAGTACCAAATTGTACACAAGTTGCTGCTGAAATAGGCCGTAGCTATTTTTTCAAACACTGATTTTCAGCTACAGAAATTTGCTTTTGTTGGATTTTTCTCTCTCCCATGGTGCAGTGGCAAGTCTGTGGTCTGCCTACCCCAACGGGATAAAAGTGTAAGCGTATGTTTTGTGTGTCTTTGTCTAATGATACAAAGAATCGTGATGGCCGAATGAACTACAGGAACCAAAGAGATTTGATAATATGCGCCTTACTCGCGAACCATTATCAAATGGTTGCGACAGACTGAATGAGAGTAAACAAGATTAACATAACATCTATGTAGTTATGAATCGAAAGGTTATCACCGCCGCCACTTGTTCTCGGAAATCTGTAAAATAAGGAGCCTTGTCTGTTTGTTTGTCGATAAGATATTCATTCATTGTCATTCATTCATAAAGTTATAGACTGAGATGCCAGGGCCGCCAGACCTTACTTATTTTCTCACTAACCAAAAGTGCGGGAAAGAGTAGTGCTAATATGTACTATTAACATATGAATACCAGCTAGCCTGGGCCGACGGAAAATTTTTAGCTACCAGGTTCTGAAGGTACTTCCAAAAATTACTCGTCTTGAAGTCTGGGTGCTGGTGTCTTATCTTATAGAATACTAGCTGATGCCCGCAACTTCGTTTGCGTGTTTTTTCCTGCTAACTCCCGTTCCCGTGGGAATTTTGCAATATCCTGTTGCAACTAAGCTTTAAGTTTACTAAGGTACCTGCATGCCAAATTTCAAGCGTCTAACTTAAGCGGTTTAGATTTTTCAGATTTTCCCGCTAATTCCCGTTCCCGTGGGAATTTCGGGAATTCCTTTCTTAGTGCACCTCTGCGGTACCTAAGCTACGTCCCTTCCAAATTTCAAGTGCCTACGTTTAGCCTTTTAGGCTGTGCGTTGATATGTCAGTCAGTCAGTCAGTTCTCCTTTTATATATTTAGATAATTAATTAAATATAAATATTAGTGATCAACACCGCAAGACACTCTCTGTCGGATGTAAGTAATTCCTGCCAGTCGCTTTACGCGGTGGTACCTACAATCTGAGCCGTGATTTTTTTATATGATGTTCAGGGAACTATAACAATACTTTTTATAGCACCCAAGTGAGCAATTTTCGGAAGTACCTCCAAAACCTGGTAGCTGAAAATTGGCCTGCCCAGGCTAGCAAGTTCTAATTTTAATAGTACATATTAGCACTACTCTTTCACACACTTTTGGTTACCTACTGAGAAAATAAGTAAGGTCTGGCGGCCGTGGGATCTTGGTTTATTAGCTTAAAGATACCGCTAGAAAGCTTAAAGATGAGTATGAATTAAGTTTTTTTTGTAGTAAATTGTTTTGTTATTAATACAAATATTTATAGAATTAATTATAGAAGGGGTATTTCGTAATTTTTTATTTTATTATTTTTTATTATAAGATGTTAAACTCTTGACCTCAATCTTGACCATAAAGGTCAAAGATGAGGTCGACGATGGAGCGAGTTAACCCAGATAATGCCTATAAAGGCACTGGTACTCCCACGCACCGACGGAACACAGCAAGCTGTGGCGTCGGACTTCGGTAGGAAGGTGGTCGCGAACCAGACGGCCCTTTACAGAGCCTACCACACCGCATGAAACCATAGGACGACATCTCAGATTCAGAAAAAAATGAAGTGTCGTTGCCTGGGATGGATTACTAGGAGGCAGGTCTCGTTCTTCCTTATTCCTTGCGAGGAACCTTTGTGCATAATTTCAACTTTCTAGGTCCAAAGGTTTAGGGGGGCGTTGATGAGTCAGTGAGTCAGTTTATAGCACTTCGTTTACATTTCGTTTATAGTACTGCCTACCTCAATTGGAAATAACTACGTGTGTCGTCGTATGTTTTGTTTAAAGTATGAGGAAATAGTCACGGTAGCAGTTAAGCACAGTAGCTGCTATTGACCGGTATGGCTTTGTTTCAAATGTTTTGTTTGTATGGTATTTACACTTCTCACCTCACAAAGTACTTGCTAGGGATGTGCGATGCGCGGTACACCACGTTTAATTTCCATACATATTTTAAAATTATTTTACTAATTTATTTTATTTTTTTCCTCTTATCTTAGTTTACCTAAAAGAGATCGTTTGTTTAGCGATAGGGGGGTTTTGCTCACTTTACTTAAATGTTTATCTGTGTCAATATGCAAAAAAAGTGTTTTATCTATCTGAAATACTGTTAAACAATTTTTTAATTTATTTTTGTCCTGGCCGATACTTTCAACTACAAGATATTTCATTTAAAGGTTCTGTTTTTCAGTATTTTTAAAACGTTTACCCGCGTAAAGGAACATTTAAATTATTTTTGGTATCAATTAATTTACAAACAAAGAAGGCATTTCCTTCTTAATGTTATATTTTTATTTTTAATTAATTTAGTTTAGGATCTCCAACAGTGAAGTCATTTTACAAAATTAAATAACGGACATAAACAAATAAATAAGTACTTCAATAAATTAAAGTAGAACACAGCGTATTCAAAGATGACGCTTAAATATAATTTTTTGAGGCTAAAATATTTAATCTCGAATCGGTATAAAATCAAAATAAAGGTTGTAGTAACCCTGGAAACAGGGAATGCAGCAGTCAGGTCGTGACCGGCTGCGGAAGGCTCTATTCTACACTGTAGCCTCATACCTTAAGGATTATAGCTCTGGGAACGCTCTACGTATGATTACATACCACTACCTATGATATGCCATAGTATGCCACGCGCCAAGACACGCCCTGCTGTTTGCATATCACGATAAACAAACCAACATTTTTTGTGAGGGACTCATTTTGAAAGGACGTTTTTTTTTAATTTACATACTCTTATTATACAGAGAAAAAAATTGAATTTTCGTATTTTTGTATGTTTGCAACAAGTAAACGCAAAAACGAATGGACCGATTTGAAAAATTCTTTCACCAGAGTGCTAATTTATCAATGAGTAACATAGGCTTCATAATTTTCCAGAATTCCCACGGGAGTGAAGACACAGCTAGTCTTATATGAAAAAGAAAGGTTCTGAATCGATCTATGACTGAATCGTCGAAGCTCAGCTGCGGACTTGACCGTTACAAAAACGAAATTCAAAACTTACAAATAAGACGACCCTCTTTGAAATAGTTAGAAATTTGTAGCAAAACAACGTTATAGCCTTCTTTTCATACCATGACGACTAAATAACAAATTCTACAACATCAAGCTTTTCCTCATAGCGACAATAAACGTTCTCAAATGCGTAATTTGAAACTAAACACTATATTCCGGCACGGCACCAAAAAAGTATAAAACTTTTTATACTTCACATTATGAAGATAGATACGGTCATTAATTCGCGGACAAGCCCAGAACCGGCCCATTGCTGTCAAAATACTAAAACCGGCCACTGTCAGTGTCAACTTATCAAAGTAACACATCGACTGAGTGATGAATTTGAAATAAAAAAACAAAAACTGACTAAGAATTTGTGTGTCTTTTAATTCGTCGATTGTTCCGTAGGTATTTCCCTAGATAAACCTTTTATTTTACACTGCGTTATTTATATTAGTTTAGGATGTTAAGGGGAACATATCTTTGTTTAGTAAAATAATATAAAACGGTATCAACATCCAACATAATGGTGTTGCATCTTGCTGCGCGATACGGCTATCAATGGCGTTTTAATGGCGGTAGATTGACAGTGGCAACAATTAGCTGTTCAAGTGGCAAAACAGAGAACCAGCGGTACCTCGGAAACTAGACAGCCGCCCCAAACTTTAAATTGCACCATCTAGCAACTTAGCAGTTGGCGATGGTGCCACCAGTCACGGCAGCCATCCTCAAATATGTACAGGGCTTTAGGTAAATCTCTTTCAACCGTAGGGAACCCTACAGAGTGGTGTACCGTCGTGCGCGTGCGATCGTATCGGAGCAACAAGTTGCGCCGTGAATGGGAGGCTGCAGAGATTTCAACTTGTAAGGCTGTGGACTTTGTTGAGCTTTTTTTTAAAAGGCATTTGATTATTGTACATTTATGTGTTTATATATTTGTTTGGGTGTTTTTCAATTTTTGACTGAATTCGAAAAAAGGGGGTTGTTACTTTAGATCAGGGGTGGCCAACTTGATTATACCCAGGATCTCCTGTTTACTAACGAAACACTGTGCGATCTACCAATTACATACTTCTTGAAATCTTAAATGAAACAGCATAGTACAGTGCACAATCATGTAGTATTTTTATTTATTATATTAGAAGATAAAACTTAAATCTGAAATGTTTATTTTTTATTTTTTTGCCTCGCCACGATCGACTGGACTAACAGTCACGATCGATCGGTTGGCCACCCCTGCTTTAGATGATACTTTTAAAAATTTACAATAAACAATCCCTAATATTATTAATGCAAAAGTAACTCAGTCTATCTGTCTGTCTGTTATATACACTTTCACGCCTAAACTACTGAACCGATTTTTAAGAAAGGAAGATTAGACCTTGGGAAAGGATATAAGCCACAATATGTTATCCCAGAACTGGCCACAGTAAAAATTGTAGTCCACGCGGGCGGAAAGCTATAATATTATAACAACAACATTTTACCTAAATATTTTTATTACATTTTATCCATTCCAGACAAGTAGCAGGGACAGGCAATTTTTATATTCATTAATTTCGATTTTCAACCTATTAAGGTTATTTGATAGTTCAATTTAGTGAGCCCACTCTATAAATGGCCTTATAAGGAAAAAACGACCTTTTCATTTGTTTATTAGGTATTTAATATTCGTCAATTTTCCATTGTTGTCCTACTGATTTTAACACAATGCGTATAATAGGATTATAAGGACTAAAAAAAAAACTATGTATAAAATGTGTCTAGTCTATGTATTGTGTAAGTTTTTACTAGTATTGATATCCATTAGATTGATAACTCGCTACTGGTGTAACCGCATCCTAATGTCTATTTGTAGTACTCGTGCAGTAAGTATTGTTTACTCTCTTATCGAGGATTTGCTATGGCTATTCTTTGTTCAGAATCTGCTCTTAATAAAACAATATAAAAGGAATATTTGTAAATATGAGAATAAATATAATTTTATAACCTTTATTAAACAGTACTTTCCTTGAAATAAAGTAATTATTGTTTGTTGTCATTGATATGGCTTTGGTTTATTTATATCTAGATTTCACTAGTGATTTGCTGTAATAGTATAATCACTAAAAATATTCATGTATAAAATAATTAATAAGTATTCTATTAAATAATTATAAATCATATTTTCTAGCATTCTAATACGTTTTAAGTATAGCTACACCATTATTTATTTTAAAGTTTGTACCATCAGCTAAAACTAACAAACCGCCTGTCTATAAAGCGACATGTAATAAAAATAATCAAAACATTTTTTTAACATCTTAATGTTGTTATAAGCGCTGTTTAGTATAATTTATGTCCTCTTGGCTGTAAAATTTTTGTCATAGAACACAAAACAGATAAATAAGAAACATGTTTTACTAATTCACTACATGACGTCCAGTCCAGGATTTCGTTCCTTGTTCTAGCTTTATTCATAACCAGAATTTCTGTGCAAAATTTCAGCAATCTACCTAGGTCTACTAAAGGTTTGGGATGGGGCATTCTAAAAAGAAGGAGTAAGAATTAAGAAAATAAGTTTAGGTAAGACAGCAACTTCGCTATTGTTTTCGTTATAATAGCCTTTCGTTATAAAATACTAGCTTTTCGCCCGGGACTTCGTTCCCGTGGGAATTTTCCCGTCAATTTTCCAATGTTTTTAATAGTTATTCTGCTATTCGGGACGGAGAGAAATCCGACAAATCAAAAACCATGGCAATCGGTCCAGCCGTTCTCGAGTTATAAGTGTTGTAACAAACACGACTTTCTTTTATATAAATAAGATTTACCGCACGTGTATCATAAGAAACTGTTTAAGTAAGGCAACCCCATGTTTTTTCAAGTAAGACAAATACTTACCAGTTTGGTCAAGTGGTAGGGGCGCTGCCTCTTGATCGACGGGTCCTGGGTTCGAATCCCAGTCGGGGCAAATATTTGTGTAAAAAGTAGATGTTTGTTCTCGGGTCATGGGTGTTTGTGTCTGTCTTTATGTGTGTTCCGAGGGACCCACAACTTAAGGGAAAACCTTAATTTGGGCCTTTGAGTGTTATTATTATACTTCCAAAATGGACTGCCTACTTCATAGGCCTTTAGAGACTCTACTGTACCAAATTAATATTTCAAGTCGAAGCATTAGTTGAATCATGCCACTCCATTGCCATTCAGGTTTGATTAGCCGTGAATGACTAGTTGACATCATCGAGCCATAATGGCTGAGCCTTTTAAATTTTTTGCACAAGTTTTTGCCATTTTTGTTTCATTTCGACTATTAATAGTGTTTAACTAAGCTTACAGATATTCGGTTTGATTTATGGTTGAAGGCCGGACACAGCATAAAGAATATAGAATGTTCTTAGTCGCGAAATTCATCTACCTACACTAGTATTATAAAGAGGAAAGATTTGTATTTTTGTGTGTAACGAATAAACTTAAAAACTATACTGGACCGATTTCAAAAATTCTATCACCATTAGGATTCTACATTATCCCTGAGTAACATAGGCTACATAATTTCCCCTAACTCCATGGGAACGAAGTCCCGAGCGGAATGCTAGTATAAGATACAGGTAAATTATTTCACTAGTGGTCTGTCTGAGTTAGTGATCGAAATTCAACCGTATTTATTTCCTATTTTATGTTCGTCATTTTGAATATCTTTTGGAAATTAGATTTTGGTGATAAACATTTTTTTTATTAACTGCCATGCTGGACTGGGAATTAAAATGTGCCAGCTGTCAACTGTTCCCAGACATACTGTAGAAATTAGGACAGACGCGAGGGTTTTGCTGTATTGTGCGCGAACGGCTGATAACCTATCACCAAAACATTCAGGTTATAACAAATAACCTATAGAATGTATATAAAATCCGACGTCAAGTGCTTCTAGAACAGGGTTTCCCAACCAGTGAGGCGCGCCCCCCTTGGGGGGGCGTCGAGCGGTTCCAAGCCTAGAGGGGCGCAGAGGTCCCTGATTTCTGCCTATAAAAAAAAATCTTTTTTATAGTTGATTATCTATTGAATAGATTCTATTCTATTGTCATATGAATAAAAATAAACACCCTCATTTTTATCACTTTATCATTGTTTGTTTAATTTTCTTATATAAACTCCCAATTTCAGCCCCTAGAGGGGGCGTAAGATTTTAGCTCAACGTTAGGTGAGGCGCATAGGTTAAAACGTTGGGAACCCCTGTTCTAGAACCACATGACTTTCTGTCAACCCGACAGGATTATTATTAAAAAAAATGTTATTTCTGAAATAGTGTAATAACTATTCAACCACAACATCAATGTTAGTACTTATACGAATGAAGAAACTAAACCAAAAACTAATCGTGAGTCTAAAATATTTTTTTAAGAATTTCAGGGTTTCTTGGGGAAAGTTGTTCAGTTTCTTGAGGAGAATCACTTCCTTAAGTTTCTTTAACTAATGAATAGAATAGAAAAAATCTTTATGTTATAGGACATTCAGGATGCCACTTAAAACAAGTCAAGATTACAATGAAATACATACAAACATACGATTTAAATACATACATACGCATTCGTTCTTTTGACCCTACTGACTCTACGCCTATTCGCAAAGGTGCAGAACAAGCAAGAAACTTTCCCAGAGAAGAACAAGCAAGAAACTCTGAGGGTGCTCTTTTAAATCGCATTACAAATTTTCTTATTTACATTTAACTAAATCTGAAATAACTCCAGAGCTCCGAAAAGTCCGTTTCTCACCCTAGACACTACCGTTTGGCACTACCAGTAGTGTCTTGGGTAATTTTTGTCTCCCATGACACTACCGGTATTGAACAGTAGTATCATCTAAGGTAAAATAACATATCCCGTGGCACTATACAAATATTTGTATAAACCCATATTAGTGCATAAATAAGTGTTTTGAAATACACACATCAACACGGTCTAGGGTTTTCACAAATTCCAAGTAAAACAACATTTGTTGATTAGAATTGAAATTTCAGGTTTAGCACTTGCTCGTCTAAATATTATGGCGCTCCATGTACCTCGAGTATGCTTTTGTAGCTCAACAGACCTCTTTTGTATGAAAAATCGTGTAATATCCCTAGACCGTGTTGATGTGTATATTTGTATAACCCCATTTTTTTTCTACCAGCCCATATACGTCCCCACCGAGGGGCACGGGCCTTCCTTTGAAACACGAAGGGGATTTAGGCCATAGTCCACCACGCTGGCCCAATGCGGGCTGGTGGACCGTTCGTCTTTCGAAAATGAATTTTCTTGAACGTGCGGGTTTCATCACGATGTTTTCCTTCACCGTTGAGCAAGTGATAATTAGAAATCCGTACATAAATCCGAAAAGACGAATTTAGTGGTACAGGCCCGCACCAGGATTTGAACCCGCAACCTTCGAATTACAAGTCTGACTCATTACCAACGGGGCTATCTCTTCCTTAACCCCATATTAGTGCATAAATAAGTGTTTGTTTGAAATATAATATCCAATTTATGCTAAACGATCCGACCTTAAGTACCAATCGTCAACAAATAGACTTTCTCATTTGTAAGTGGACTTAATCTAGACTTTATGACTCAGGAAATTCTTAGGTCTAGAGAATTTCCTAGGTCTTTCACGGCGGTAACTGGAGCATGGGTTCCGCATTCAAACGAGCTCGTAAAACGTAGATTCGAGAGTAATTTTTGCCATAAAGGATATTTATGTGCGCGCGCGCACGATAACCCACTGAATGGAAGATTGTGAATGGATTGGAAGTAATATAATATATGCAGTAAATGTGTAGATTTCATGGGAAAATGTAGAAATATAGGAAAGTTATGGGAGAGTTTTGTTACGGAAAACACAGGTTAATTTTGCAACATATTTTTTCTATGTCTATGTTTGCAACACAGGATTTTTTTTAGAGTTCCGTTCCCAAAGGGAAAAAACGGGACCCTATTAATAAGGCTCCGCTGTCCGTCCGTCCGTCTGTCACCAGGCTGTATCTCATGAACCGTGATAGTTAGACAGTTGAAATTTTCACAGATGATGCATTTTGGTTTCTGCTATAACAACAAATACTAAAAAGTAGAATAAATTAAATATTTAAGGGGGCTCCCATACAACAAACGTGATTTTTTTGCCGCTTTTATAGAGGTAATGGTTTTTATAGAGTCCGATTCGCACTTGGCCGGTTTTATAGGTAATGGTACGGAACGGAACCCTTCGTGCGCGAGTCTGACACGCACTTGCCCGTTTTATTATTTCTATCAACTTGACAATACTGTTCTTTCAAACTGTGACATTAATGCATATCAGCCATAGTTTTATGCAACTTATTTTATTTTGTTTCTTTCTGTTGCTTTCTACAATCCGTATTTATTTTTCTGACTCACCTCTGAAATAACTTTCATGTTGGACTGGGAGTGAAAGAAAACTAAGAATGGGCCAGGTGCCAACTTTTGCCCAGGCACTGTAGTGTAGAGGCCAGCCAGTGGTTGGGACGCAAGGATTTTGTTATATTGTGGGAAAATTGCCTATCACCGCAATACTATTCCCTAATAACTCTCAGAATTAACGTCAGATATGGCTTCTTCTCTTCTTCTTATCGTGTAGGTATAGTCAAGTGTGTGGCGAACTTGACTAACCACGGTGTCAGAGTTTTCAAACCGCACTATGGCCTCTGACTTGGTTTTAACGACTGTAGTCAATCGACAACAGCCGGGACCGACAGCTTAACGTGCCCTCCGAAGCACGGAGACGCTCGTGGTAAATTGCCACTTTGGTCACCCATCAGGTTCCCTGCCTCTGTGTACGTTGCTTAACCTCACTGATCGGTTGAGATCAGCGAGAGCCACTGGGCTACGAGCGCTTCAGAACGTCAGATATAGCGTCAAGTGGTTTCAGAACCACTTGTCGTTCTGTCTATCCAGAAAGGGATTACAGTCGTGAGTGTACCTACAGACAGATAGACCCTAGAATTAACAATCGGCTATAAACTCTTCGCAATAAGTAAATACAAATAGTTTCCCAAATCCATCAGGGTTAACAATGGGCGATCGCTCCGGAGGCGGTCGCCGCGTGGGTGCGCCCACGCAAGTCTGCAGGTTCTAGGTTATGCGCGTCATAGCATCTATTTATTACCATTCATTGAGACGGCTATTTATTACCAATTGAGGAGCTTACGATTTGCTGTGTCCATGAATTTGGTTATAATAATAGCACCTCGGCTAGTGAGGCTAGGAAAGGAGATGATTTAGTTATTTAAGATTTAGTTAAAATCCTTACTAATATTATAAATGCGAAAGTAACTCTGTCTGTATGTCTGTCTGTCTGTCTGTCCGTCTTTCTCGCCTAAACTACTGAACCAATTTTGATGAAATTTGGTACAGAGATAGATTAGAGCCTGGGAAAGGACTCCATTTTATCCCACAGTTGGGCACAATATAACCTGAAGTCCACGCGGGCGGAGCTGCTTGCCTATTCTTCTCTGAGGAAGACTCCACTTTTGCGAATAGGCGTAGAGTCAGTAGGGTCAAAATAACGAATATGTATGTATTTATTTAAATCTTTTAATGTAACATCATGAATGAACGAATATGTTTGTATACCTATTTAAATCTTTTAGTGTAACTTTGACTTATTTTGAGCTAATTTGAATTTGATGCACCTTGTTGTGTGACTAATGAGTCGAATGTGGTGATTTATCACGTTTTTTTTTAAATATTATACATGTGAAAGTAACTCTATGTGTTACAATTTTACTGTGCTTAGATAACCCTTAAGGGCCTTTTGATTTTGATGAAACTTAGTAGGTATACGTATACAGGGCTTAAGGTATCTATCTTTCAACCTCTCGGGTGGTGGTTAATCAGTCCATGAAACTGAACCACATCCCCAAGGAACATAGGTCAAAATATGAAAAAAAAAAATTGAGTTCACATACGAACTTCATCAGCATATAGCGCATTTTGTATGGGAGATCAAAACTTTTTTTTCGTATTTTGACCTATGTTGCTTAGGGAAGTTTTTCAGTTTCATGGACTGATTAACCACCCGAGAGGTTGAAAGAGAGATACCTAAAGCCCTGTATAGGTTAAGTTACGAGAATAGACATAGGCTACATTTCACACCGGAATTTTGAAGATTTTCTTTGAGAGTGCGATATAGCTGTGGCAAAAACACAAAGCCTAGATATTTTTGCAGGTAACTGGTCAGATATTCGTAACAACTTTCTGTTCTTCTCATAGCAGTGTAAAATTTTGTTTTCTTTTTTTGTATATTTTATGTTTTATAAAATTCGTTCTTGTTTGTATATGTTCTATGAATGTTTAAAGATGTATAATAAACAACGCCACAGGCAGAATGCTAGTACCTACTTAAATATAGCAGCAAATGCAGAGGCGCTACATTCCACAAAAGGTGTCAGAGCGTCGGATCTGATAAGTTATCAGAGTGATCTGAAGATGAAATCAAGAGAGGTCTACCTGACCCCGTGCCCCGGCGAATGAAAGCACGACATCATAACTTGTGAGTGCCGGCTGTCGAATGGTTAAAATATGGTGCTTCCTGCGAAAGTATGAGTTACTAGTTTTCTGCGGATTTTTGTCCTTTGAAAAGTCTTGTTTTTTTTCCGAACCAATAGGTATTAAAATACATAATCAATCATTTTACAATGCTACACGCGTAGGTAGAGGGATATTCACAGGAGAAAGAGAAATGTCGTGGGAATAATGAGAAAAATATTCTTGGGGTCGCGGGTTCTAGTCCTAATCACGCCAAACGTTTTCATTTTTCTAAAAAATCTTTGTGGGGTAATTCACAATTTTTTTTTTCAGATTTTTGCGAAAAAAATTTCAAAGATCTTTGTGAATATCCCTCTACGCGGGAAAACAATTTAAAAATACTAAAATAATTATGTTTACTGAAACGCCCACGTTCCTAACATGTGGTGTTAAGGTCAGGAGTCTTCAAAGTTAAGGACGGACAGACAACCGAAGCGATTGCATAAGAGTTTTGTGTTACGGTACGAAAATTTAAAACTAAATAATTCCCAACATAGTAGAGTAGTAGTAGAATAGCGATCCCGTAAAATTGGAAATAGCACAATGTTTTCCTAGACATGCTGTACTTATTTACAAGTCCCTTGTATAAAGTGGCTATAAAGTTTATAAAATTTGCATGATAAAGCGCCGGGATCGTAAGCCGGGACATGAAGGTCTTGATTGACGGCAGAGTCTATAAAATTAAGCAGGTACTAAAATGCTGTAGGGTGGATGGCAGTGGCACCGTTATAAGCGCGATTTTAGCGGCCAATAACAGATTCGAAAGAGGACAGTGTGGAATCTTCTTCTTTCTCACACTGCTAAGCATTGGCGTATCTTTATTTTTCAGGGTGAAAAATTAATTTTCTGGCTTAACACGCTGTGTATTCAAAAGTAATTAAATGGAATATACTGTAATTACAGTACGTTATCTATTTTAATATTATAAAGAGGAAATATTTGATTGTTTGTATATTTACATTGAATATAGGCTCCGAAATTATGGACCGATTTGAAAAATTCTTTAATCATTAGAATCCTACATTATCCCCAATTAACATAGGCTACATAATTTTCCCAAATTCCCACGGGAACGAAGTCCCGGGCAGAAAGCTAGTCTTTTATAAATATGTAGATTTCTCGGCTGTAGAAAATTATTTGAATTATTTTAAATAGATTTTTGTGTGATCAGTATTTTGACGTCTATCATAGAATTTCGAATCGGTAGCCTAATGCTAACATCCTGGGGTCTACACTATACTGGGGTGGGCACGGCCCCCCAACGGTGCTGTTTTGCCCAGAGAAGAATAGGCAAGAAAATCCGAGGGCTGCTCTTTTCAAAAAAAAGTGCACGTGACCAAAAACAATGCTTAAGTCGAAAGTATACCTACTGCATACTATACAAATCTAGACAGGCGCGAAGGTGCGCCGCGTGCGCAGATAGTATCAGAAGTTATAGCCGCTTCGATAGCCCGGGCCCGCGCATGCGCCCCAACCACTCTCGATCGACTCTCTTCAACAACAGTTATGTAGACCAATTATATATTGTTACGCCTATTAGTAAATAGCGACAAAAACCGAGTAAGGCAAGTCTGGTTTACGATTTGGGGTTTCGTAGTAGTTATTATAAACTATAGCTTTCCGCCCGCAGCTCCGCCCGCGTGGACTACAGGTTATATCGTGCCCAACTGTGGGATAAAATGTAGCCTATGTCCTTTCCCAGGCTCTAATCTATTTCTGTACCAAAAATCAAAATCGGTTCAGTAGTTTAGACGTGAAAGATGGACAGACAGACATTTACGTTCGCATTTATAATATTAGTAAGGATGTACATACATGGCTCGTCTATACTATAAAGTAAAAATTGCTCCGCTCTCCTAATTGTATTCCGCTATCAATATACATACTCCTTTACCAGTAATCGTCACTTCTTCACTATTATTTTTTAACCGACTTCAAAAAAAAAGGAGGAGGTTCTCTTTTCGGGTGAATTCTTTTTATCAGCCCATAATGTTCCACTCGAGAGGTAAGGGTCTTCCTTCAAAACAAAGGCCATAGTCTACCACGATGGCCCAATGCGGGTTGGTGGACCGCGCGCCTTTCGAAAACGACTTCTTAAGACTTCATCACGATGTTTTTCTTCGCCGCTGTACAAGAGATTTTTTTACCAGCCCATATACGTCCCCACCGAGGGGCACGGGCCTCCCTTCGAAATACGAAGGGGATTTAGGTCATAGTCCACCACGCTGGCCCAATGTGGGTTGGTGAACCGCTCGTCTTTCGAAAATGAATTTCTTGGACGGGCGGGTGAATTTTCTTGGACGGGCGTTGGGCAAGTGATAATTAGAAATCCGTACATAAATCCGAAAAGATGAATTTAGTGGTACAGGCCCGCACCAGGGTTTGAACTGACGACCTTCGGATTACAAGTCTAGCTCTTTACCAACTGGGCTATCACCGCTTACTAGGCTATCACCGCTTAGGACTATGACAAGTGATAATTAATGAAAAATCTATGCAGACGTCCAAAAAAATTAATTTAGTTTTACATGCCCGCACCATGTTTGAATTCGCAACCTTCCAATTCAAGTCTAGCTCATTACCAACTGTGCTATCACCGCTCTTTCTTGATTCATACTTCATAAAATTTAACTTTTTTGAAGAGGGGTCAACTTTTGTTAAAAAATATATTTTAACTGGAGATGAATATCCGTTATCTGCAATGTCTTCAACCCTCAACCACTGACGTACGTCTGAGAGACGTAGGCGCGCATTAAAAACACTGATATCTTCTTACATCGTACATGCATGTACTTGTCCTTTCCTGTACCTTCCTAAGATCCAGTGTCGCGCGCGCAGCGGGGGAGAGCGGACGCGCGGTGTGCCTCGAATAGGTAAATATACAGTTCGTAACGTCTGTGAGACGTAGCGTCAGTATTAGTGTAAGTTTTTATTTTTTGGTATTATTTTTGTTTTAGAGTTAAAATGACTCCTAAAAAGCGCTCTTTAGATGTTCAACACCCGTCTTCAAGTAAACAGCCTCGAATAAACGTAAACAGTAAACATTTTGAGAATTTTGTCTTGGAAAATGTTAATTTATCGGAGTCTGATGAGTCTTCGGCGGATGAAAATGATATGATACCACCAGACGCCGAAGAGGCTGAAGAAGAATCTTCATCAGATAGTGAAGATAACATTGTTTTAGCGGAACTCTTGAGGGATTGACGACTAGAACAAACTGTCCATGAGTCCGATGCTGAACGACTGTCGACATCACAGGAATCCACTAGAAAATATGTCATGTCTGTAATAAACCAGTTTGTTTGCAGTGTTCTAGACCGGCTTGTAAAACATGCCGTCAAAACCTATAAAGTTCCTCATAAGGGGCCAAAGTTTTTTTAATTTTTAAGAGAATACTATCTCTTTTGTTAGTTTTTAGTATTTTTGTGATAATTAGAGACTTATAAATTTAGTTTTTGAGCCATTAGAGGGAAGGCTTTTTTGTTTCAGTTGATTTCTTTAGTTTTTTTTTGAGTTGAAGTATAAATAAAAACTTAAAGCACCAATTTCGTTGTTTTCATTTATTGGGTAAAATAAGAGACAAAGAAACAGTATATAATGAAAACACTGTGATATTATTAGTAAATGCAGTGTCTCGTTTGTTTAAAAAAGCGTACGTCTGTGAGACGTAGTGTCAGTGTTGTTGTGAGTAAATACACGTCAGTGGTTGAGGGTCAATCAAGCTCGTAATGTGACACCTTTGTCACCTGATACTCCAATAATTCACAGAATGACTCCAGTTGTTTTTTAATAGTTGGTTAATCGATGCGTCACCTGTTCTGTGGGTTGGAAACTGACGAGATAGGTATGTGGTTAAAAATGTTAATCAGTGATTAATATTGTCGTGTTTGTGGTTTTCGTAGGAGTGCCTCTTACACCCGTTACAGAATGATACTCAAATCTTGATCTGTACTTAAGCATTGAATGAGAAAGATCTATCAAAATGACATTGACGACTGTTACTTAAGTATAGATCAGAGTGTGAGTCGCGTTCTGGAATACCGACCTAACAGTATGAATATGAAGAGAATTGGCTCGGCTTTAGGCCAAAGTGATGACACTAAGTTTCTTTATAAGAGACATTTTTAACAATAAAATATGTATTGAAGTAAGTGATAGTAAGCTAGTAAGTCTGGCTTATTTTATAGTAGCTGCCAAAATGTTATTAATGAAGAAAAAAGTAATTAACTTCTGCACTTTTTAAATAACAACAATGTAACAATCGCAGAATATTGTATTATTTAACGACCGCTAATAAAGATATATTTAATTATTTTCTAGTGGACGTTTTATGATTATGGACTATGTGAAAAAAGGTTTATTTTTTTCTGATAGTTATTATTCTTTAAGGTTTATTTTTTCTGATATATGAAGTATTTAATATGTAGCAATTATGCGTTTAATTAATTCCGTGTTTCGTAATATAAACACTTACAAGCCCCTTAGAATTAATGAAAGTCTAAAATCATATATTTTTTTTTAAATACACTTATTATTAGTCTTATATTTAAGCCATTGCAGATAATTGGTAACTTAATTTTTTTCAATATTTCGACCTACGATTCTATGAAAACCCTAATGGCTGCTTTTATAATTCTAACAGCATGAAACGGAACTACAAATTAGTATTAGTATTGCCCTCCGTGTTCCTAGCTCCTACAGCATCACTAGGAACATAGGGGGCAATGGTAATTAGGGTTGCCACCCGTACTCTAAAATAGAATATTGTACTCTTTTTCAACTAGGCGTACTTTATAATCTACACCAATAGAGTACGCTAAAATACTCTATTTATGTGAAATCTTCGTGAAATGACTGTTACTATTATAGTTAATTAGTAACAATCAGTATCACGACGATTTTACGTAAATACGACATTGGATTACATCAGACAAGGCTATATGGGTTCGATCTCTTTGAATTAGTAACAGCACAAAAGTGGCAATGGCAACACATATTTAATAAATCTGAAGATTTTCTGAATATTTATAAATTAATTTCATATATTTCATCCATCCCGGCCACTTCTGCATTTACGGAGAGAGTCTTCTCCGCTATGAATGTAAAGTGGAGGGACTTGTAAAGAGGCTATTAACATTTTTTAAAAAGACAAACATTTGCTAAGTTTTGTAAAAAGTAACAAAAAATATGTTTTTAAAACCAATAAATAAATACTCTTTTTTTATCCTGTGTACTTTATTTTTTGTTCTAACAAAATAAAAAATACTTTATTCGTCCTAAAAAAAGGTGGCAACCCTAATGGTAATACAAAGTCTCGAAATAATAAAAGCCTCTGAAGACTGAGGCCTGTATTACAGAAGGAGACTCAAGTCTTCTTCTATACTTAAGTATTGGTTGTGTCTTTCTCTCACTATCCAATTGACAAAGACGACTGCTACATAAGTATACTTAGATCAGAGCCTGAGTCACGATCTGTAATACGGACCTCATATTTAAGTATTGATTGTCTCTTTCTCTCACTATCCAAATGACAAAGACGACTACTACTTAAGTATAGATCAGTCTGAGTCGCGTTCTGTAATACGGATCTAATACTCTGTTTTCGCTAATTCGAAATAAATCAAACTGAACGGCTGTGAATGTGTGTAATATCATTCGACTGTAATACCCACAATAACACGATGTAGATATACTGTTGTCGTAAGTTACTGCATTTAGCGACATTCTCGCAGCCGCGTCATCAGGGCCAAAATTGTAATTTATGTGTGTTAATAATGGTGTTAAGTGCAATACCTAAATTTGTTTATTTTATGCTTAATGTACTTATATTAGAAATTAGCAACCGTGTTATATTGTATAGACTGAAGAATAAGACACTAAGACAAACCACATGTGGTTTAATAGTGTCTTCTTGAAGCTATTGTTACTTTTGATATATTTGTCGAAATAAATTTTAAAAAAAATTAAAACCGCACGTTAAGCTGTCGGTCCCGGCTGTTATGGATTGACTACAGTCGTTAAAACCAAGTCAGAGGCCATTGTGTGGTTTGAAAACTCTGAAACCAGGGTTAGCCGAGTTCGCCACACACTTGACTATACCTACACGATAAGAAGAAGAAGAATAACCACAGACGTTCTTAGAAAGCAAAGCAATTATCATAATTTGAATCTCGGCTCGTAGCAACCGAAACTGTAACGATAATTGAAGGAGTGAACAATCGAGCAGCTGATGACGCACAAGGAACAAAAATAAAAATAACGCGTTTGATTGCCGGCATCAATCATACATACAGCATGGGAATAAACAGGAATGGATAAATAAACGAGATGTATGAGCGCACAGATCACAGGTGCAGCTAGACACATCAGGAGCTCGAGCACGATGTGCTCGCGCGCGGAATGAACCGCGGTCCTATGTCAAAATGTCAACATTGACAACGCCAGAGAGCGAGTAAGCCTTTGCGCGGGGCCCTCGCGCAATCAAAATGAAGTTTCACCGCCAGCCGAGTGGCGTGCCGCGCCAGTTAGTCCCGCATCATGCTTGAGCTGCTGACATTGCAAACAATGGGTGACTTTAATATTAGGGAAGGATGTGAGTCTCCAGTCCATAAAAAACTTTTTACACGTAACCAACAGGTACGAAATTATTTAAATACTAGGGCATTTCCCTAGCAGTCAAAGTAAAACAGTTCCTAGTGGCTAAAAGTTATGTCATCAATGCACGCAGATGAATTAAACTTGGAGTCTTTTTTGTGACGCAAAGCTTAATTTTCATTTTAAAATACATAATAAAAAAGTACCTAATGCAAAGGTTATTCAGTGAAAAAAATGTATGACGCAATAAAAAGTGCTGATTTGACAAGCAAGTCAGAAATATGGTGTTTCATATAACGCAAGTAAATGAAAATAAATCTTGTTTTTATTATTTCCTCGGTTAATGCATAATGAAAATTGAACGATAACTGGTGGGCTCACGTTAAATATTACTAGTTTTCCTCCCGGGACTTCTTTCCCGTGGGAATTTGGCAGATTATGTAGCCTAGGGTGTCAGCTACTTCCATACCAAATTTTATCAAAATCGGTCCAGCTGTTTGAACGTGAAAGAGTAACAAACATCCATACATCCTCACAAACTTTCGCATTTATAATATTAGTACCGCACTTGTATCGTTAATAACTAAATTAGTTTTGTGTTGATAGGAAGCTCATATAAAAATAAGACGGTCTAAGGTAAGATTTTAGCAATCAAATCTCACTTGGACATTCCATTGTGTATGTATCTGTGTACTGAACATTATAGGATACGGTTGAATCTGTTTCACAACGAGAGTGCGATTAGATTGGGATAATGTGTACAATATACAATTGTATCTACAGGGTCACTGACCAGTCGGCAAATTTACGGAAAATTTGGAAGAAAACAATAACCCTCGAATCTTTATATGATATGGCTTTAAATAACTTAATGAAACTTGAAAGGCTAATTTTCCCCATATAACTGATCCACTTTCCCAAAGAAGCAAATTTATAATTCTCAAAATGTGTTTTAGACCTCTCATACTAAGGCAATCAGTTGATCGCTCAAATTCCTTTAATTTTCGGTAGTTAATTTAAAGTCATAATTAAATTCTAAAACGGGTCTAGATTCGCGTATATATGTCACCAGAAAATAATATGAATCGTAAGTTGATCAACTTTCATACTAGTTTATCAACTATCGGAAAATCATACACGGCAGTTGAATTGTATTATTTAACGTATACATTTCCGGTAATCGATCAATTTACGGCGTCTTGCGGTAAAATTATCCGACGAACGCGATGTGTACGCTGATTGGTTGAAAACTCGAGGTGTTCGCTGATTGGTTGAATGTCTCACTTGGAACTGCGACAAGTAAGTAGGTTTGTTAGTAGCCGAACCCAACCAACCCGTTCAGGGTCACTCACCCGTTCAGGGTTGGTTGGGTTAGGTTAGGTTAGAACTGCGACCCTCAACGCACGAGCCAAGCGAGCGTAGCGAGCGTGCCGCGGCAGCGGCCGGCGAAGTGCCAGAAACGACTCGACTGTGGTTGCCTTAAGAGGTTGTCGCATCGACCAATCAGAGAACAATGTATTATATTACGGATGTCAGTTTAACGTAAAAATGTACACTGAGCAGCGATTGGTCCATCCGTGTATGATTTGACGTGTGGCAAAATCGTTCGTTGATAAACTTACAGCCAGGCAGCGTAAGTTGATCAATTAGCTAAAATTTATTGCGTTAAATAATACATTTCAACTGCCGTGTATGATTTGCCGATAGTTGATAAACTACCTCGAAAATTGATCGTAAGTTGATCAATTTTCGAGGTAGTTTTCATATTAATTTCGGGCGACATATATATTTATTTACCTATTCCCTTTGTTTTGACGCGGTTGCACGCGCCGTGGTCTCGGGTAGACTGTTGTTGTCTCAGCAAGATGTCATCGGAGGAGTGGTGATTTAAAGTCACTCACTATTTACTTGGTAACATTAACTTAACAAAAATCAGACCTGTGGTTGTCTTAGATCTAAAATAAGTTTCCGTTTAAGTACTCTTACAGTATTTTTTCCTTTATGTATAGTAAAACCTTGTTCCCTCTAAAGCTTCGTGGGAGAAGAACGGAGAAAAGGGAGAGACAAAGGCCTCTGTTGGGTATGACTCAGCAGTGGGACAGAGTTATTATTACTATTAGTTTAGACAGATAGGCAGGCAGTTGAAACAACTGATAAATCTGATAATAGCCTGCATTCATAGTTGGCTAATAAAATAAAACGGGCAAGTGCGAGTCAGACTCGCGTACGAAGGGTTCTGTACCCAATAAGTTGGACTCAATAAAAACCATTATCTCTATAAAAGCGGCAAAAAATCACGTTTTTTGTATGGGAGCCCCCTTGAATACCTATTTTTATTCAACTTTTTTGTATTTGTTATAGCAGCAACCGAAATACATTATCTGTGAAATTTCAACTGTCTAACTATCACAGGTCATGAGATACAGCCTCGGACTGACTTATCTATAAAAACGAGCAAAAAAATCACGTTTGTTGTATGGGAGCCCCCTTAAGTATTTATTTTATTCTGGTTTTTAGTATTTCAAGATTCAAGACATTTATTTGACACAAAACACTACAACACAAAGAAAATAAAATAACATACAATATAAAACAGGACAAGAACACATACAGGAGACGACAAAACAATGTATAATTGTGCTGTAGTGCGATGTCAAAAAGGACACAGCTCAGCTGAAGCCGAGGCCCCAACGCTGGTTTTCAGCCGTACCCTTGGTGCGCGTGTGTACATAGCCGATACTTGTTGTTATAGGGCACGTAGAAATACATTATCTGCGAAAATTTAGACTGTCTAACTATCACGGTTCAAGAGATACAGCCTTGGACAGACTTTCTATAAAAAAGAACCATTTTTATTTCAAAGCAATAACTCAAAAGACAACAACAACAAGTTCCATCTAATTACCCTCGCCATTTGTGTCAAGCGTGGCATTGGGTGGTTTTCTGGAACCACTGATGCTCTGCCTACCCCGCTAGGGATTACAGGCGTGAGCGTATGTATGTATGTATGTAAAAGAGGAATGTCCCCAAAAAGTCATGATCTGATGAAGAATTAGCAGCATCACAAAAGTTGACCTACTCCATATAGCCCGCATGTCGCGACCGCAAGCCCATCTGTCCATAAAGCAGGTTAAGCCGGGCTTAGCGGCGTAAGCGCAGAAACGCGATTTAAAAGCTCTAGACATCAAAACATAATTAGGGAAAATGAATTCAAAACACAATTGACGGCAGGTTTGACCTAGTAGTAGTGGCACTGCCTCTTGATCGAGGGGCCCTGGGTTCGATTCCCGATCGGGGCAAATATTTGTGTAAAAAGCAGATGTTTATACTCGGGTCATAGGTGTCTGTCTGTGTAGGTATGTTCCAAAGGACCCACGACACAAGAGAAAACCTTAGAAGGCTTTTGAATGTGTAGCCTTTAGTTGACTTCTGTTTTAATTTAATCTTCCATCAATAGAACTCATGTTTTAATGCGGAAAAAAATATATTCTGAGTCTGAGTTGTAGGTATACTCAAGTATGTGGCGAACTAGACGTACCAAGTCATAGATTTTAAACCGCCAAAGGTCTCTTGGATTGTAGTCATTAGCAACGGCCGGGATTGACTCTTTTCTGACACCAGGCTTAGTAAAGTTCTACACACTTGACTATCCCTATGCCCGATAAGGAATCTGTGTAAACCTACTTCTAGCTGTATATAGACTGTATATAACCGTTTTAAAAACAGTTTGCTCGTATGATTTACATTGAAAAACATTTGATCTCACCACTATGTTTGTACAAGCGATTGATTTATACACATGATCCAGTTTATTAGCGAGATTTGGGGTTTTATTTATAACACGAGTGAAGTACTGAAACTATCTTGGATATGGAGTCTTGCTTAGCTAGTGTATTTATTTCTCTAAACATTAAAAGTTTGAATGTATGGACGTTTGTTACTCTTTCACGCTCAAACGGCTTGACCAATTTTGATAAAATTTGGTATGGAGATAGCTGACACCCTGGATTAACACATAGGGCTACATAATTTTCCCAAATTCTCACAGTAACGAAGTCCCGGGTGGAAGGCTGGTACTTAATAAAACAATCCTCTGTGCACTATTGGATTGGAACCCAGTTAGGTAAATTGGAATTTAATTTTTTTCCCATTTTAAAATTTTCCTATATTTATGGGAAAAATGTTTACTCTCAAATCTTTCCCGAAGAGAACTTTAATTTTTCCCAGAAAAAACCAAGGCAATCAGCTGTTCTTGGAAACAGCCAGCGACTGATCAAGACCCTAAGCTAATCATGAGGACGCGCCCCCCCAGGTGTGTTACGGACGGCCTTAAAAGTATAGTAAGTGAGTAGAGTAGTAGTGTGAAAAATTTAATATGGTTCATACTACCTATAAAAGTTTTCAGATCGATCTGCAAGCGAAACTAACGTTGTCCGTTAATCTGCATCACATTCAACCTTAGGGTGGCAAACCATTTTTTAAGCTGACCGTACTGAAAGGCAAAGTACCTCACGCATTATAAGATATACATATGTAGGGTAGATGCAATGATGCTAGATTAGTGCATCGAAGGTACGATTTTAGCGTCCCCCCCCCGATCCTCGCGCCCTAGACTGCAGCCTAATTAGCCTAAGGGTTAATCAGGGCCTGGAAACAGCATTCCCCGGGAATGGCATTTGGTTTACTGGACGACAATTAATGGAGCACCGAGATAAATATAATACAATACAAAAACACAAGATTACATAGACACCATACCTAGATGTTACTTATAAGGGCGGACTGATGCCAGGATAACTTACTAATCAAAAAACTCAACATGAAAGTAAATTATACTGTAAATAGCTTATAAAAGGAGACTCATAAATATTAATTTTCATATAATCTTCAAAATTATTATATATATTAACTTACTTTGTAATAATCCCACAAAATTGGCAAATAAAGGCCCCACCACACTTATTCAATAACTCATCATTTCGTCGCGCCCCGCCCTCGCCAATTTCGAAAATTGATTCACCAAAAGTCCGAAAATTGAAATTATCCGTCGGTGAGTAAACTATAGGGCGCGTGACCTTAAGAGCCGCAGGTCGGAAGGTCCTGCCCACCCCCAAAGGCCATGCCGCGATAATATCACGTTGCTCTTCACGCGTGTTAGAGGAATGGATGGTTAATTTGCGAGGCAGGTTGATGCGCGTGCGCTTTCTCAAAGGTTTGATTGAAATACTCATTAAACGACCGTGTAAAGGTTTAAAACGATCAGTTAAGTTTGCAGAATTATTTATTTGTAAATAAAGGAAGTTATGAAAAATAGTAAGTAGTTTATTTCACAAACATAATAAACAATTTAAAAGATAGTGACATTATTTCTCGTCTAAAGAAACGAGACGAAATATCTTCGGCCTGTCATTTTCTTGGGATTTGCATATCTATACTAATCTATAGGTACAAATATAATAAAGAGGAAAGATTTGATTGTTTGTTTGTTTGTTTGCATTGAAGAGGCTCCGAAACTACTGGATCGATTTTAAAAATGCTTTCACCATTAGGACATAGAGTACATGATTTCCCCGAATTCCCACGGGGGCGAAGTCCCAGGCGGAATGCTAGTTGCCAAATAAAGAAAAAAATGTGATGACGTTTATACACGAAAATTCTTGACACTAACTTCGTTTGTTCTTATTTCCTTACTAATATTATAAATGCGAAAGTAAAATGCACGCCTAAACTACTGAACCGATTTTGATGAAATTTGGTACATCTGTAGATTAGAGCCGGGAAGGACATAGGCTACATTTTATCCCTCAGTTAGGCACGGTATAACCTGTATTCTACGCAAGCGGAGCCGCGGGCGGAAAGCTACTTATATCATAATTAAAGTTTGCCCATATATAAAACAATTTGGGTCCTTTCTGTACCTTTAGTACCTCCTTTGTGAAAGTATATTTTTACTCTGAGTATTTCTATTTATCTAACTTTTCCCCTTGAGTCTCATATCCCGTCTAAATGTATTTAAAATATTCATGTAAACATAAGCAGTTCCTGTAATCAAGAGTAACTTAAAGCCTAAGAACTCATAAGTGTGGGAGTGCGATGAGCCTCCCACTCTTGACAGTTCTGCTCAGGGCCGAACTAAGAGGTGGTCACTAAGACCCACTCAATGAGCGCCCCTTAAACTGGACCTACGATTTTGAAAAAGTACAGAAAATAGTTATTTACCTATAGACTACAGGAAAGCCTATAAGAAGTCTATGATTTTTAAAGTAACATAGGAAATTTCTCAATATTTGTGCGTATGAACTTCATGTTGTAATGTTACAACAAATTAGATTCAAAAGAACTTATGGGACATAGATAAATCAACGTAAGGAACTCTCTCCACGTGAGTTTGATTAGGACTTATCCGGTTTCTTTCTTGCCTAGAATCAGAAATAAACAACACTGAATAATTTAGAAAGATGTACCAAAATACTTTTCACTTGAAATTGCCAAGGTGTTTTTTTATTATTATGATATTGGTTAACTGTTGACCTCAATCTTGACCAAGGTCATAGACGAGGTCGACGGTGGAGCAAGTTAACCCAGAAAATGCCATTAAAGCACTGGTACTCCCACGCACCGACGGAACAAAGCAAGCTATTTGGCGTCGGACTTCGGCAAGAGGGTGGTAGTGAACCAGACGGCCTTTTACGGAGCCTGCCACACCGCATGGGACCATAGGACGACACCACAGATTCAAAACAAACTGAGGTGTCGTTGCCTAAGATGGATTAATAGGAGGCAAGTCTCATTTGTGTTTCCTTAGTCCCCTCTTACGACACCCACGGAAATAAATGGGGTGGTGTTATTCTCAATCGATCACCACACGGCTTATTTCTCTACATAAACCATTACCAGAAACTTCGGAGCTCGCACTATAAATTTTATTTTTTAATAAGAAGGTTTTTATAGGTTCCGCACTTCCCACGGCATTGGTAGATTACCCAGATTAGGGGCTATTAAAGCCCTTAATACAACCCTGTTCTTGCGCACCCATCCGGATCTAGTGAAGGTTTGTGTGGGCGGTTATGGCGAATATACTGGGTAATGAAGCATACATAATATAATGTTTATCGTATTGTGGGAAATTGCTGTTATGGGCAACGAAATTCTAGAGATGTGGCGATTATAAGGACCTAGCGTTGCAGCATTTGTAAGATCGAAATAATTTAGTTATTTAGGAACGCCTCCCAAATGGTAGACCAATGTTCTTAAAAGCACGACAGCTCAGTTGGGTAGAGTACCAGGAGATCTGACCCTGGGGTCGTGGGTTCAAGTCCCATTCGCGCCAAACATTTCTTCTTTCCCTAAAAGTATTTGTAAATATCTCTCGCGCGGATAGGTATTTCAAAAACTACTAAAATCATATTGTCACTTTTCGTCTAGTTGACGTAAATAAGGACGGCGTTACATTATAATTTTCCACGTTAAAAACGTATGAGTCACCGACTTCAATCCCAACAACAGTTCGCACGTAGATAACTAGTATTTTTTGCAGACTACTATGCCTATTAGCAAATAACCACAAGCGAAAATGTCACTCATTTATTAAGATGATGTTCTGGTTTTTAGTATTTTTTGTTTTTGTTGATTTTTTTAAAAGCGCCGAATCATTTCCTATAAAATTAATATGGGACCACCTCTGGAGTACACTCTTTCGAACAAAAAAAGAATTTTGAAAATCGGTCCATAATTGGCGGAGAAATCGGTGAACATCATTGAACTTTGTATATCAATGTTGAACATACATACAGTCGAACATAGAACCTCCTCCTTTTTTGAAGTCGGTTAAAAAGGAGCTTTAACTATAAATTAAGTTTCTCAAATATACCTACTGGTTTTATTCTGAATGTGCAAACTGAACAACATTGACCAGCTTTAGAACGACGAGGGAACAAGTTTCATGATTCAAAGCTATTTGAAGTTTCAATTAGAACAGTCATAATTTCAGTAATAAGTGGTGTAGAAATAGAGCAAACGTTCAACTGTCAGTTACAAATAGTCGGAGCGAGTTAATGGGTTCCGCAAACGGCGCACGCGCAGGTGTGAGGTCTAGCGACGCTCTCGGCGGGGTGTCTAGTACTGCATCACAGATACTGCATAGCGGGAAGTGAGCATGAAGATACTAAGTTGGATTTCAGGCATTTCTAAACCCCGACATAAAAGAGGGGTGTATATAAGTTTGACGTGTGTATGTGTATGGCGATGTATCTGTGTGTCTGTCTGTGGCATCGTAGCTTCTAAACAAACGGAATCTATGTAGATTCTTTTTAGCTATACTTGACCACAATTGGTTAAGCTGCTTAAAAGTATATACAAAATTTTTAGTTTTAGAGTTAATACAAAGTTATTAATTTTAGAGTTAATTATGTATTTACCTAAAATAACTGCAGCTGCAGCAACAGTAAATATTGCGTGATCTTAAATTGGAGAAAGTGAAGGATGAAAATCAGCTCAATAAATTGAACGTGTAGATATATACTCTCCGAGAAGCATAAATAGGAATGTGAAAAAAAAATTCGCTGTTCATACAACAAAAGGTGAAAAGGTAAATTGTAAACGAGCGCGTCTCGCCAATAAACTTCACAGTTTGGCGGGTAGAATATAACTGTAAACAATGTACTCACTTAACGGTCAATAAATATTTAAAAAAAAATACATAAGGTGACCTCAAATAAGTTCGCAAAAATTGAGAATGTTAATCATCATAAACTGAACTACTTTCTCCGAGGAACATACTCGTAGGTCCAACTATTAAAAAAAAATTCGCCTCTCCATACAATTCAGCTGACTTGCCTTTATATGGGAAGATTTTTTTGAGAATTTCATATGTATAGTTCCCTGAGGAAAATTGTTCAGTTTCACAGGGAAAATTCACCCCCTAAATTTTACGTCATATCAGAGCAACGGATCGATGTAATTTTTTTTAATTTTAGAGTTATTGAAAGAATAACTTATCCACGCGAGTTCAAAACACGGTTGGAAATCTTGTACTACTAGTATAAATGCATGAAGTCAACTATGCAAGCTATGCATTGAAGACAACCTCCTGTGACCTGACCACTTAAAGGGTGGTTATAAGAAAGTTAATATGAACGATTAACATTAACAGTACTTAATTGTGGCAATCACATTCCGAATACTCGTGTACCCTGTCCTGTGCGATACACGGACTTAAACCACTACAAGAAATGAAAGATTCTTCAGGCAATCCATATCAATAAAAATGAATCACTAAATCTGTTGCTAAGCGCGAAACTCGAGAACGGTTACTTATTGTCACGACGAGGTTTATATTAAAAAAAATGAAATTCCACCGGGACAATTCCCACGGGAACGAAGTCGCGGGCGGACAGCTAATTTCGTATAAAAATATTCGTTGATAAAAAAAATACATAAGTGAGATCTAGTCTAATTTTGTTAGACGAAATTACTTAAGATATCCAAGATTTGCACACCTTGTAAAAGGTAGAACGCACTACTACTTAAAATGGGTTTTAAGACCTTGTCAAACATGTATTCTGGCAAATAAAGTTTATTATCATATCATTTTTTTTAATAAACATTTGTGACTGTGAAAATAGAAAGGCACAACTTTGGGGATAGTCGTTAAGGTTTAGAATTATTGTGATGAGCTTTGTAAATCGCTAGTAATGATCCTGAAACTTTTACCTTTCCATTTTCACATAGTAAGTCACATTTATACATTCTTAATACTTTTTTAAATGTACCAAGTTAGCTTTACCAGACAGATCAAATAGATTTGGCACAGAGAATTGGCCGTAAGTAGAAGAAAAAAATCAACTGAGGTGAACATTTATGACGTCATTATGATACTCATAAATCATAAAATCATAAATATATTTTATTGTTTTACGAGGATTCTATTGATTTAGAATTGCTTTACCACTACGATTCAAGAGTGGTTAGACCTGTTCCTCGAAGTGTAATGGTGAAAAGTTTTGAAATCCAAATAGGGTTTTGAAATCCCTGATAAATCTCAAATTCAAATGAAAAATCGGGTTTAGAGCAGGTACAGCGCTTTATGAAGTCATCACAATACTGACGTACTCACTTGCCAGTCGAGTCGTTAGATAGAATAGAATTGCCTAAATAGAACAGATAATAGCTTGACCCTAAAGGGTGTGGCGTTCCGCCGTTTCTGAGACTTCCTGGTAGTTGTCGTCCCCGGAAAAACGTCCAGAAAATATTTTTTACTAGTCTTATCTACACTAATATTATAAAGAGGAAAGATTTGTACCTATTTTTGTATGTTTGTAATGAATCTACAGTAATATTATAAAGAGGAAAGATTTGTACCTATTTTTGTATGTTTGTAATGAATAGGCTCAAAAAGTACTGGACCGATTTCAAAAATTCTTTCACCATTAGGATACTACATTATCCCTGAGTAACATAGGCTACATAATTTCCATGAATTCCCAAGGGAACGAAGTCCCGAGCGGGATGCCATGTTTAATATATTGCATTGGGATCCACCAACCCGCATTGGGCCAGCGTGTTGCGTGGTGGACTATGGCCTTAATGCCCTTCGTGTTTCGAAGGGAGGCTCATGCCCCTTGGTGGACGCATATGAGCTGATAAAAACAAGTTTTGTGTATAGTATTAAAGTATTTTTATAGTTATTTTATGTAGGTATTTCTTCTTTTGACTGAAATAGATGACTAAGTAAAAAATCAGGAAGAATCAAAATTGAAGAGCTCGTAGTCCAGTGGCGCTCGCTGATCTCAACCGATCAGTGAGGTTAAGCAACGTACACAGAGGCAGGGAACGTGATGGGTGATCAAAGTGGCAATTTATAAAATAAAAAAATAAAAAAAATAAAAATAAAAAACTCTTTATTGTTTTAGACAGTTTACATAAACATAGTTCCCTGTCGCACCAAACTAGGTAAAAACCTGTATCTTGGTAGACAGTGTCCGACCGTGACTTTAAGTTGTCTAATTACAATGGAAAACGTAAAAAAATAAATAAAAAATATATATATAAAAAGAAAAATGAAACTGCATGGTACTTTCGTTTGGTAGATGTTTATGTATATATATATATATGTGTGTGTGTGTGTGTGTGTGTGTGTGTGTGTGTGTGTTTGTGTGTGTGGTGTGTTTGTGTGTGTGCGTGCGTTTGCGTGTGTGTGCATGCGTGTGCGTTTGTGTGTGTGTGTGGGTATGTGTGTGGGTGTGAGTGTGCGTATGATGTATATATGTTATGGACCAAGTGATTAATGCGGGCATTATGAATAATGCCCGGGCATTATTCATAATGTCTAGCTCTATCGGGCAAAGTGATTAATTACTATCTAAACTTCATTATTTATCATATTGCCCGGTCATTATTATATTGCTACGTGACAATTGGGCAATTTGATAATAAAGCTAAGTTTGATGCGGTGCGGGGAGGGAAGTGCGGGGAGGGAAGCGGTGCGGGGAGGGAAGTGCCCTCGTTGCAATTTATAAAAGTTTTCGTTATTTTTTCACGACCGCCATCTTAGATTTCAAAATCTAAAACGACATCCATGACGGATTTTTACACAAAATTCATGTCCGCCATCTTGTATTTCAAAATGGTTGTCGTTTACGGAATTAGCACCCCCGATAACCTATTAAACGACACAAATATCAGTTTTTTCAAAAATGTAAATGTCCGCCATCTTGGATATCAAAATGAACGACATTTTCGGAATCAGTATCCCCGACCATCTACCCATGTCGGCATGCCCGAAAATTTAATATCCGCCTTCTTGGATTTTTTGTGCTGGGAATCGCGACGCTCCGGGGTTTGCCCTTCTCGTCATCATTCCCCAAACTAAATTCAAAGTTGGCGGATATGAAGTTATCGGAAGGCAGTCGGCGGGTAAGACGCTTCTTGGTGACGCTTCGGGCTTCGCCTACGCAGCTTTCCTCGGCATACGGCCTCACCCCACTTTTAGTATCTAAACTTGTAAGGCGGCCATCTTGAATTGGGGGGACGACGCTCTGGTCGTCGCCCTATGCGGAGTTTGGACTTCGGCCTCACCCTAAACGCAGCTCGCCTCGGCCTACGGCCTCGCCTCACCTACAGAATCTAAACTTGTATGGCCGCCATTTTGAATCGAGGGGGTTGACGATCCGGGCTTCGCCCTACGCGGAGTTGGGCTCAGTCTGCGACCTCGCCTCACTGTTAAAATCTTAACTCGCATGGCAGCCATCTTGGATTGGGGGAGGGAGACGCTCCGGACTTCGCTCAATGCGGAGCTCGGCCTTCGGCCTCGCCTTTTACCTTCCTACTTAATCCAAATAATGAGTCTGATTATTTAAATTGGTTAACATTTCGTTTATTTGAAGTTAAATGACTAAAATAAAAATAAAAATGCTATTAAATATGTTTGTATTACTCTGCCCAAAAGGTGATGGGCATTATGTATAATGCCCGGTCAATTTGATTATTTGATTAATTATTATCAAATTGCCCTCTCATATTGGGCATTTTTCATAATGCCCGGTCATTATGAATAATGCCCAATTTATCACTTGGTCCATAACATATACAATAGTTATAGTTATTTATTAGTTTCGTTGTGTACCTACGTGTATAGGTGGGTTTGCAGAAATAAAATAAGTAGTTTAAACAATAAATTCAAGTATTTGCTCAGTTTCCTCGTAGTCCAGAGTTAATAGCCATTTATTAATGGTATTTTTATCACGAGCGTTTCCGTGATACGGAATTAAGCTGTCGGTCCCGGCTGTTGTCGATTGACTACAGTCGGTAAAACCAAGTCAGAGGCCATTGTGCGGTTTGAAAACTCTGACACCAGGGTTAATCAAGTTCGCCACACTCTTGACTATATCTACACGATAAGAAGAAGACCAATATAAAGACAACACAAGTAGTAATCACAAGATACTTTAGTTTATCTAGCATCTTATTAAATGACTCAACATCGTCTATAAAGCAACTTGGTATTCCACGACAGAAATGACCTGGAGATATAAATCTCGAATGAACAGCTTCAGAGCTGACACATTTCACAGCGAATGATATTACACCGGCACATTTCTTGATCTATCAGATCATATCATGCATGAGTACAGGTCGGCCCGGAGCAATCGCACATACCTACAAGATCATAACACAGAACCATTCAACGATTATTAATTATCCATCTATACTCTTACGCGTATAATAGGTCTTTACCTATGAAATTGACGATTTTTTCTCAAGCTTTATTTTATTTGATTGAACAGATATTACTAAAATTGTTTTTATTTAAAACCTTGGCCATATAACGGAGATATTGAGTCAAATTAATACATATTTACTTTAGATTTATTTGCTGAAAAAGAAGCTCAAATATAGCTCGTTTCATCCGTTGTCCGTTTCATTGCTTATTTTTGCTGTACCGTTGTTAAAGTTACAATTTTCAATAAAGTAAGTATCATGAAAATTAACTTAATGTTGTCCAAACCTTTCCACAAAATTTTGTTAAATTTGGATTTCGCATTCCCGAGAAAAATCTAAAAACGTTAGTGGGGATAATTCAGTTTTCCAAAAATATTGTATGAAAAACAGCAATTTCATAGGTAAGGACCTATTATTACAATCCCTTTCGATGTAAGCGTTTCTGAAACCACTTTTGACGCCACATTACACATTTGTTCTGAGGGTGATAGGTTGTCAGCCTGAGGGCGATAGGTTAAAACCAAGTCAGAGGCCATTTGGTGGTTTGAAAACTTACACCAGGGTTAGTCAAGTTCGCCACATACCTACACGATAATAAGAATTATATGCGGGTTAAAAGGTTCTATGAAGATCCTTACTTGCCTGCTGGTTTTTATTCCTCGACCTGATATTTGACTTCTGTACATTAAAAAAAAAACGTTTGCGATTGAAGCTTATTGTGTTTGTTATTCGAATTCGGAAAAAATATGTAGCCTATGTTACCCAGGGATATGTAGCGTTCTAATTGTGAAAGCATTTTTCAAATCGGTCCAGTAGTTTCGGAGCCCATTGAATAAAAAAAACAAACAATCAAATGACTGAAAGTCGCGCATATACACAAGGTGTTTCAAAAAAACCCAAAAAAAATAATAATTCAAAATTCATTAAAATTTAGCTTATTGCACAGCTCTATTACAAATATGACAAGTATGTCATAATAATTATATGAAACTTTGATTTTGTAGATGTCAAACCGTGCAACTGATTACTAGAGTTGCGACTATTTCACTTTTAAAATTAAATTTTGGAATTTCTTTTTTTTGGGTTTTTTTGAAACACCTTTTATACTTCGACATGGACTGTCATTCAAGATTGAGGTCAAGAGCTACCCTTTTCATAATAAAAATAAATAAATAAAATGGACTGACATAACTGTGTATACAGCCGTGATGAAAGTCCTGTCATCAGCAGTCCCATCACGCGATGAGCGGTGTCACGTGCGTCCACATGTCTAGTTGTCTAGCCACGGCATTAGAATTTAAATCACTGCGTCAGAGCAGGTAGTTTTATAGACCTGTTGGATCGCTCCCAGGGACTGGTCTGGCCATGACTTATATTATAGACAGGACAGGGGTTGGTTGCGGAAATGTTTTACAATGTTTTACATTTTATTTTATTTTAACCGTGTGGTGATCGGTTGAGAATAACACCACCCCATCTCTTTCCGTGGGTGTGGTAAGAGGCGACTAAGGAAACACAAATGAAACCTGCCTCCTAGTAATCCATCCCAGGCAACGACACTTCATTTTTTTCTGAATCTGAGGTGTCGTCCTATGGTCTCATGCGGTGTGGTAGGCTCTGTAAAGGGCCGTCTGGTTCGCGACCACCATCCTACCGAAGTCCGACGCCAAACAGCTTGCTATGTTCCGTCGGTGCGTGAGAGTACCAGTGCCTTTATAGGCATTTTCTGGGCTAACTCGCTCCATCGTCGACCTCATCTTTGACCTTATGGTCAAGATTTAACCCATCTTATAATAAAAAATATAATAAAAACATAGAACTTGCTAAAATACGCAACTTTATACTCGTGGAATTTCCCTATTTCACGAGAACGTGATCCGTGACGCTGTCACCTACACCGAGCACGCCAAGAGGAAGACCGTCACCGCCATGGACGTAGTCTACGCACTTAAACGCCAAGGCCGCACCCTGTACGGTTTCGGTGGATAAGGATGGACTGCTTGCTCTAAGAAACGACAGCATCTCTCATACATTGTGTTGGATGTGTTCCTCGGAACAAACACCATACCTATCAAAAAGAAACAAAGACCGCATCAAAATCGGTCTATCCATTTATATAACAACCCTCTTTTTTGTTGGGGTTTAAAAGTACAGGCGTTAACAGCGAATTTCAGAGAATATTAATAAAATTTAAATACAGATTACTACATTAATTCACACAGTTGACGTGCGAAAAATCGCACCATATTAAGTTTTAAAAAGCGGGTTCTGTTGATGAGATGTTTTGTATGAAGAATCAATCATTGTTGATGGCTTTGGGTAATTATTATGCATGGGGTGGCGAAAATAATTGAATAATAAATCGAGCATCGACGTGTGATCAGCGACACCATCGCAGAAGGAGAATTAAAAGTCAATTATAATTATTTTCCCATATACGTCCGCACCTAGGGGCACGGGCTATTTCCTTCGAAACAGGAAGGGGATTTAGGCCATAGTCCACTACCATTATGAGAATATGATTTGATTTTTTTAAGCAGGCACTAGGGACAGGTCTGTTTGAGAAGCTAAGACACTTGGAGAGATAAATTTTCAAACAAGCAAGTGCTAAACTTGAATTTTCTTTTCTAATAAATGATGGTTCTGCCACAGCAACACGCCGAGTCCTGGACCGATTTGCTGCTTCTTTTTTTTAAATAGTTTTTGAAATAGTAACCAAGCTGTAACAAATAAATAACTTTTTTATTTTTGTTTAGATGTTTCTTAAAACACGACGAAGGGAAAGGAAAAATAATTGCGATAATTCCACCATTTTCATACAAGGAATTGCTGTTTAGCAATAAGGCCGCCTATTGTACATTTTTCCGTGTTTTTATGTTTCTGTGATGTCCTATTTTTTTGTGCAATAAAGTATATATAATAATAATAATATAATAAGGAAAACTGCATTTGCTTCTTTTAGACATCTTTAGGAAACTGCGAGAAGAATAGAAAAAAAAGTCAGTCTTCCATTTCTCGCTATTGTACCACTAACGGTATTTCTCTCTATCCACCCAGTAAGGAACGTAGCGCATAGATACAGGTAAAGTTAAGTAAATAAGTGACAGCGCCGACAACATGGTCCGAGATTAAGGTCTCAATCAGCAACGACTATCATCCCGACCCTGTACTTAGTGCAGCGGTTTATAAGGCCCACACAGACGAGCCGATTTGGTCGTCTAAGGTCCGTTACAGAACGCGACTCAGACTCTGATCTATACTTGAGTAGCATCGTCTTTGTCATTTTGATAGTGAGAAAGAGACAATCTTAAGTATAGATCAAGACGTCAGTCTCGTTCTGTAATACAGGCTTAATAATGGTCCTGATGTTGGACGAGACAGAAAGCATGTAGCAACGAGATCATGTAGAAAATCACTAGATACTTTTACACTACAATTTTTTTTTACTTTCGAAATTTTCTTAAATACGACGTCGAGCCGAAAATTCCGATTCTATTTCGATTCAACAGGGAGTGAGGCAGGTCATGCGCCGACATTTGATAAGGAACGTCAAGAAATAAAACCGAATACAATTTATAAGTTATCTGTGTGTGTTATAAATTGATTGGTAGTAAAATAATATTTAAAAAATTCACTATCGTTGTAAGATCTTAAACGAAACAGAGTAAAAGGAAGTTTTGCCATAACAAATACGTCATTTTCCAACAGGCGTTAGCTTAAGCTAAATATAACAAATGAAAATTCAAAGAACAAAAATGAATCCACAAAATGAGTCTTTAAAACACTCCACAGTCTAAATTCAAAAATATACAGGGCTTTAGGTAAATCTCTTTCAACCTCTTGGGTGCTAAATCAGTCCATGAAACTGAACAACTTCCCCAAGGAACATAGGTCAAAATACGAAAAAAAATGTTGATCTCCCATACAAAATGTGCTATAAGCTGATGAAGTTTGTAAGGGAACTCAAATTTTTTTTTTCGTATTTTGACCTATGTTTCTTGGGAAAGTCGTTCAGTGTCATGGGCCGATTAACCACCCGAGAGGTTGAAAGAGAGACACCTAAAGCCTTGTATATCAACCCTGACATTAATCGCTTATAACTGTTAGACGGCTGAATCAATATTGATCAAATATCGCTAAAAAATAAATATAGAAACGCATCACGAACATGATCGTACCAAATCCGCCAGACTATGTCTGACTGAAAACCGGTGGAACTACTAATCTCGCCTGCTAGACCAAGAAAATAGTTCCTGAGCCATATTTATCAAATTCAAGGATTATATTATAAAACCGCTTTTAATCGATTGGTAAGGTTAAGGAACGGACTAGATGTGGAAAAATTTTATGGGTTAATTTTTTAACACAAGTATTCCCAGGCTTTTACTTCATCTTTATGTCGTTCTTCTTACCAGCCCATATACGTCCCCACCGAGGGGCACGGGCTTCCCTTCGAAACACGAAGGAGATTTAGGCCATAGTCCACCACGCTGGCCCAATGCGGGTTGGTGGACCGCTCGACTTTCGAAAATGAATTTTCTTGGACGGGCGGGTTTCATCACGATGTTTTCCTTCACCGTTAAGCAAGTGATAATTAGAAATCCGTACATAAATCCGAAAAGACGAATTTAGTGGTACAGGCCCGCACCAGGATTTGAACCCGTGACCTTCCGATCACAAGTCTGGCTCATTACCAACTGGGCTATCACCGCGTCATTATGCCTTTATGTCGTTATCGTGTTTTTATTCTTTTTTTTTGGACTTTAACATTATTAACCGACCACCAAAGAAGGTAATGTGTTCTTTTTGTCTTCTTCTTCTTCTCGTATACAGTGCTTCTATTTTCTTAATGTATCTCGGCAAACAGTGTCTGTCTCGTTCTGGTCTTTTAAAAATCAACTTATTTATTCGAAATACGAAATTTTCCGACACAACAAGAAAATAGAAGAACTATAGGTGTTCTTCTTCTCCTTATCGTGTAGGTATAGTCAAGTGTGTGGCGAACTTGGCTAACCCTGGTGTCAGAATTTTCAAACCGCACAATGGCATCTGATTTGATTTTGACGACTGTATTCAATAGACAATAGCCGGGACCGACAGCGTATCACGGAAACGCTCGTGATAAATTTCCACTTTGGACACCCATCAGGTTCCCTGCCTCTGTGTACGGTGTAATATACAGGGATTTAGGTAAATCTCTTTGAACCTCTCGGATGGTTAATCAGTCCATGAAACTGAACAACTTTCCCCCAATAATAGATCGAAATACGAAAAAAAATTTGAGTTCCCATACAAACTTGATCAGCATAATTTTGTATGGGATATCAAAATTTTTGTTTTCGTATTTTGACCTATGTTCCTTGGGGAAAGTGGTTCAGTTCCATGGACTGATTTAGCAACCGAGAGGTTGAAAGAGATTAACTAAAGCCCTGTATAATAATAGGTGTAATCAATTATATTTATTCGATACCCACCTAGAACATACTTGTCTATTCTATAGTGCCGAAAGCTAATAGTTTTCGAAACCATGTATTACTGTGTCATTGTGTGGCGAATGTAAGGAGTGTCCGCGGGCCTCACATACATCACGGCTGTTCATTCACGTTGTCATACATCAACCGATGATGCAAGCGACGCGCCATACATAGATAGAACGGGGACAGTATGGACCATACAAACAAGTAGACTTTTTGACCCTATTGTGACTCGAACCTATCCAATTTTATTAAGTTAGAGTAAGGTCTTAGCGAAGTAGAAGCGATGGAGTCTTTGAACCGTGGCATTTGGCCGGGTAAAGTTTTGCGGTTTTCGAAATGTAAAATAGTTATTTTATAATCATTGATAGTATTTCGACTGGGACTTTGTTCCAAAAATTATGTTGCCTATGTTACTCAGGGATAATGTAGCATTCTAATGGTGAAAGAATTTTTCAAATCGGTCCAGTATTTTGGGAGCCTAATGGGCCTTTTTATAATTCGAAAACGGCACGGCAAAATTGTATTAGCATTGCCTCCTATGTAATAGTAACACTAGAAGCTGAGAACATAGGGGGCAATGGTAATCAAATTATGAAATGGCCCATTTAATGCAAACAAACAAAATCTTGCGTCTTTATATTATCAGTATAGATATCCGTACGCGCAGAAATACTTAGCAGATAAGTATTTCTGCGTAAGAATTTATTTTAAAAATGTACAAAAAAATGTACCTATTGGTTTCCAAATAAATAAACGATAATCTAGCACTTTTTTTATGTCTTTACGTTCAATTTTCATGCATTACAAGAAAGCAAGAAAGGTAGAATTATTTTGTAAGAATTTTGTTTAGGTTGTTCCATTAACAACGGTTCTTGGGGAAAGAATGACGACCTCAAGTTTCGCTCAATATTTATTAGTGGCATTTCCTTTTGGCACCACACTGTTAAAACCTTCTAGTGTGATCGATAAAGTGAGATTGAGAAACGCACAAATATGAATAAACCAACAATTTCGCATTTATTATCATTAGTTGCGATTCGAACCACTTCTTGCCTTTCTATTGACATCAAATCCTGGCCAATTCTACTTAAAACTACAACCGCACCGAACCAGTTTTAAACCTTCGCGTGCTTTTGGAACACATGGTGTACGAGATTTGTATCGCACGCGGCGTAAACAAGCACGCGAGCGGAGCGACGTATCTCAAATTGAAAATATGACAGATGCAGTTCTGCTGCAGGTTTACCACAATCACGTCACATTGCAGGAGAGCGGTGAAAACCTTTATTCTTTCTGCATGTTCCATTTTGACAAGCGTTGGGCTGCAGAAATTCAGAAGGTTTTCTAATAAAACATGACAGTTTTGAGATAACTCATTGAGATTGATCTTTTAAAGAACTCAGAATTATGTGGTTTAGCCATATTTATGCCTTTTAACGCTGGTAACATTATTGATATTATTTATATTAACATGCACTGTGCACTGCAGCTTTCTTGCCTTTTCTTCTCTGGGGAAGACTGCAATGTACCTTTGCAAATAGGCGTGGAGTCAAAAGAACGAAAATATGGATGTATGTATTTAAATCCTTAATGTAAAATCCTGAATGAACGATTATGCTTGTATATAGTTAAATCATTTAATGTAACTTTTGACTTATTTTAAGTAACAGCTTGAATGTTCTATGAAATAAAGCTGTTTTGCCTTGACTTTACCAGTGCAGTTTCGTGGCACTGCACTGCAAATGCAAAACACACGTCGTATTGACAGCTATAAACGTTCAGTTGCAGTTTCTTACTGGAATTGGCCTCAGACTGTGTTGTAACTTTAAGGTTTAAGACCTCATAAAACATGAAGCGTAGGTAAATACTAATTGAAATTTATAACCTATTGATGCTTAATTTACTGTAGCAATCGAACTTATTGCATAATATTATGTACTTTTCAGATCTTAATTTGTTTGTAATGCGATTCGAAGCGGCAGGTATATACATTCAATGCCCTCAGTTCAAAGATTAGGTATCCACCTGTTTCTTGTCTGTTTGTAATAAAGTTCAAATTAGAAAGAACTTGACCTTTAACTTGGGACCTTGACAATTACGAATAGTTGAGCGAGACAGCAAGAAATACTTGTTACCCAAATATTAGAAGAAGCGCTCGTACCCCAGTGGCTCTCGCTGATCTCAACCGATCAGTGAGGTTAAGCAACGCACACAGAGGCAGGGAACCTGATGGGTGACCAAAGTGGCAATTTATCACAAGCGTTTCCGTGCTTCGGAGGGCACGTTAAGCTGCCGGTCCCGACTATTGTCGATGGACTACAGTCGTTAAAACCAAGTCAGAGGCCATTGTGCTGTTTGAAAACTCTGACACCAGGGTTAGCCATGTTTGCCACTCACTTGACTATACCTACACGATAAGAAGACCCAAATATTTGCCCCGACGGGAATCAAACCCGTTGATCAAGAGCGCCACTATACCACTCGACAAAACAGGTCGACAAACTGAGACGCTAGTTTTAAAGAAACACGCTGATTTAATATGAATAGGATCAGTTTCCAATGCTCGGTCTCTGCTTGTTGCAAGAGTCGCTCCGTCATTCATCAATGTACCTTCTTTGTCTAAGCTAAGCTCTAATTCATCACGGTGAAAGTGCCCGACATCTGACACAGCCACGGCCGGTTTTAGAGCTGTAATAGGGGAGATGTGATGAGTCTACTCTAGGTCTAGGTTAATAATAATCTGACAAGTATTTTTAAGAGGAAAATTTATCTTCCCAGCAAGTGGTACAGCACTACCGATACCGTACGGTTGGGACCGCACTATAGGCTCAAAGGTCTTGTAACCAGGTCAAGACCTCCAAATTATCTCAAAAAAAAAATTGGATTGCACTACGGTCTATTTTGACTATTGACAGATAGTTTTCGAGCGTAGCTCGGTGATACGTGTTTTCGCATTGTAATTATAAAATATTTAAATAAAAGTGCTGTTAACAAGTAAAGGTTTTTTAATTGAACAGTAATAATAGATAGATAACTCTAAAATCAAAAAAATCTATCACCCTGACATTCGATTGCTTATAACTCTAAAATCAAAAAAATCTATCACCCTGACATTCGATTGCTTATAACTCTAAAATCAAAAAAATCTATCACCCTGACATTCGATTGCTTATAACTTTTAAACGGCTAAACCAATTTTGATCAAATATAGCTCAGAATCATTTCGATTACGTCAGTTTTCAAACAAAAAACCGCATCGAAATCGGTACATTCATTTAGGTGCTACGATGTCACAGACAGCCCCACAGATACACACGTCAAACTTACAACACCCCTCTTCTTTGTACGGAGTTAAAAAGGGCTGCATAACAAGAAAAGGTGTTTTAATGCAAGAGTAAAAACAAATCGAGCTCTCTACAATATCCCACGAGTCAGTAACTTAATGAAGATCGCGAAAATGATAAAAAAATAGTCTCTTCTCGCCTTAAAACTCTAAGATAGCCGACATGTTGACACCAGTGTGGTCAGGGACCATAATTACAGGCAAGAGCTGATATTTAAAATAGCAACCATTACGTTTACACATCTCACTCTTGTGAATTTTTCAGTCAGTTTTGCTTGTAATAATGGGTTGACGAGGTAAAAAAGTGTTGAAGGTTTTTGCACACCATACTTTTTAGTCCGCCATTTATTTTAACCTTTACAATTGTAAGTATTGCTTTTTTCACAGAGATTAGTAACCAACAATAGTGAAAGTTGTTAATTATAAGTAAGTTTTGAACACGTATTATTAGGCTTTACCTAGGTATGTATATGACAAATGAGCATTTATTCATTTTCATAATTACATATTTACTTAATTTTCATACGAACATTGGTAGAGCAAAAATTAACATTAAAACATTTGGGCTTTGTTTTCAGTAAATAAATCCAAAGTGAAACTCTTGATTTTACAAAAAATCTCTGAAACATGGTCATGTTTTTAAATAATAAAAAACAACTTTAGAAATAGCTGTTCCATTATAAAAAGGCCTTAGTGACATCTAGATACAATAAATTATTTATTTATTGACCGAGTCTTAACCCCAATACATACGAAAAGGTAGTGCTGTACAGTTACAAATGTAGCCATGTAACAATGTAGCGAGGATCATACAATAACTCTTTATAATCACATCTCAATCGCGCCGCGGGATGAAAGGCTCATTGAGCTTAGTTCAAACAACCGTTGCCTTTTTATATTGTTTTGTAGAGATCAGTGATACTTATTTTCATGTTTTTCCATTTTAGTAATGGTCTCAAATAAATAGAGAACACTTATATCGTCACTTCTTAAGAAGTTTATGTATAGAATTTCGTACTAATGAAAAAGCAGTCAGATGCGCAAGCGTACACGCAAATGCAGCAGCTCGAGTACGATGGTGACAGCGCGCGTAATGCGCCGCGGTCCCATGTCAAAATGTCAACGTTGACAACGCCAGAGGACGCGGGGCCCTCGCGCAATCAATGTGTAGTTTCAGCGTCAGCCGATTGGCGCACCGCGCGAGTTTGTCGCCATCGTGCTCGAGCTGCAGGTGCATATACTTAACCATAGTACTCAACTCTCTTTCCTTTGTTTACTACTAAAACAGTTACGAAGTTGCTGTAAATTGACTGATGTTTACAGGAGAGCGAATTCTCGCCATCAGTTTAAATGTCAGTGATAACTATTATTAATAATAGGTCTTTACCTATGAAATTGCCGATTTTTTCTCAAGCTTTATTTTATTCATAATTTATTTGATTGAACAGCTATTACTAAAATTGTTTTTTATTTAAAACCTTGGCCATATAACGGAGATATTGAGTCAAATTTATACATATTTACTTTAGATCTATTTGGTGAAAAAGAAGCTCAAATATAGCTCGTTTCATCCGTTGCCCGTTTCATTGCTTATTTTTGCTGTACCGTTGTTACAGTTACAACTTTCATTAAAATAAGTCTGATGAAAATTTACTTAATGTTGTCCAAACCTTCCCACAAAATTTTGTTAAATTTGGATTTCGCATTCCAGAGAAAAATCCAAAAACGTTAGTATGGAAAATTCAGTTTTCCAAAAATATTGTATGAAAAAAACCGGCCAAGAGCGTGTCGGGCCACGCGCATGGTAGGGTTCCGTAGCAGCATGGTTCAAATATGCAGCTGGCTTCTTAATTCTACAAGCATATTGTCATAGTTCATAAAATCCCCGAATACTATACTTAGTATCAAAAACAAATGTATTAAAAAGTTTGTAGTTTCAGAAGCAACTGTAGTTTTGGCTTAAATATAACAAAATGGAAGTATTTAATACGCGAGCGAAGCGAGCGCGAATTTTTTTTGTTTTTTTTTTTTGCTATTATATTATTGTTAGGAATAATAAAATAATATCAAGCTAAGCAGGTGTATAATTTTGATGTCATTTCCGTAATTAGCACCCACAAAAACCTATTAAACGACACCTGAAATGTCAATATGTTATAGCTTGGCTTTCGGCTCGCATCACTTTTAGCGTGGAACCTTGTATGTCAACCATTTTTGATTAGGGTACACTTCGTCGTCAATGCTACCCTCGTGAATTGTTCCACATTTTTTTTCATTATAAAGATCAATGTTTGCCAAATGGATTGCTGAATCGAATAACGTTCGTAGTAAACCCCTTCTATCTACTAAAAAACTTTCCTATGATAACACACCCGATGATATCGGCGAGAAAAAAAAACAATCGCCCATTCACGTTAATGGGAAACACACGAAAAAAATGTTCTCCACCATTTTATTTTTTAGATTTGTCACCGCAATCAATATGTATGACCATGCCAAATTTTAGCTCAATACTACCAAGGATCTAATATTAGTAAATATATTCTTATTAATCCCAACAGTGTTTGGCACTTGGTCGACTATTACTCGCAAACTTAAAGGGCCATCTTATGTGTGATCGTTTTTTTTATAATTTCGTTGTGTATACTACCACCGTGAATTGTTTCACATTTTTAGAAACAACCGTTTAGCTGGTAGAGAGGGGGGACAGTTGAGTTTGACAAAAATTTTCACTTTAAAAATTTATGTTTTGCAAACGGAGTGCTGAATCGAAGAACGTTGTTAGTAAACTCCTTCTGTCTTTTAAAAATCTGTCCTATGACACCCCATTTGATGATATTGGCGAGAAAAAAAATTCATCGTCCTTTCACATCTATGGGAGACACCAGAATTATTTTTTTTTCTAAGATTTTACTCTACAGTTCTGTCAGCGTAATTTATAAGTATAACCATGCCAAATTTCAGCTCTGTACCAAGGGTTTCTTAGGAAACCTGCGGACAGACGGACATGGCGAAACTATAAGGGTTCGTAGATTACTACGGAACCCTAAAAACAAATGTAAGTAGTAAAGAGTTTATAATTTCGGAAATAAGTTTAGTTTTGGTCTAAACACAACCGAATGTAAGTATTAAATTCGGGAGCGAAGCGAGCGCGAAATTTTTTTTTTTGCTTTTTTTTGTTTTTTTTTTACGACAATATTACTGTTAGATATAATATCCTACTGCTGCTATAATAATTTTGATGTCATTTTCGTAATTAACACCCCCAAAAAACTCAGACTATTTAGCGACACCTAAAATGTTAATATGTTACAGCTTGGCTTTCGACCTCCCCTCACTTTAAGCGTGAAACCTTGTAAACATATTCTTTTTAATCCCAAAAACGTTTGGTCGACTATTACTCGCAAACTTGAAGGGCCAACTTATGTGTGATAGTTTTTCTTTTAATTTCGTTGTATATTCTATAACCGTGAATTTTTTCACATTTTTAGAAACAACCGCTTAGCTGGTAGTGTCCCCCGAGACACTTGTTTTTAACAAAAAAATTCACTTTAAAAATAAATTTTTCGCAAACGGAGTGCTGAATCGAAAAACGTTCTTAGTAAACCCCTTATATCTTTTAAAAAGCTATCCTATGACATTCCATTCGATGGTATCGGCGAGAAAAAAAAAATCCATCGCCCTTTCACGTGTATGGGAAACACCCGAAATTTTTTTTTCCAAAATTTTATATTTTAAATCTGTCGGCACAATCAATATCTATGACCATGCCAAATTTCAGCTCTGTAGTACCAAGGATCTTATATTAGTGAATATATTCTTATTAATCCCAACAGTGTTTGGCACTTGGTCGACTATTACTCGTAAACTTGAAGGACCAAGTTATGTGTGATAGTTTTCCTTTTAATTTTGTTATATAATCTACCAACACGAATTTTTCCACATTTTTAGAAATAACCGTTTAGCTGGTACAGGGGGGGGACACTTGTGTTAGACAAAAATTTTCACTTTAAAAATTTATATTTCGCAAACGGAGTGCTGAATCGAAAAACGTTCTTTGTAAACCCCTTCTATCTTTTAATATGCTATCCTATGACACCCCACTCAAAAATATTGGCGAGAAAAAAAAAATTCATCGCCCTTTCACGTCTATGGGGGACACCCGAAAAAAATTTTTTTTCTAAGATTTTACTCTACAGTTCTGTCGGCGTGATTCATATGTATACTCATGCCAAGTTTCAGCTGTGTAGTACCAAGGGTTTCTTAGGAAACCCGCGGACAGACGGACAGACGGACAGACGGACATGGCGAAACTATAAGGGTTCGTAGATTACTACGGAACCCTAAAAACGGCAATTTCATAGGTAAAGACCTATTATAATAGCAGTTCTAATACTGTACCTACGTTTCTTCCATAGAAATAAGTTTATTTTTCTTTTTTTTATGGTTTCTTCAGCTCTCGCTGACAACAAGGCAGGCAGCGGGACAACTAATTTGTAGCTAAATCGTGGTAAAATCGAAATATCATTTAGCTATAATTGAAAGGGTAATTAAACTAGTTAGCTGCGACATCCACATGACGAAAACCTCCAATAGCAGAAAAAATGCCAACAGCCTTGTAACTTTCAAAGAATCAGAATGGACAAATACTCTACTACCAAATAAAAGATGTTTTGTTCTTTTTAGTTTCATCAGAGGTATCACTTGCGTACGATTCCCCAGTGACCCTAAAGGTTAGCTAGAAGAAGGCGGCTCAACGGGCAATTACATAACAAAGATCCTGAGATAAGTGGATGATCTGACAGGACCACCTCCTGTCAGGGCTTTGACCCTCGGAATCACTTTTTAAGGCTGCTGCATTTTATAGAGATTTTAAATTAGTGCGAATATTGAGGATGAGATTAGCCCAGTAAACTGAACAACAGCTTTCCCTGGGAATGTAAAAAGAATTTAATTAAAAAAGAAAGCTTAGCCTCCCAATATAACGTGTGCTGATTGCCTTGTATTTGAGAATTTCATTGAGTGAATGTGATTTATTTCCAAGTAATAATTCATCCGGTTTGGTCGAGTAGGGTAGGTAGGGGTGTTTTTTCTTGATCGATGGCTCTTGGGCTAAATTTCCAATCAGGGCAAACATTTTTGTAAAAATCTGATGTTTGTTCTCGGGTTGAGGGTGTTCGTGTTTGTCTTTGTGTATGTTGCAAGGGACCCACGGTACAGGGGAAAACTTTAGTATGTGCATTTGAGTGGATAACGTTTTTTTTTATAATACTGCGAGCTTTCTTTTCTTAAAAATTGTATTGTGAACAACCTTGGACAATTTCCACTTTTCAGGGTTGTAACATTTGTCGTAAAGCGAAACATATGCTGAGCTACGACCCTGTTGTAACATAGTAGCATACACATTTACAATGTCGTTTTGTTTCTTTATTGTTATGCTTCTTTTTTATTTATTTTTATTATTGTATGTAAGTATTGTATGGATTAAATAATGTGTGTATCTAAGGCCAGTGTTCACCAAATATTTAACCGACGATTAGCAGCTAACCAGAGATTTGACAATGTCATTTTCATACATTTTTATTGACATTTTGTCTGATTAGCTTCTAACCGCTGTTTAACCGTTGGTTATAGTTTTGGTGAACACTGGCCTAAGTGTATTCAATATACGTTTTATTTATCTATCTAGAACTAAACCGGAAAACTAAGTAGGTAACTAAAATTGTATGTAAGTGAGAACATGTATAGTATTTTATTGATTCATTGCCGTATTAAATAAACTTCTTCGGAACTTTGAATTAAATACATCTTGCAGATAAAGTAATCAGGCCAGATGGTGGTTCGATATCATCTACACTGTATTTCTATAGGTAGTGTTAGGTCGTGATGAATACTCGTATTAAGGCGATCGTTCATAGGATTACTGTCATTATACTGATATACTTACCGCATAATTTTTAACGAGATGGTCTTGTAACTTCATTTGTATTTCAGAAAGGGCAATGCGCAACCAAAACCGATTAAAATATTGATTGAGAATTTTGTATTTTATTAAATTTAGATACTTATACGCGCGTTAAGAAATTGTGACTTGATTTTTTTTCTTCTATATTATCTTCTATACGGCATTTGTTGCGCACAAGGTAGACCTATACTCCTATTTCATGGATTGGTTCGCGTCCTTTTTTTTATCGCTAGCTTAACAGTCACCGATTGTAGAGAATTTATCTGTATCTGCAGCTCTAGCACGATAACGACAAACTCGCGCTCGGCCCACGCTGAAACTTCACTTTGATTGCGCGAGGGTCCCGCGCAAAGGCTTGCTTGCCCTATGGCGTTGTCAATGTTGACATTTTGACATAGGACCGCGGTGTTGTCGCAGCTCTGTCACTATCATACTCGGCCTGCTGATTTTATTGGCTTTGTGATTTTTTTTTCTTAGCCTTCCTGATCTTACTGCTAGGCAAAGGCCTAACCCCATTTCCCCACTTCTCTCGGTCTGGTGCTAATTGCGGTCAGTTATGTTTAAATTCATCAATATCGTCATGTCACTTTATCTGTACTTTTAAATCGAATAAATAAATAAATACGGACAAACCTCACGAAAAAACCGAATATTGTCTGACCTAGTAAAACAAAAGAATCAACTGTCCAAACAAAGCCACAATGTGGTGCCATTGACTAAGAGTCATCAAACTATTATGAGAGAACAGATGGTCCTCCTGATAATAAAATCCTTTCACCACTATAAATAGAAATGACAATCCGTCATTATGAAAGAACGTCTTGCTTGTAATAGTAGGCTGTAGGAAGTGGAACGCCTTTGTCACAATTTCGATAATTAAAACCGGTCAGCCATATTGTGTCTTAGAAAAGCTCACCTGTTACTTTAGACTAAATCTCAATATTTCTATATTTATTTTAGAATAAATCAAACCAAAGTGGCTGTCTTTCATTTAAACTAAATATTGCACTTTTCTCGCGTAGAAAGGTGAACAGAACATATAAATATAAGCAAATTACCTCGTGCTCAAGATAACAAAAATGGTGTAGGTAATTCAGCAGCTACAGCCTACATTGCCTTCAAGTGTATCCTCAAGGTGTCTTCAAAGTTCAAAGTGTCAAGCTTGACGTGCTCTTGAGTGTACCCTTCTAAGCACGGGAAGACTCAGAATCATTTGTGCCAAGCAAAATTATGAATTTTATAAAATTACTGAAAGTATTGTTTTGTGTAAAAACTTTTAGAAAACTGTCATTTGACTAACCATTTCACTTCATTGTTTACGGTGACTATTTCTTTGGTAAAATCAGAGGCAGTTCATCAATAACTTGGTCGGGATCGCTAAAATCCTTGACGGTTTCGAGCCGATTAATTGGTCGAGTGATATTGATGCTGCCTCTTGATGGACGGGGTTTGATTCCCAGTCGGGGCAAATAGTTGTGTAAAAAGCAGATGTTTGTTCTCGGGTCATGGTTTGTGTCTGTCTTTGAGTATGTTCCAAGGGACTCAGAACACAAGGAAAAATTTAAGGTCCGTATTATCTGATCTATACTAGAGTAGCAGTCGTCTTTGTCATTTTGATAGTGAGAGCAAGAGACAATCAATACTTAAGTATAGATCTACACTTGAGTCTCCTGTAATACGGGCCTTAGTGTGGGCCTTTGAATATGAAATATATAAAATAATAAATAAAATAAATAAATAAACGCTTCACACTCAAAGGCCCACACTAAGGTTTTCCCTTGTGTCGTGGGTCCCTCGGAACACACATAAAGACAGACACAAACACCCATGACCCGAGAACAAACATCTGCTTTTTACACAAATATTTGCCCCGACTAGGAATCGAACCCAGGACCCGTTGTTCAAGAGGCAGCGCTACTGCCACTCGACCATCATCATCATCATCATCATCATCATATCAGCCTATTGCAGTCCACTGCTGAACATAGGCCTCCCCCAAGGTGCGCCACTTTGCACGATCCTCCGTTGTTTTCATCCAGCCACTACCCGCTATCTTCTTTAGGTCATCTGACCATCTGGCTGGGGGGCGTCCTACACTACGTCTCCATTCGAGAACCCGTCTCCATTCGAGAACCCGTCTACTCCAACGCTCGTCGGTTCTGCGACAGACATGGCCAGCCCACTGCCACTTCAGCTTGCTACACTTTTGGATAATATCCATCACTCCGGTTTTCTGTCGGATGACCTCGTTTCGGATTCTATTCCTTAGCGAGATCCCGAGCATGGAGCGCTCCATTGCTCGCTGAGCGACGTGCAATCGGTGGGCCAACCTCACTGTCATGATCCACGTTTCGGCTCCGTAGGTCATGACTGGTAGGACGCATTGATTAAAGACCTTGGTCTTTAGACACTCGACCATACCGGCCGTCAATGTATGATTTTTTCGATCCACAATACCCTGAATAGGAATATATTCCAATAAACAATTGTGTAATAGTCTTAATGCGTCTCAGCTGTAGACTCAATGCCTCATTGTCCGGATTTGCATGCTGAGATTGATCTGAGTATCGATCTCCCGCCACATTCCATTTGCATCGCGGCTCTATGGTTTCATCATGCGTATACCATGTTTTGTGCGAGTTGGAAATAATAGGATAGGGTTTTTGTGTGTGACGCAAAGAAACGTGGAATGTATGGGCCTTTGCCCCCGATCGCGGTAAGTTTTAACGTATTTACCAAAACTAAATTGCTCACATTTATATTAGGCTGAATACAAAGAAAACGTGAGCGGTAAAGCTTAAGTAAACTCGTTCAAACTTACCGCGATCGGGCAGGGTGTAAATAAGTTGATAATTTAAAGATCTTGTTCAGAAGCAACGATTACCTTTAATACGTATTACTATAGTAAAGTAAGTAAAAGCATAGAGTGGTCAAGAACAACCTATTATTCAATTTTTAAAAAGCATAGAAAAATGTCTCATTTCATTTCTGGTAGTCAAACGGCCATTTGCTCATTACAATTTTCAGTCACAAAAATACGTATCACACATGTTTAGCTTGCTCTAGTAAAAAAAAGTTGTAATAACTAGATACGTCGATGACTACATTTCTGGTTTAGTGAAGTGTATTGAGGTTTACTCGCCGTTTAACGGGCGCTAGAACTTCCACATTAAACATAAAATTATACATATAACTATTTTTACGGTTAATGAGTTATCTTCACCTAGGGTTGCCATTAATAAAATCTGTGGTTTGGTTCGGCAGCCAGCGTCGAGCACGATTTCAAAAGACATTAAGGAAATAAAACAAAAAATTATAAGTCAGAAAAGTGCACACTATTTTAAAAAGTATATATATAAATAATACAACCGTATTTCTAAAATTAAATGTCTTAAAATCCTGGTAAATAAATAAAAAAAGTAATATTCGTTTTGCAATGTTTGTCATGCTAATAAACGTGATTGATTGATCGATAATGGCACCTAACACTAAAAGCAGCACACTAAAGTATAATTTATACTAAATAGAAATAGATTGATAAGAAGTAAGAGCGACAGTCTCATTGTAAAGGCAAACCTCTTGCAAGCAGCTTCTCAAACACCTAATAAAAACTTTTAAAAAAAATAGAACTCACTTCAAAACAGCGAAAAATAAATGCAATATAATTTGATGTGCTATGTAGTACCTACCTACTGAGCTGTTTGAAGTCGGTGCGAAGGTGGCCTATCAAATTTAATTTTCTGGGCACCGACTTTCTAAACGCTCATTAGGTTGGTACTAGGTACATAGCACATCAAATGATATTGCATTTATTTTTCGCTTTTTTGAAGTTGGTTCTATTTTTTAAAAAGTTTTTATTTTTCCATTTTTAGTGCAAATTATAACCTCTTTCTTTTTTGAAGTCGGTTAATAAAACGAAGTGTTAGCTGTGAAAAAGTTTAAGCGAATTTTTATTTTTTTTATTTTACATACATACAGTTTTGTCTTATCTATCTTTAAACAGAGAACCCCCCTTTTTTGAAGTCGGTTAAAATACTAAACCTTCTCCTGAATGTAACAAATACTTTTCTGAAAACCGCATCAAAATCGGTTCAACCAAACGCGAGCTAATCGCGGACAAAAATACATACATACATACATACAGGTCAAATTAACTGAGAACCTTATTTTTTTTTGAAGTCGTTTAAAAAAACAATGGGATTGGTTCTGCCTTGACGGGTTTGTAAATCAGTGAAACCACAATGCGTCATAGTCAAATATATCAGCAGTAGATATACATATACAAGTCCGATTCGCTAGCCCACATTTCAAAGGAAGTGACAAGCATTAAACGTTTATCAGTGTACTAATTCATGAATGGGCAGATTTGGCAGCGTTACAAATACAAATATCAAAGGTTCAACGACCCCGCTTGCTTCCAGATAACCTGCGCGCGCGCAGGAACCGCGACGTCTGCGCGGAAGTGCCCCGATTGGCCACAAGTCGACCGACCCCATTCGTAAAGGTCACGATCTGGATTTTCGGTACCGTTCGCAACATGTTATAATTTTTATGCCGATCGACAACGGCCGATGTAGCCAATTTTCAATTTGCATAAAATTTTACGGTTCACTAACAACAATCGCGTAATGTAACTTCATATTTGCATATTAAGGGTTTATAACTTCATGTTTTGTGAGTGGACTTCAAGTCGAGCTTGGAGATTGCCTTTCAAATTGAAAAGGATGTTATCTTAATGCATTATTAAGATAAATTATTGACCGTTTAAGACATTATTTCAGGAGTTTAAGTGTGTGGTGTGGTGATCGGTTGAGAATAACACCACCGCATCTCTTTCCGTGGGTGTCGTAAGAGGCGACTAAGGAAACACAAATGAGACCTGCCTCCTAGTAATCCATCCCAGGCAACGACACTTCATTTTTTTCTGAATCTGAGGTGTCGTCCTATGGTCTCATGCGGTGTGGTAGGCTCTGTAAAGGGCCGTCTGGTTCGCGACCACCCTCCTACCGAAGTCCGACGCCAAACAGCTTGCTGTGTTCCGTCGGTGCGTGGGAGTACCAGTGCCTTTATAGGCATTTTCTGGGTTAACTCGCTCCATCGTCGACCTCATCTTTGACCTTATGGTCAAGATTGAGGTCAAGAGTTAACCCATCTTATAATAAAAAAATAAAATAAAAAAGTCTGCACTGTTACCAAACCAAAGACAGTGTATTTCTACATCGTCTTTCACAAAACTCTACATTCGCTCGAAGAATCAGCGCTTTATTATAGTTAAGTACAGCTAACTTAGTATCAATACTAATTAATACACTTAATTGAAATTGCTTAAAAATGAATATTCTAAAGGCCCTATTCCAGGACGATTTCAGGACCGTTTTTCAAGGCAATTTCAGGACCTCTTTTGATAATTCAATTCCAGGCACAACTTGCGATTTTCAAAACGTTTTAATCTTTGAAATAGTAAATCAAAGATTATCGAAACAAAATGCGGTTTACGTAAATGTGGTCTAAAATTATAAAATTCAAGAATATCAGGAGAAACTCAGACTTGACTAATGACTTGGTTAAATATGTATAAGTAATTCCAATCAATGGGAGGTTTTCTTTTTGGGTATTAAAAAAAAAGTAGTTCCCCAGAGCTCTCTAGATGGCGCTGAACTGACTCCGTTACTAGGTGCCAAAGCCAAAAGGCTTGGAGAAAAACATTGCATCAAATATTCTGAGTTTGTTTTGGCTTTCCAATCATCCTAGTTTTCTCGCGCTTCGTTATAATTCAGTTTTGTTTTTAGTTGTTTTCGTAAAATCGCCTAACTAATACGTATGGTAGACGTGATTTATTGATGTGATATGACGATAACGTTTCGTTTTATGATCTCAAATTTACGTTCAAGTGAATTAATCAAAAATAATTTAACGTTCCGTTCCTTGCAGTAACGTACATAGTTTAGCGCCATCTATCCGGCGACTAGGGAAAAATTAAAAAATAAATAAAAAGAAAATCCCTCATTAACAACACAAAATCCATAAATTACATCGTCAAGATATACCAATATCGGCGCAAATAATAATTTGACCTCATAAAGTGGTAAAAGTAAAGCAAAATTAAAACTGAAAAAGCGTACCATACTTAAGCCCATACCACAACTTATGGTAAGGCTGGTATCTTCTAGTAGACGTGGGCGGCCTGGGCTTCCTGGGCGGAGTGGAACAAGCCGGGGCACAGCACAGGAAGTAGTACCTCTTATCCCGGACCTTCTCCGCCGCTTTCAATCTCTCCCGCGCGACCCTTCCCGCGCAACGTCGCTGTGACGTCACCGATGACGTCAACGATGACACCAGGGACGTCAGCGTCATCACACACAACACCACACACCACCGCATTTTTGGTTATCTGTCTTTCATCGTGTTTGACACTTTGTCACTTTCGGTTGGATTTGGTTTGGTTTCGGGTTTTTGGGTCACATTATCGCAAAAACTTTTGGTCACTTATAAACATTGAAAAACTGTTTATTTAGCTCTTTCTAATTAAAAGCACTTAATTAAAAGATAATTAATGAATACCTAACTGTAGTTGGGTCAATGTACAAATTGACTAGAAATTACGTACGTAAATTATTTGCCGAACTAAAACATTTTTAGCTAACTTCGATACGAAATAAGAAAACGAATTTAGCTTTCAGTCACTAAAACTGTGTATGTAGGTTCTACAATTTACTTAAATCTATAAAACTTCAATTAGAAAAAAAAATCACTAATTGCAACTTTTTCCGACTGGTCAACTCTTCAAAACAAAATGACGTATTCTAATTTTAAACTTCCACTTTTGTTTTAAACAGTTGAAACTCGCGCGATGTTCATTCCGATGCGACTTGACTATTTCGAATTAAGAAGCGTGCGGTCTAGACGAGTTTGACTCGAGAACTGGCGAGCGGTGTATCCGAACTAACTTGCGATACTTATTCCCGCCTTGGTGGCTAAGATTGTGCCTGATGTTTTGCAAAAGAAAAAGACAGTGGAAATTAGGTACTGATGGGGGTGTGTTTAGTTAAATTGTAACTAGACTCTAATTTTGGGATACAGATACAGGCATACTACATCATGCTTAAAAGAAGGCTCCTACAATAATAATTAAGTACTTTCTTAAAATTGTAAATGGAAATAAATATTTTTTTTATATTGTTTCTGAAACGGGTAAAAATTACAAAAAAAGCTTGTACGCGAATTTTGACCGGTTTCAGTATTAAATTATGTGTTCAAATTGCGAAAAAGTGTTATATTATATTCTATTTTTAATACAATAGCGGTTTGTTTGAAAAGTTATAATAATTACTTTAGATGCATAGACCATCTATAAGTTTAAAGTTTTCATTTTCAGTCAGCATTTTTATTGGTTATACTATTTTTAAATGGTGGAATACAACTAACCGAGCTGTCTATGTGATGGATTTACTTTATATTAGCTAACGAAACTTTAAAACATAAATTAAAGTTCTCCATGACACTGAACAACTTACCCTGAGGAAGCCATATGAAATTATAAAAAAAGAAACGATTTTCCACATTAAGGCACACTGTATTGAGAGGCATTTTTTATACTTCATCCTATGTCGCTGGAAAGGTGGCTCCGTTTAGTTGAATCATTCATATCCTAAGAAAAAAATCGTAATTTAATTTCGTTACAAAGAAAATAATAATCACGAAGAGCTTTACTTATTTTATATCTAATAACAAGTGAATAAAAAGATCACAATTTTTTTTTAAATGTACACATTTTTCTCTTACTAAGTATATATATATATATATTTTTTTTTAAGAATAAATATTTTTTCTTTTTTTTCAGCCCATATACCTATTCTTTAAACATTTTTTATTTAGCAAGTCGGTTCAATAGATTTCAAATCGAGAGCAAAACTAGTTCTTAACCCACGGTTTAATTTGAACAGTTATGTTATGATCATGACTACGAGATACTAATTAAATTTTGTTGTTGCCTCGATACTATTAGTTTCAATTTGATACACTTTGTACAGTCGAGAGCATAATAAACCTAAACACACCAACCATGTTCCGTTTGGATAATTTTTTTTTGTTTAATTTATCCCTTTCGGGAAAGGCAAAGGAAACTATGTCCATGCAGCCATGTCTTCAGTGAAAAATCTTCTTTCTCTAACTTAACCTAAGCCCTAAGCTCCTCATGTTCTGTATAAAACTGGCGGCGAGAAGCACAACCGTGAGGATCTTTATCGGTACCAAACGGAGCAGAAACACTGTTATCACTTGAATTTTTTATCACTACACGAATTTTAGTCAATTTACTGCATAATACACTATTATTATTATACATTACTATAATAACCATTACTATATAAAATCTAAATACCGATAGGAAACTCACTCCAGTTACATTGCTCGTACTCTATACAGTACTAATTTATACGGTAATTTAATTTTGTTAGTATTTATACACATTGGTAACTGTACTATGTTTGCAAATGTTTTCCACCTCCTGTTTAAACTAGAAAACCTGTAATTGGCTTTACAATTAGACCTAAGCTAGCTACTAATTTTACATGTCTTGTAATTAAGCTGTTGGTTTTGTACAATAAATAAATAAATAAATTAAACAACTTTTTCACGCAGAAAACGAAAATTTAATTAACAAAGCAACTGCCCACGCCGAGTTCCCGCTAAAGATTCCGTTTGGATAAGATCGAGAATGTATTTTTTTATTGACAAAGATATAGACAACAGCATCAACCAACACCTAAGAATCGCTTTACAAAGTACTGCACTCAAAAGAACATCAGGCTTGACACTTTGCCGCTTCTATTCCATAGGCACAAGGGTGAAAATCGCACGTCAACTGTCAAACGTAATCTCGACTTCGGTAAGGTTTCAACTTCAATCTTTAGATGTGCCGCAACTTTGTTAAGGGTTCGTCTAATTCGCGTATATAAATACATACATACATATACATACATACATATATATATATATATATATGTATATATATATATATATATATGTATATATATGTATATACATACGCGAATAAAAATTAAAATAAAGTGTTATAAGGGTTCAATTCTTCTAAAAATGGCGTCCACTTATAAAGTGTTCCATACTGCTGAAAAAACATGTTAATGTGATAACGTAATTAAACAACTCTAGCCCACGAAGAAAGTTTCAGTTATTTTATAAATAAATGTGTAAACGTATTTTTGCTACTTATTTAAGTATAAGACCTATGCAAATAAAAATGTGATTTGTGATTATGAATACAAAAATAAGTACTACATTATCGTCGAGGTGATGTTTTTTTTCAAAATTTAATAACGGCCTCAGCAAGTGCTTCACAACAGAGACTTGTATTGTTGGTTGTATGAGAGCTTTACTCAAAAACGGAAGAAATTTCCATTCCATTCCAACACATTGGAATTTGACAGCTGTTTCAACAACACAACAGTTTGACGTCCAAACTCTACTCATCCAAGTGCGCACTTTCACAATCTATCCGTAAATACACTCACGCCTACAATCTCTGTCAGGGTAGACAGAGCAACATAGGTTCGACATACATTCTGAGAATTATTAGATAAAATAAAAGTGGTTAGTGGTGTTAGGTTGACAGCCTTTCGGCAATGGTACAGTAAAACCTTCACATACCACCTACTCGTTTCTACAGCATGCCTGGGAAGAGTTGGCAGTTGTAACATTTAATTTTTTTATCTTTCACTCCCAGTCCAGTTTTTCTTTGACCTCGTCAAATATTCTATTGACTTTTAATTAAATAATAATCCCTGTTCTCTTTCGTTGCGCAGTCGCAGCGTCATTTTACTCGCCTAGTCCGGCGTTGGCGCACGTACTAATTAGGGCAGGGAGATCGGGAGATTGGCCGATAGCGGGTGATAACGCGCGGGTGGTCGGTCTCACGACAGTGTTGCCAGGCTTGGCGCAAAAACTCTGCAGACTGTTATTAAATTCGAGCCAAATCACGACATTTGTGTATGTTAGACAGGTGACGGAATTATTTTATTAAGAGATGGGTTAACTCTTCATAGAAATGTATTTCTAAAAACTCGTTTCGGAGAAAAGCATTGTTCCTTATGTTCCTTATTTAACAAAAACAGACAGTGCTAAAAAGTTTTTAAATCAGCCTTAGTGATGAGAAATCCTGAACGCGAAATTGAATATCTTCAGATGGACTTAATTCAAAGGCTCTTTAAAAAATATAATCGACAGATGTTATCACACACACTGTGTAGTAGAGAACATACGAGGACATTGTAAAAACATTGTGCCACTTTTGAAGTGTAATATTTCACAGACAAAAACTAAATGATATTGGTGGCCAATCAGGGAACTCTGGGGTAAAATTTGCCTATACCAAGTAAATCCTCACCCTGGCAACACCGTCCAGCTGTTCAGATACACCTTACATCTTCGTCAGCGGTATTCCAGCACTCCTCTCTTTTAGTGAGACAAAATACCATAACAGTTTGAAATCTGCTGACATCTGAGTAAATCTTCAACCCTGGCAACACCATCCAGCTGTCCACCTGGGCTTTATATCTTCGTCAGCGGGTATCACAGCGCTGTCCGTTTTTATTGGCGCGTTTAATTAAGGCCACGAGCGGGACGGAACCATCAGGTGGTTATGATTGAAGTTTCTGGACCTGGATTTATAGTTCATTTATTAAAATAACTGAATTGAAAGTAAATTAAGGGAATAAATTGGTTGTTTTCCGAAGAGCTTCGAGAACTGTGCCCTTTGTATAAGGTCCTCTCCGTTTAGGTACTATCTCTCAGTTTCACAAACTGTTAGGTTGTCTGAAAGAGATCGCTAACAAGCAACGAGGTTGCTTTTTTGTACAATTATTGTTATGTTTACTGTCTTTCTCTTGTCTTGTGCTGTATATCCATGTATGTGTGTTAATTTTATCTGTTACTAGCTTTCAGCCCGGGACTTCGTTCCCGTGGGAATTCGGGAAAATCATGTACCCTATATGTTCATCACGGATAATGTAGGATTCTAATGGTGAAAGAATTTTTCAAATCGGTCCAGTAGTTTCGGAGCATATTCAATTCAAACAAACAATCAAATCTTTGTTATTCGTCTTTTGTCTTTTTTTTTTCTTTTTTCTCGTTTGAACTTCTTTATGATTGCATATTTCTGCATTATCTCTGTAAGTGTGTACTGCGTTTGAAATAAATTATTTATCTATGTGTTCTTACATTACATACATCGACTTTTATTTGCATACAAATATACATAAGCACCAGATATTCTCAGTGAAAATTTAAAAAAATCGTTAGTGGGTAATAAACAACCTTATTACCCACTAACATATCTGTTAATACAGGCAACTAAGGGTTGAGGGGGTTGTTAGTCCGAAAATAAAAATTATTGTAAGCCAACTGTCCTTTTGTTGCTCACACCATTTTTAGCTTGCGATGGATGATTGATAATCAAGGATGTTAATTGAAAGCAGGTTATTATTTACTTAGTTATTTCATATTTTCTCGCTTTCACTTCCAAATACTTAACTCAAAATGTCCTCATGAGAGTATTTGCCCAGCAGTAGCTAAACTAATTCCCAGTAGGTGGGATTGAATCGTCTAATGGGAATTCCTGTCATCAATTCTGTTGATTGCCGTTTAAAGCAGAGATTGGCTGAAGTCGAGCCCACTATGAAGTGGTCTCAGATTCCTTGCTGTCCAATTAAAACTGATCGAGTTAGCATTCCATGGAATTGCAGTAAACTGAGTTAACAGTGTGTTTTATTTCGGTATTCGAAAAAGCGTCAAGATTTACATAAAATTTAAGGCAAGAAGGAGTCTGATTGTTTTTAGTATTTAAGTTTTTTAGTTTAAAAATCCCGCTGATTCGCAGTGGCCGCTTTTCTTCTAAATATATAAAAGGAGAAACTGACTGACTGACTGACATATCAACGCACAGCCTAAACGGCTAAACGTAGGCACTTGAAATTTGGAAGGGACGTAGCTTAGGTACCGTAGAGGTGCACTAAGAAAGGAATTCCCGAAATTCCCACGGGAACTGGAATTAGCGGGAAAATCCTTTTGTATGAAAAATCTAAACCGCTTAAGTTAGACGCTTGAAATTTGCATGCAGGTACCTAAGTAAACTTAAAGCTTAGTTGCAACAGGATATTGCAAAATTCCCACGGGAACGGGAGTTAGCGGGAAAAAACTTTTGTATGTAAAAATCTAAATCTTAAACTAAACCAAGTGTAATCTGTTCAAAAGAAAAAATTAACACACAAACGAAGTTTCGGGCGTCAGCTAGTCATTTATATTGTGCACTGCAAAGGAATGGAATTCTCTGCCTGCGTTCGTATTTTCGAGCTCATGTAACTCAAATCTCTAAGTTCGAAACGTTCATGTACCTAATGTCTTCCTAGTTTACGTTAAAAAGACGAAAAGTGACAGTATGATGACGTTTCTGCGACTAACCTTTAATCAACCGACTTCAAAAAAGGAGGAGGTTCTCAATTCGTCTGTATGTTTTTTTTTTTGTATGTTTGTTACGCGATAACTCCGCCAACTCTTGTCCGATTTTCAAAATTCTTTATTTGTTTGAAAGAGTATACTCCTGAAGAGGTCCCATATAAATTTTATCGAAAATGATTCAGCGCTTTAAAAAAAATCAACAAAAACAAAAAATACTACAAATTAGAACATCCTCTAAATAAATGAATGACATTTTTGTTTGTAGTTATCGGCTAATAGGCATTGTAGTCCGCAAAAAAATACTAGATATCTACTTTTTACGAACTGTTATTGGGATTGAAGTCGGTGACTCATACGTTTTTAACGTGGAAAATTATTTACGCTAACTAATTAAAAGTAATCCAGTATTGAGTGTAGCCACTGTTCTGCCTATACTGCGCCGGCGTGGAATTACAGGCCGAAGGGATAATCTGTCACATTCATCTTTGGCACCGTTTTACAGGTGCGCTGTACCTACACTGAGCAGAACAACATATTAACAGTGAAAATTGTTATACTAAAGTGAATCCTACGTACTTACACCTTCAAATCTTGTCTTTAAATATATATTTTTATTTTATCATGTTTACTTGTTTATTTTTAAATTGGTTGTTTTTAAGCGCAAATCAAGGACGTGAATCAGCCCACGAAACTGAACAACTTCCCAAGGAACACAGGTAAAAAAAATTTCGCCTCTCTATAAAACTTTTGCAAATATATCGGTGATAGCCCAGTTGGTAATGAGCCGGACTTGTTATACGAAGGTCGCGGTTTCTAATCCTAGTGCGGGCCTGTACCACTAAATTCGTCTTTTCGGATTTATGTACGGATTTCCAATAATCACTTGCTCAACGGTGAAGGAAAACATCGTGAATCGTGATGAAACCCGCCCGTCCAAAATTCATTTTCGAAAGACGAGCGGTCCACCAACCCGCATTGGGCCAGCGTGGTGGACTATGGCCTAAATCCCCTTCGTGTTTCGAAGGGAGGCCCGTGCCCCTCGGTGGGGACGTATTAAAAAAAATACAACTTTTGCAATCAGCCGATTTGTCTTTGTATGGGGAGACAATTTTTTTTGAGAATTTCATATAGGTTCCTGCGGGAAAATTGTCCAGTTTCATGGGGAAAACCATCCCAGGTGCGCCAGCTAATTTAAAGTTGTCCCATATTTTTTTATAATTTCATTGTTTTTTTATTTGACGTCCAGTAAAGCTTTTTAAATTTTTTTTTTCTTCCTTGGTTAGACAAGTAATTTTCATGAAAAAATATAATATTATAAGCCTTCTATAATTTATTTTATTGTGCAATAAAGCATATTGTATTGTATAATTGTAATATCTTTTAAAAATGTTTTTTTTTTATATAGCTGAGCTGAAATAGAGCATTTCGTTAGTTACCGCTAACACTTGAAAAGTAACCTGAAACCACTTTCAGTGTCATTGCCACCGCCTGAACTTCTAACACAATTAGCTGGTACGGTCAACAGCAAAGTTAACAAACTAGGTTAATGAACGCAGACATATATTTTGTCTTATCACTCCTTGATGGAATCTCTACATAAGATTTTCAAAAAACTGGAGAGAAAACACTTTTTGTAGAGTTTTTTATTTATTATTTAGAATGGGTTCACTCTTGAATACAATCTAATTCAACAAAGATGCAGCCAAGGTGTAGCGAGCTCACCCAGATGAAGCTTATTCACCTGCACTTTAAATATATACGAGTTGTACGAGCTCGAAAATACAGACAGATAAAGAAACCCATATTCACCTCTGTTTAAACAAGTCCATTCGTTTGAAAGCTACGATGCTACAGACGGTACATAGATACACAGACATAGAGACACATAAATACATACTCATATATGTATATACTAATTACTTTTATTACATGTCCTATCTACTTACACTATATCTGCTAACTTTTATTATTACTATTATATTCACCATATACTTGACTTAAACTGAAAGCCACTTCGGTCTCAACCTTTCTGTCTCCACGAGGACCAGGCAAAATTATCAGCGCCATAGCTTGCTGTGGCACAGAGCTGAGCCTGATCCGTTTTACGGTCACATGCAGTCCACTTGCGGCATGGTTCATTGTCTCAATAGATCATAATCTTTGTTTAGAAAAAGCTATTGTGAACTGCATGTAACAGTGAAGAAATGATTTGTCTGTCTGTCTGTCTGTCTGTCATACGTCAAACATATAACACCCCTTCTTTTTTGTCGGGGGTAAAAAAGGTTTTTTATCATCACTTTTGGCTTGGAGCGTTAATCTAAATGAGCAGCATTGTCAGCCTGATATCAAACTTCGAAAATAATTTTAAAAATAAGTCCTGCTAACCACATTTCTGGTGTCCAAGACTTTGTTGCAAACCGTACGCTTCTTCACGGTACACATAGAAACTACAATATGTAAATACAGAATTAAGTCTGGACGGACAGAGCTCGCTAAATGTCGCGCGACGAAACTGTCGTCTCGCGGTCGCGCACGCGTCGCTTTCGAGGACGTTTATAGAACAAGAGTAGTATATTGTAGTGTGGGTAATTATATGTTATATGACCGTGATAGGATCTTTGACTGTGTTTAAATATGATCTCTACGTAATTTTGGAAGGAAAACCCTTCTTGTGAGATTTATTGCACCAAAGTGCTAAACGTATTTAGCGAGACTAATTTTGATTAATTAGACAGATTTCGTTGCTTTGACAACCAAGTTAAATGGATTTAAGCTAATAATTTACGTTTTGGTGCAAGTCGCTCCAAGTCTAGCCTAACTTTTTTGACATCTATAAACGGAAACGCACAGAGAAGTGGAAATAATTAATCGGTAGAATCGCTTTGAAATCACATCGAAAAAAGTAGAAAGGTATTTGGTTTCGTGTTTAATGTGTTTTTTTCGTTTTGCGCCCATTGTTTTTTTTTAAATAACCCCCATTTAATTTTAAGCTGCCCATTTAATTTTAAGTATTTTTTTACGAATTTTATTTTGTTGTTTATTAACATAATTATTTCGTTCATTATTTCTACTACTTACCTACTTATTTTCTATAATTCTTACCTATATATTATTTAACTATTACTATCTATCTCTTTTCCTTTTCTTACTAATATTCCTACTCTTAATCCTGTTTTTCTTTGTTTGTTCTACGAAGTGCGCGTATAGTTTTAAAGGCACTGACAGAATATCAGCGTTGTGGCTCCAACCACAACACTATGCTGAGTCAGGACCTCTTCCTTGACCAGCGTTTCACATCACGATTCCCCTTGATGTTTTTTCTTTGTTTATATTTGTGTATTGTTTGAAGTTGTTTGTTTTATGTAAGTTGCTGATCATTCAATAAACGTATTATCTATCTATCTATCTAAATAATTATAAGAGATATAACATTTAATAAAAAAATATAATACCTATAGTAAATATACCTACTTAATAAAAATTACAATAATATTCCATAGTCAAAATTAATAAAATTATAAAAATATCAATCTTAAAATCTCCCCGAGTCATACCCGGTGGAAAAGTCTCCATCATTGATAAAATAGTACGTACGTAATTATATGTGTACAATAGTACGTACTCTTGAACATATCAGTGTTGCTGGCTTTTGCAAACCAAATTAAGTTATATAACTTAACAAAAAGAATACTAATCGATGGAAATTACGAAATACAACGGTACCCCATGGGAAAGTTAGCAACAATAAAACAATCGGCACATATAAGGAGTCAACTCGAAATATTTATAAGGGAAGACGAGTTTTTCTCAAGGAAGACATTGCAGATATTTAACATAACTCCACGATGGGTGTAATTTATATTGAGCAAGAAACTGATGGATTGACAGGACAAAAGAGAAGGCTTGATTTGGGAAAACATTTTTGGAAGTTCTGGTATTGATGACTATAAGAAAGTCTTCTACTTATCGTGTTGATATAGCCAAGTGTGTGGTGAACTTAGCTAATCCTGGTTTCAGATTTTGATGAATGATACGTCGTTAGATTCGTCATGACGGCGCAAGTGTCATAGAAAGTATAAAAAATTTGAAAAATCAAAATGGCCGATTTTGGATGTAAAAAAGAAAGAAAAAATGAAAATCGACGAACTATGTCAAGTGGGGTATCGTTGAATAGGTATTTAAAAATCATTGTAATGTTTCTCATATCGTTTTTCAACAAAAATTTCCGTTTAGGATCTATGACGATTTAAAGTTGGTTAGTAACAATAGGCTTTTAATTCAGATATTGTTCAATTTTTATGCAAGTGAGACATACAACTAATGAGGAGATCAATATATAAAAAAAATATCTGACTTAACTAAAAAGTGTAAAATAAAATAAATTAATTTAAAAAATTAAACAACCCGACTGCGTAATAAAAACAGAAAAGAAAAAACAAGTAAGCCCAGTAGTCGAGACTTTTATTATTGAATATTATTGAATAACATAAAGATTTTAACAATCGGGACCCATTATTAGGAAGCCGGATTTTTGATGGGTCCCGACTGTTAAAATCGTTATGTTATTCAAAAATATTCAATAATAAAAGTCTCGACTACTTTGCTTACTCGTTTTTTTCTTTTCAGTTTTTAGTATGCAGTCGGGTTTTTTTTATAATGTTTCCACTGTTAGTCTCCTTAAATACCTTAAATAAATAAAATTAACGTCCCTGTTCTTGTCCAGCGGTGCACTTTGCTTGTACCTGTACGACGTACTTTGTATTAATAGAGGAAGTATTTAGAGCACCGCCCCGCCCCGCCCCCCGCCGTCGTCGATACATTTCGTGGTCTGTTTATTACCACCGGTGGCTGTCTAATTTTGCGCAGCTTTGTATAACGCAGTGGTTCTTAACCTCTTCCCGAACGGCTTCTCCTACACATTTTGTGCGGGGTTCTTTCATACATATAAAGATGGCTACTTAAACTGGTGGTGCCACCGCCAGCTGAATTTTCAGTTGCTAGGTAGTTTGCAACTTTACGTGCGGTCGGCGGTTGCGCTGCTGGTTGTCAGAAAGTATAATAAAAGTTAAATAGTTCTCAATTACCCCACCTGAACAGATAAAACGGCCTCCATTCCAACCTAAGTTACAGAATCGGGCCCTATTGTATGAAAAATCGTGTATGTTCCTTACACTTTTTTGCTACAAGACATCATAAAACATCAAAAGAAACTTATCACAAAATAAATGAGTGGAATGATTCTGTCTGTCCGTTGGCAGACAGACGGACAGATTGCGCGGTTAACTTGACGAACGGAGTACGAGAACGACCGCCATTACTTACATTACGACGATTTCAGACCATCTCGAAAAACAAACTTACAGGGTTGTCATTACAACATTAGGTTTTTTGAAGTGAAAACTTCTTTAGCAGCGTTGTGCACTTTTTGGATGGGTAAAAAATGGTAAACTCGCGTCAGGGTCACGTGACCCTGATCGAAAATTCGTAAGACGGAGGGTAAAGTGAAAACTTCTTAGACCGCAAGGAAGTAATATATGTTCAAATTTTCACTTCTTCCGGCACTCCCAGAGTGCAACCCGTTTTTTTATACCAAAGTCGAAAATTGGATGGGCATAAATTGTTAGTAAATTGAGAGTGTGAATTGGCCTGTCAAACTGAACAACTTTATTTGAGCTTAGTTCGAAATTAAAACCAGAAATTTCGCATCTGGAACAATGGGTCGAAAGAAACTATGGCGTTTTTCGATGTAATAATTAAATACTTTTTTATTAAAAATTGAGCGCGCAGGGACGGCCCCCCGATATAACCACCGGGTCCTCCCTTCCAGTCGCCAACTGGCACTGTGGAGCAATAAACGATGCACACTGAAATACCCACACTAAGGCTTTCCCTTGTGTTGTAGGTTCTTTGGAACATACACAAAGACAGACACGTACACACATGACGCGAGAACAAACTCAGACTCTGATCTATACCTAAGTACTGTGGTATGCAGACCTTCACGGAGGATCGGGCATAACGCAACTTCTTTCTCATTCGGTCATTTCGAAGAAGATAATTCAAATATCAATTTAAAAGGTTTGAAATGGTATTAGATGTCAAGATTCGAAATGATTGAAGATCTGGTCTTGCGCGATTCATTGATTAAATGTGAATTCATTGTAGTGAGCTCGCGGAATAAGTTGTTAAATACGTTCGTAGGCGTGCAAATAGCACTTAAATAAGCATTGCTAAATTCTGTAAACCGAAGAAGTGGAGGATAGTGAATTAAAAATTGTAACGGATGTGCAGATTTTGATTATAACCGTATACAGAAGAAGAATCAAGTATTTTAATTGAACGCCCCCAAGAAACACCGTTGCCTAGCCTTTGACATTTTGATAGTGAGAGAAAGAGACAACTAATACTATATCAAGACTTTAGTTCCCTTCTGTAAAAAGGGCCTATGACTTGATGTCCAGATCAGGTAGAGCTAGATTGTGGTCAAGAGCAAACCTATATACATATTATAAAAATGTACAGTTGTCGGCTATTACAACGTGTTCCTGTTAAGTGTATCGCGAGGATATTTAACGGGGTAGAGTGTGGTGAGGTACTGTGTGGTTGTAATAACTGCCAACTGCACACAAAAAAACGTTAAGTAGAGAGAGCTACTCTGATCCCTAGGACCCTAACACCTAACTCCCTAACGGTGTGGGTGCAATCCTAAGACCTCAGGGGTCCCTAATCCCTACCTAACGCTGTATGTGAATGTAGTGAGTAGAACGGGATGTCTGTTACCGGAGACCTAAGGTAACAGGCGGAAGGGGGGAAGGAAAGGGGGTGCGCACGTCGTGCAATGTGCGCAGGGAATGGTTTTCTCACTGCCGGTCAAGCAGGCTCACAAGACCGATCTACTGACGGCTAAGGGTGTCTTGGCCACAGTGAGAGGATGCTGGAAGCGTCAGGGAACTACGGCTCATCCACTGGGTAGTGGGAACTTCAATGGCAGCTCTTCCAGATGTTCTGGGTACTTCGGGGTGCAGGAGATGATTCAAAAGATTTGATTGTTTGTTTGTTTGCATTGAATAGGCTCCGAAACTACTGGACTGATTTGAAAAATTTTTTCACCATTACAATCCTACTTTATCCGTGATGGACATATGGTACATGATTTTCCCGAATTCCCACGGGAACGAAGTCCCGAGCGGAAAGCTAGTTATAAATAAAAAAAAGGTTATTCAAATAACAAGCTTCGGTTTTTCTACAGTAACGCACTACACGCAGCAACATGATTAAAAATAAATAGCGCTGTTGACAGCCCTATTTCGACGTGACATCATAATTCCTCTACAAACCTATTATTTCTATTCCTCGAGATTTCGCTATTAGTTAACCTATGCATTGCCTTTTCAAAACATGTTCATAATCAGCCGTTATAGGAACTCGTCAATGTATGGGGCAGTAATGGCATAGCTTAAGGCGCAGCGCTCTGTGGTGGGTCTTGTGGGGAATTAAGGGCAGACGCATATTACGCAAATTGTAGAGCAAACTTTGTGTGCCTTAGGTCAGGCGATGTTAGGTTCGTGCGTAAGGGCGTATGCAATCAGGGAAGTGTTTTTAGTGGACTTTGTTTACAGCCTTACAAAGAGAGCTGTTTGCTGGTATAATGTACTAGCTTTCCGCCCACGGCTTCGCCCGCGTGAACTTCGGGAACCGCGTGAAGTTTTTTCCCGCTAACTCCCGTTCCCGTGGGAATTTTGCAATATCCTGTTGCAACTAAGCTTTAAGTTTACTAAGGTACCTGCATGCCAAATTTCAAGCGTCTAACTTAAGCGGTTTAGATTTTTCATACAAAAGGATTTTCCCGCTAATTCCCGTTCTCGTGGGAATTTCGGGAATTCCTTTCTTAGTGCACCTCTACGGTACCTAAGCTACGTCCCTTCCAAATTTCAAGTGCCTACGTTTAGCCGTTTAGGCTGTGCGTTGATATGTCAGTCAGTCAGTCAGTCAGTTTCTCCTTTTTTATATTTAGAAGATAATGATCATAGCTCAGAGGGTAACGACCTTGCTTACTGAAAATCGTATTTTAAAATATTTGTGAGGAGTGCTCCCAATAAAAAGTAAATAAGTGGTATATCAGTTATCTAGCACACATTAATTCAAGCCTTTCTTAGTTTGGAGTTAGACGCCGCTAAGTGAATGGTTTAAGATTATTTATTTAATAAGTGCGCGTGCGTATGCAAACTGCTCTCTTTGTTAGACAGCACCTACTTTACTGTACCAACTCCTTTACTGTAGATGATGTGTAATTTCATCTTTACACGTACTGCTAAGGTTAAAGTAGGAACGAATTACCCACAATGAAAACCAAACGGAATTTCTTTAAACGTGAAACATCAATTAAACACTTAGGTCCCTTAGAACCACTTTAGGTCTGACCTCATTATACGACACCACATTACAGGACCTCACCAAATATGTCCCCTTAAAGAAGGCCATATAGGTATCTCAGGGGAATTGAATAAATCTCGTGAGTTTTTGATCCCAGTGCTTCAAAGAATTGTAACTGCTATTTTATATTGACTACAATTATTAATTCTAATTAAAAGCCATTTGTCGGTTTGAAAACTCTGACAAGAGCGTAAGCTTGCACATAACATACTTGATACATATTAACACATTCGCATCGAGGCACAGTGGTTACTCGATGCGAAATTTTTTCGCAACCAGTCACAGGGTGACAGGATTCAGGGTGACCAGTTGCGAATAAAGGAATAAGGTCCGTATTACAAACCGTGACTTAGACTCTGATTTATACTTAAGTAGCAGCTGTCTTTGTCATTTTGATATTGAGAGAAAGAGACAATCAATACTTAATTATAGATCACGACTTGAGTCTCCTTCTGTACCTAATACGGGCCTAAGAAAGGATGGTATGTTTTTCTCATCAAATTGTTTATAAACATCTTAAAGGAAGCTGAGCATGCAAAGAACTATTCTAATAAGTAGAATTAAGATATTAATGCGCTCCAGTGATGGGGTAGGTTGTTTATAATTACCACCCCCCGCTAGACCTGACGTCATTATATTTAACGATAATACGGTGAATATACCTGTTTGAGCGCCACGCCTGCTGCGCGCGCGCATACTGACCTTAGACGATGTACGCGAGATTACTGTTATATTTTAGTATCTGTACTAGATCGCTTAGTAAATAATACCTAATAAGTTTATTTTTTCCCAAAAAAATGATAATGACTTACAAAACGTTGTACATATATATATACATCAGGGTTTTTTGTTGACAGTTTGTCGTTCACACAGATTGAGGTTGAACTCAAAAAAGTGAACAACTTTTGATATAAGACATACAAAAAACATTTGCAAAATGTGCACTATTTGCAATTATAGTTTGGTCGTGTAAGTGAAATTTCAGATCGAAAGTATTAGCCATTGTGGAGTTTACGCTCATAATCATAATATAATGGCGATTTTATTGTCTTGTCCCGATACGATGTGATAAGGACATCTAATAAAAATTGCAAAGATAAGTGTAAAAACTTAAAATTCCCAACAGGGACTGGGTGATCGGGGATATCGAGCGCCTCACGTTATCACAAAAGCAAAAGACACCTTAAGTTTGTCTCAGCTAGCACAAGGCAGTTTGACACCCAGTGATAGCCCAGTTGGTAATGAGCCAGACTTGTAATCCGAAAGCCGTGGGTTCAAATCCTGGTGCGTCTGTACCACTAAATTCGTCTTGTCGGATTTATGTACGGATTTCTAATTATCACTTGCTCAACGGTGAAGGAAATCATCGTGATGAAACCTATACGTCCAAGAAAATTCATTTTCGGAAGACGAGCGGTCCACCAACCCGCATTGTGCCAGCGTGGTGGATGTGGTATAAATCCCCTTCGTGTTTCGAAGGGAGGCCCATGCCCCTCGGTGGGGTAATAAGAGTGCTGATAATGCTGATAAGAGAGAGTTTGAACACAGCGTTTTAATTCAGTGTTTTTATAGTTGGTAGTCATAAAAGTAATGCATATGATTCTAAAGCAATAACAATTATGGTCCCTAGTCTCTACACCAGGCAACCCGGGGTGTCGTGGAGTCTTAAGACACGAATTTGTTAAACAATTCTTTGTTGGACACCTGAAAATGTGAAAAGTCCACTTACCTTTGGTTTTGAACGGGTTCTTACCACGATTTCTTGATCATCAGACAGACAGACAAAGAATGTTCATTGCTTTAAAACATACAGACAACATACAAAACAATCACAGGTATAAATACACGTAATAAACGAAAGGTTACAAAGTTTTTTGTGTGTGTCAGACAGAGTGCAACAAAAATACCATGTATTGAATTGGTCCTGAGAACCCATAGAAATGTGTAAAAGTGCCTGGGACTAAGGAGTTTTTTAAGCTTTCGTTAAAAGTTTACGCGTACTTAAATGAGGAGGTTAAAAACAAAACGTGATTTGTCCCACAATTAAAAAAGTTTAGTTAATGATGCTAGTCTATGGTCCATCATAAATAAGGTCTTTTTTAATCATTTGATTTGGGCAAAAAGCGTTTCTGTCCATAGTATTTTGTCTTTGAAAAGCAGGTTTAAATGCAAAAGACGTTTTGTCCAATATGATTGCCTATTATATAGAATATTAGAATACTGTCAGGATACACAATTCTTCATAATGTATACCACACAGTCACAATTGTATCAACAATTTAGGAAATAAAGGTTTTTGCCATTTATCTCAGTTTGACATTTCTGTGACAAATCATGTTATGCTTTTAACCTCCTCAAATATAGATCCTGAAATATGACGTCATGAAACTTATGATCCCCTTAAGAGTGGCTACCAGAGCATCATGCATGATTTTGTTAATTTAACTTAGCTTTCTTGCAATGTTACACTATTTCTTTTGGGGGAGAATATTACGTGATTTTTTCAGAGAACCCCCCTCTCCCCCACGTGAGATCGAGTTGAGACCGGCTCGTCCCCCTTCCCCCTAAACGCCCCACGTAATCAATGGACGCCCCCTTTTCGGGAACCACTCGAAACTTATCACAGTGACCACTTACCCTGGCACCCAGTGACGTCAATCCCCCAGTGCTCGGGCAGGCACTGGTCGCAGTGCGGCGGCGCGGCGCCGGGCGCGCAGGCGCAGGCCGCCGTCGTGACGTCACACGAGTTGTTGTGCGCTGCTACCCCGCAGCGGCAGGGAGGGCAGCCCGCTTCTACGCCTGGTGGGGGGATATCCTTGAATTTATGCGGAGATTGTAGTACGCTTGTTGTAACGTCTCTATAAAGTACATCTCTTTAGCTTCTTCTTCCTATCGTGTAGGTATATAATCAATTATGTGGCGAACTTGGCTAACCCTGTTGCCGGAGTTTTCAAACCGCCCAATGGTCTTTGACTTGATTTTTTAACGACTGTAGTTAATCAACAGGAGGCGGGACCGACAGCTTAACGTGCCCTCCGAAGCACGACAACGCTCGTGATGATGATGATGATGATGATGCTCAGCCCATATACGTCCAACGCTCGTGATAAATTAGCTAAAACTTAAGGACTCAATCATTTCAGCACAATAATTATAAAATTATTTGATATCCTTATCCTTACTAATATTATAAACGCGAAAGTTTGTAAGTATGGATGTATGGATGTATGGATGTATGGATGTTTGTTACTCTTTCACACTCAAACGGCTGGACCAATTTTGATACAATTTGGTATGGAGGTAGCTGACACTCTGGATTAACACATAGGCTACATAATTTTCCCAAATTCCCACGGGAACGAAGTCCCGGGCAGAAAGCTAGTTTCTTATATTTTTCTTGTTAGTTAACTTAATTAAGTTGTTATTGAAGGTCAATGACATAGTAAGTAATTTGTATGACTTTAAAACGTAAGTAGGTACCTAATAGTATAGCAATGGTTGGTTGGTAAAATAAATTTAAAAAATATTACTTCTGTATACGACAATTTAATTGACTTTGTAGTTTCTGCCCACTATGACCAGGTATAAAATAGAATAGAGAAACTTTATTCAACTAACACAGCAAATTAAACTTAAAATAATAAAAAGTCTCATTCAACAAGGCACTGACTCAGCATGTTGCTGCTATGCTTGCACACAGCAGCGCTGATATTCTGTCAGAAACCTGATTACAAAGTAATGAGCGACTACATCTGTGCAGTATCTAATTTTGTGGCGAACTTGGCAAGAGTAATATGTGCGTGTATGTATGTGTGTGTGGGTGGAATATCCTGTCCGAATTTCTATGAATACTGCTGTAAAGATTACGTCACAAATTGCCTTACCCCCGTGTCCCGGGGCGCATTGGTCGCAGTGGTCCCCCCCCAAGCCCCCCCGACACGCGCACTGTTACCACTTGAGATCTATTATTATACTATGGCCGTTATCAACTGAGTCGTCGGGCCATAAATCATTTCCCTGTGTTTGTCTCGCTTGCACTTACGGGCCTTACAGAGCCTATTTCTATTGACATTTGTGGCCTCAAGTCGCAGTTGATAACGGCCATACTATAGTAGGATATATTGTCTTACCCCCGTGTCCCGGCGCGCATTGGTCGCAGTGGTCCCCCCTCCACCCCGCCCGACACGCGCAGTGCCCGGCGCGTGAGTCGCACGCGGCCGACAGTGCGCCCGCGCCGCATTCGCAGGGCACGCACGCACTGTTACCACTTGAGAAGGGCTCTGTGCCGAACCAGTAGCCTTCCTGTATGGAATTAAAAACAAAAAATATTAATTTCCTTTTACAGACATAATTAACATAAAATTGCTGAAGCCTCCTTTTAAACATGTATTATGCCTGTGCCAAGATATTAGTTCTCGGGATAGCTAGAGGTATAAGAGTGAAGTATTTATTTAGTCAGCCTGTAATACGAAAGAGTTCATATTGGGTGAATTTAAATTAAGGACTCACAAAACACAACAATTTTACCCAAAGGACATTTCGAAATATGAAAAAAAAACTCGTCTTCATACAACTTGTGCCATCAGTTGATTGTATGGAAATTAAAATCAGAAATAAAATTCGAAAAAAAATCAAAAGTTCAATCCAAATCATCCAAACAGGATATACGAGAGACAGCTTTAACAAAAAATAAATATTTGAACATAAAAACTTTATAAAATTTTGAAAACATTGCAAAATCTGAAAACTCCAAAATTAATTATTTAAAAACATTAAGAACTTCACACAGCTTAGCGATATCTGAAACCCTTAATTTATGTGTGTTGTTTAACTAAATGTGTAAAAATTGTGGTTCCACGCCCCCTTGATTTCACCTGCGTATTGCATGTAAACAAGCACGTAGACACAGCTTGTAAGAACAGCAATCACCTGACTCGAGATAGAAGAGAGTGGAGTACTATACTATGGAAGATACCTGCACTCAGCATTGGGTGGACATAGGTTGAAGAAGAAGTAGAAGTAGGTACTAACCTTGCACTGGTCACAATTAGCGCCCTCAGTGTGCGGCGGACAGACGAGACAGAGCCCGTGCCGCGGGTGGCAGGGGGCGCCGGCGCACGCGCAGGGCTGGCACGAGCCCCCCACGGACAGGGGGGAGCCCCAGTAGCCCGCGTCGCAGCTACACACATGTTACATTAATATGGAAAACTCTTTCAAACAAAACAAGAATTTTGAAATTCGGTCCATAAATGGCGGGGAACTCGGTGAACATACATAGAAGAAAGATACATACAGTCGAACATAGAACCTCCTCCTTTTTTGAAGTCGGTTAATTTTTTTTTATTTTTTTAGATTTATATTTGGAAGAAGAAGAAGAAAGAAAATGAAAAACACTTGATTAAATAGACACATTTAGAAAAGACTTAATGCTAAACAAATACATAATTATGAAGATTACTGTGCCAATTAATCGGCGCTGACTAAGAATGAAACTGTTGTCGATTACCACAACAGCGCTGTTATTCTTTCAGGATCTTGCAAGCAGTGAACGGTTTCGTTTTTGCGTTTTTTTTTGACGTAGTGAGAGTTAGTGTTTATTTAATTATAAGATCAACTTCATGCTATGCTTGCAAATACAAATCATAACTTTAATAATACTAAATCAACGCTACACACTCAATAGCCCACACTATGGTTTTCATTTGGAATATAAACAAAGACAGACACGACACCTATGACCCGAGAACAAACACAAATGTTTGCCCCGACCGGGAATCGAACCCAGGGTCCGTCGATCAAATGGCTCCGCACTACCACTCAACCAAACTGGCCGTGGATCATATCTTGATACAACCTCTCGCTTTAACAGATAGCATCAGTATGAAAAAAATAACCTCGACATGAGATTTATCTGCAGTTCGAGCACGATGACGACAAACTCGCGCGGCGCGTCACTCGGCTGACGCTGAAACTTCACTTTGATTGCGAGAGGGTTCCGCGCAAAGGCTTGCTCGCCCTCTGGCGTTGTCAATGTTGACAATTTGTCAAAGAACCGCAGCGCATTCCGCGCGCGAGAACATCGTAGGCAGATTTCGGTAATTAATTCCATCTCATCCCATTACATTCCCTCAAAGGTATAGGTACTTACTTCTCACAATGGTCCCCTGTGTACCCATCGGGGCACTGTGTACACACATACTCGTCTCCCTCGGCCGTGGCCAGCGCACAGTTCGGACTGAAGTTGTTGGACGCCTCGTACAGAGGGCACGCACAGGGCAAGCATGATCCCTGCACATAAAAAATTAAGCTTTTTAGTCAGTTAGTTGAAACAAGAACTTAGAAAAAGTACTGCAGCATTATGCAGTTCGAGGTAGCCAACCCCCTTGAATTTTGTGTATTTTGTGCAAGCGCCCGTTCTACCTACTCGCTAGCAAAGCGCTCCTAGCAAAAATGCCGTGGGCGATTCTTTCACGGAAGATGTCATAAACCGTTTTGCTGAAGACCCTCGAAAATTACTTTAAAAGTAAGTACCTATTTTAATTTATGTTTATTTATTTGACTAGGTGCTAACAAAAGCTCTAATTTGCCCCCTCCCTGGCCCAGAACCTGAGTACGCCCGCCCATGCCGACAAGGAAGCCGTTTTCGAGCGCGTCATGCCCTAGAATGGGGAGAGTAACACAAAGGGGACAGGAAATACGCAAGATCTAGGGTTCTAGGGAGTCTAGAAAGTACGCGCGTGAAAGAGCGCTAGAACAAACAACCAGCGTACCTCCATCGATTCGATTGGTGGGACCATGAGTTGGTGGAGGGTCCTGTTAAGCTTATTAATTTACTAATGTTACAATAAATACTCTTCTCCTCTTCCTAGATTAGATCTCTTTATAGCTCGAGTGAATAGACATCTTCTGGGTGAGCTTGCTGCATCCTCGACCACATCTTCGCCTCTGAGCTAGATTGTGGTTAAGAGCGAACCAATTTGTTATAAAAAAAAAAGTTTGAAGAGCAGTGTGGGAAAAAGAACATTATGACGAGGATAAAAAAAGGAATGTTTAAAAATCGTAAGAGTAGCTTTCGAAAAACGAATTAGGTACTACATATAATTGCTCGTTTTAATTAACGAGCAATTATATATAACGAACAGAACAAGGGCGGCAGTAAATTTGACTATGCTTTAACTTTGATGAACGTTTCTGCAAATGGGCGTTACACTAGAGTAAGTAACTTTTTTTTCAGTTTTTACTCCATTTCGAGTTTAAATCTGAGTTAAGTAAATTTATTTTTTATTTAAGATAACTTTAATTGCACCATACACTAAAAACATCCATCGTAAATTCTCTTTGTAAGCGTTAAATAGGTAAGGCGTAGAAAACTGCTAAGCTATTCCACATTTATTTAGTAATCTGTGGTTGTCGGTGCTGGCTGTACAATTATTTAAGACACTTAGCTCTTAGTCTTAAAATAATACCATTGTACAACCGTTTGATAACCCAAATAAATAAAATAAAATAAATCCAGACCAAAATGTCCAAAAGACTTACCGTAACAGGATTCCCATAATGTCCCGGCAGACACCTTTCGCAATGCGGGCCAGTAGTATTATGTCTGCATTGTCCACAGGGGCCATCCACAGACTCACAGGTAGCGTGACCATTGCAGTTGCAGGGTAGGCACTCAAACCGAGGCGTGACGTCAGAGCTGTGGGGTAGTAACGTGTGGGTCCACTCGCACCGTTGGCAGTGCTCGCCTGCGTATCCGTGGGGACACAGGCATTGCTCGTGGGGTTCTGAGGTTGGGCGGATTTCGACGTGTTCTAGGCGGACCTGAGGATAGGTAAGGGATTCTTATTCGAAACAGGTTATCAAGACCTTTAAGCGCTTTTTTTTATTTTATTTTTTTATTATAAGATGGGTTAACTCTTGACCTCAGTCTTGACCATAAGGTCAAAGATGAGGTAGACGGTGGAGCGAGTTAACCCAGAAAATGCCTATAAAGGCACTGGTACTCCCACGCACCGACGGAACACAGCAAGCTGTTTGGCGTCGGACTTCGGTAGGAGGGTGGTCGCGAACCAGACGGCTCCTTACAGAGCCTACCACACCGCATGAGAACATAGGACGACACCTCAGACACCTTCTTGCTCAGATTAATGAAATCCATTCTGTCCGATAGATGAAGTCTATTCTTACAGGAACCTACGACTGTAATGCTATCCTGGTTACTCAAACGAAAATTTACGGACGAAGAAACAAGAAGACAATATTTTTATCACTGCGTCGATTTCATGCCGCGTACAGCCCTAACTGTCAAAAAAGTGTCAAATGCTCGTCAAAACTAATATTTTCACGGGAGTTTTCTTTGTTTCCAGAATGCGATCTGCAACCGCGCACGATGCAGGACATTTTCCTCGTCCTCAGTCCCTGTTCTGGTACACCAACACACCACAAACTTTACGAAATCTGTTTTTAAACAGCAAATCTCATTACCATCCTAACTGTATACAGTGCCGGTTTTAACACTACCAGCGCCCTGGGCGAGATGTCTACGGCGCGGCGCCCCCCAACTGCAATTCAAACCCATGCGAAAATAGGGAAAGGAATGCAATAACCATTTATATAAAATATTTTTAACAAAAAATTGACCAAAAATTTAAATTTGCGGGTAAGTTTTTTGTTAAAAATATTTTATTTTATTCTTTTTAAAGGTTATCATTTATCTTAGATTTACGTGTTCATCACACAACATACAACCATCTATGTCTGATTTAGTTGGAGATCACCACAGAGTTTGACAAGGTTGGGTTTTTTCGGAATCTTTAATATTATACATAATAGACCAAGATTTCGAGTACTCATTTAACTGTTCGAATAAGTAGACGTGCAGCGCCCCTTTCATCCGGCGCCCCGGGCGGTCGCCCAACCGCGCCCTACCCTAACGCCGCTACCGACTGTATAACTTGTGTATACCGACGCAAGTGATAACGCGACCAAATTGAAAAGTTGGCAATATTGCCATCGTAGAATTTTTAAAGTGCCTTTCTTATTTGGTAGCATGGATAGGAGTCCTTAGGAGTCGGAATGACGTTTTGGGTAGTACGGTGTGACGTCATCAAGATTTCATCTATCGGACAGAATGGATTTCATTAATCTGAGCCTTCTTGTCATCTTTTAGTTTGCGCACTGCTAAGCAATGGAATTCTCTGCCTGCTTCTGTATTTCATTTCTTGGCATAGTAATCTTTATAATTATGTATTTGTTTAGCATTAAGTTTTTTTCTAAATGTGTCGATTTAATAAAGTGTTTTTATTCTTCTTCTATTTCCGGGTTCATGTAACCCAAGTCTCTTTAAGTTCGAGTGAATAGGCATCTTCTGGGTGAGCTTGTTACATTTTCGACCACATCTTTGCCCCTGAGCTAGATTGTGGTCAAGAGCGAACCAATTCGTTATAAAAAAACCGGCCAAATGCGTGTGGGACTCGCGTTATCTATAAAAACGGCAAAAAAAATCACGTTTGTTGTATGTGAGCCTCCTTAAATATTTATTTTATTATATTTTTTAGTATTTGTTGTTATAGTGGCAACAGAAATACATCATCTGTGAAAATTTCAAACTTTGGGTACGGAACCCTAAAAAATATACAGGGCTTTAGGTAATTTTGAGTTCCCATACAAACTTCATCAGCATATAGCGCATTTTGTATGGGAGATCAACATTTTTTTTTTGTATTTTGACCTATGTTCTTTGGGGAAGTTGTTCAGTTTCATGGACTGATTAACCACCCGAGAGGTTGAAAGAGAGATACCTAAAGCCCTGTATAGAGATAACCTACCTCATCCTGATCACCATGAAAATGCGCTCTAATCATGACCCTCTCCAGATCCCTGAGCACATCCATGAGGAGCGTCCGATCAGCCAGGGTCAGCTCCGAACCTTCAGCCAGTCGGTACCAGTGGCCTTCCACCAGTGGAACCACCAGCTCTAAGTCTCCTGGCGTCGAGTAGGTGCGGTTGGTTGAGGTTAGCTTTGTACCGTCTGGAATAAAATAAAATATCTATATCTATACATATTATAAAGAGGAAATATTTGATTGTTTGTTTCAAAAATCAACTGTAAGATTGCTGCGGCCAATATAAGGGACATATACAGAGTTCGTAGTAAGAAGCCAGAACAAAAAAACACCCCCATCATCGTAGAGACAAATTCCGCTTTATTGAAAACCGACTTCCTTAAGATGGCTAAAGCTTTTAATATAAAACATGAATCGAAACTGCGCACTAAGCATCTGGGATTTAAAACGAATGAAGAAGTACCTATTTTCCTCTCCGAGCATCTAACGGCAAAGAGTGCTCGCTTGCATTACCTAGCTCGAGATCTAGCCAAATCGAACAAGTATAAGTTCTGCTGGACAGCTTATGGGAAGGTCTACGTGCGCAGAAATGAACAGTCGCCTATAATTATGATAAGGAACGAGGAGCAGGTACATCAACTTCTTCTCCAGCGCTGACTAGCTTCGTTTAGAATAATTCAATTTTCTTTCCTTAACCAAATACCACAGTACTATGGTCTGTATGCATGCTTTATTATTTATACCACACTACCTTACACACACACACACACAAATTATATACCTACACAAATACATATCCACACATACTCACATAACTACAAACACAAGGCACAACATACCTGTCTCCTTCACAGTACAATACACTCAAACTATTATTGAAATTATAATAATATATATAATATTATTTGAAACAAACATTGAAATTACTACCACAGCATTATCAATAATATTAATTTATAATGGATAATTCTACTTTGGATACAATTAAAGAAATAGATAATATCGACATTGCTTTCTCTATCCAGTGTGACAGCCAGGATGTTAATAAACATATTCCAATCTGCAGAAATGATCTAACTATAATTTCGCAAAATATAAGAAGTATTTACGGTAATTTTGATGACTTCTTACTAACCTTATCTAGTCTAACATTTAATACAGATATTATAGTGTTTACAGAATGCAGACTTGATTTATACAAACCTTTACCACAATTAAATGATTACTGTTCCTATTCTACTACCCGTCATCTAAACCAAAATGATGGGGTGGTCATGTACGTTAAAAATAGTCTTAAACATAGTATCAATGAAATTAAGCTATCCCACGCGTCCTGTCTGCAACTGGATATCCTGGGTAATGTTGTTCTAGGTATTTACAGGTCTCCCTCTAACACCAATGCCTCACCTTTTATAGACTCCTTGTGTAAACATATAGAAACACTGAATGCTTCGGACAGCATTGTGATCACAGGAGATATAAATATTAACATTGCTCCGAAGGAAGAAGAGCGTTCTTATGAGTATCAAAATAGAATAAATTACCTAAGTATGCTATCAGCATTGGAAATATTACCCGGCCACACCTTGCCTACTAGAGAGAGCAGTTGTCTGGATCATTTTATGATTAAAATGAATACAAAAAAATTTAAAGCCTCCATTGCTGTTCTTTCGTCTTCAACCACTGATCATTTTTCTATCCTCCTTGTAATATCTAAAATTAAAAATTGCCGTAACGTAAAAAATAAAACTAGAACAACAATTGATTTTGAAACCGCTCTAAAACAACTCCAACAAAAACACTTATCTGAATTACTTTACTGTGACGATCCAAATATAGTCACCTACCGCTTGATCAAAGAGATAACTGACACGATTAGGGATAATACTACCATAACTTCAATCCCAAATAGTAAAATCATGTTGAAACCCTGGATCACTGAAGGTATTTTACGCTGCATAAGAAACCGGAATAAATTACAAATAAAATATAAAAAAGATCCACAAAATGAAATAAATAAAATAACTTACCGAAGATATAGGAATTTCTGCAACAATTTGATTAAAAAAATTAAAAGAAAATATGATAGAGAATTGCTCGCTAAATCAGCTCATAGTAATAAAAAATTATGGAAAAATATAAAAAATATCACCTATACAAATAAAGCTTATAATGTAAACACTGATCTTCTAAATGTAAAATCTAACCCAACTGACTCCGCCAATTTTGTAAACACATATTTTGCCAATGTTGGCAAAGATCTAGCAGCAACATTTAAAAACTCTAGAGCCTCACCGACCACAGATGCACTCTTAAAGAATATTCCTCAACAATCAAACACATTTGTTCTGCTTCCAACTGACTCTGAGGAAGTGAATAGAGTTCTCATGGGATTAAAAAGTGCTAGTGCACCTGGTTGGGATAACATCGACACGCGTTTCCTGAAACTTGCTAAAGACGAGTTAGTCCCCATTATTGAACACCTTACCAACCTGTGTTTTAAGAAAGGCATCTTTCCGACCGCCTTCAAACGATCAATCATAACGCCAGTCTACAAGGGTGGGAATAGAGACGACGTCAGCAATTACCGACCTATTTGAGTTCTCCCGGCGATCTCGAAAATCTTAGAAAAATTGCTTAACTCACGACTTCTTAATTACCTAAATAAATTTAATATACTGTCTCCCTCACAATTTGGATTTAGACAAGGTAAGTCGACTGAGGATGCAATAGGTGCATTGAGTTCTCTGGTTATAGAATATTTAGATAAGCGTAAAAAAATGTTTAGGCGTATTTTTAGATCTCAAAAAAGCTTTCGACACTGTCTCTCTACCCATCCTTGTACAAAAATTAGAGAGAATTGGGATCAGAGGTACCTGTCTTGATTTATTTCAGAGCTACCTAATGGATAGGAAGCAAAAAGTTAAAATAGGTGAGTATATCAGTGATGAGGCTGATATCTCCTATGGGGTACCGCAAGGCAGTGTCCTGGGCCCTACCCTTTTTCTCACTTACATAAATGATTTGTGTAATGTCCACATACCTGAAGCTCACGTCTTCTCGTATGCGGATGATACAGCAATTATATTTTCGGGTGATTCTTGGGATGAGGTCAGAACACGTGCTGAGCAGGGCTTGACACAAATTGCCAGTTGGCTTAAAAACAACCTCCTTTCGCTCAACATCTCTAAAACTAATTTTATCTGCTTTAATATTTACAACACTGCCCAACCATGTGAAAATTTTAAAATTAAAATACATGACTGTGATGGTTCCACTGATCTTATAAATTGCAATTGCCAAACTATTGAGAAAGTCAACCAGACTAAGTATCTCGGGATTGTGCTTGACAATAGACTTTCGTGGTATCCTCACCTTGACTATATCAGCAGCCGAATTAGGAAAATGGTCTGGATTTTCAAAACTCTCCGGCATGTAGTACCTAGAAACCCTGTAGTGATCGGAGAAGAGGAATCTTGCAATTATTTGCTGAACACCATATATATATCGTTGGTACAATCAGTGCTGACATACTGCATTTCTGTTTGGGGAGGTGCTGCTAAAACTAAATTCCTGCAGCTAGAACGAGCGCAACGTATTCTTATTAAGGTTATTTATTTTAAGAAGGTGCGTTTCTCAACGGAAATTCTGTATCGGCTAAGTAACCTTCTCCCTGTAAGGAAACTGTACATTATGCATAGTGTATTAAAACTCCACAGCTCTTTACCATTCGATCCAAATATTAGAGACAGAAGAAATAAATATGTGGTTAAAGTGACTAGAGCAAGAACAAAATTTGCAAGTATTCAGTACCATAAACAATCCGCACACCTCTATAATACTATAAATAAAGAATTAAATATATATGAGAAATCTAATTATGAATGTAAAAAACTTATGACAAAATGGTTGAAAAATAAATCATATGAAGAGACAGAGTCATTACTATTATATACTATCTAATAATTTTACTTATTCTATTTACAATATCACATTATACTAACTGTATGTGTATTTTACAATTTGAACTTTTAGATATTCACGCACTGACATACACACTCACACACATACACACACACAGACACACATACACACACACACACAAAACACATATATGCATGCACGCGCTGCTAAGTGTTGGCAAGAAACTAAGTGATTATTTATATTTGCTAAGTACTTTGTGATTTAAACTTAAACTTAAATGTAAGTAGAATCATTAGGAAGAGCGGGGCTTCTTAACACAGGCTTTTTGCTTAAAAAGTAGCCCCAGCTTGTTACATATACTGTGTAATATTGTTAAAACAATAAACATTTTTGTTTTTTTTTTTTTTTTGGTATCGAATAGGCTCCGAAACTACTGGACCGATTTGAAAAATTCTTTCACCATTAGAATCCTACATTATCCGGGATGGACATAGGGTACATGATTTTCCCGAATTCTCACGGGAACGAAGTCCCGGGCGGAATTCTAGTATTCTATAATAATGAGTCACAACAATAGTACCATTAGGTTGTACAACTAAGGTTACACATTTAATGCCTACGTTTTGTTTTGTTCGTCTCTGAAAACAGTTACATTTAAAAACATGTAAATCCATACAAATATTATAAATGCGAAAGTAACTCTGTCTGTCTGTCCGTATTTCACGCCTAAACTACTGAACTGGTCTTGATGAAATTTGGTACAGAGATAGATTAGAGCCTGGGAAAGGACATAGGCAACATTTTATCCCACAATTGGGCACAATATAACCTGTAGTCCACGCGGGTGGAGCCGCGAGCGGAAAGCTAGTACTTAAATAATTAAGATAAACATGGAATATGGGTAGGTAGGTGGATAACTGTTTTTGAGCTTGTTATAGAGAGAATGTGTTGCTTTTGGTTGTATATTCACTTTTTACACCGGATTAGCTATCATCATAATCATCATCAGCCTGTGTCAGCCCACTGGATACAGGCTGATGATGAATTTGGAGAAATTATGCAACCTATGTTTAATTCAGCCATCTCCATAGCTCCATACCAAATTTTATCAAAATTGGTCCAGCCTTTTGAGCGTGAAAGAGTAACAAACATCCATACATACAAACTTTCGCGTTTACGAGTATATTAGTAAGGATGTGTTGGACTAAATACCTTTAGCAACAAGTATGTAATCAGGCCCAGCAGTGGGGTTCCCACCAGTGTCTCCCCGCACGATGCCCCAGAAGCAGCTGGCTGATAAGTCACCACCGTAGGCCGATAGCTGCTCTCCAGACAAACCGCGTGTTGACCAGTAGAATGACTCCCACCCTTCTACCTGAGGGTAACAATTTGTTTTAAATGGAGAGAACAGGTGTATAGGGAAGTCAAAAGTACAACTACAGGGTAAATCAAGCAAGAAGACAGTGTTATTTTACCTCAGAATTAAAGTGGCTTAACTCAAAAACTCAAATGTGTGGGAAATGCAGATTAATACTTTGAAAAAATAAAAATTCTGAATTAATTTTATTATCTTCTAATACTTTTATCAGAATGAGTTTGTAATTAGAATACAGACGTAAATTGGCTATTTATCCGTCATGCTAAAGTCGGTTTATGATAAAACAGAGAATACCTAAATTTTGAGTTAGGTCAGTTTATTTCTAAGGGTGCGAAATATGCATTTGCATTGCAGCCAGCGAAATATTTGCTATTCTAAAATAAGTAGGCGCTTCAACAACAGGAAAGAAGAGAGATCAATACGTGACTGAAAAAAATGGAAAGGTACAACTTTGCATAAAGGTTCATAATAATTGATATGAGCTTTGTAAATCGCTCTGATTGAATACCCCGAAAAGTCTACTTTTTACTCAACAACTAAACACATACGAGGATAAACGGGAATAATTGTAAATACTTAAAATTTTAAATATAACGGACTTCAATCACAACCCAACAAATGGCTAATCAGCCAAAGACCTTCGACTTCAGACACTGTGGTACATAATCAATGGTTTTCAAGTATAAGAACATTTACAATTTCAACCATGAACTTCCATCTTCTCAATAACATCAAGTAATATTAAGCATGAGCCACACCTCATAGCTAACCAGGTAGAGTCTCCCCTGGTCGTCCACCGAAGGCTCCAGGGTTTCATTTCCTTCAGCGTCCGTCACTTGCCAGCCCTCTGCCAATGGTAATACCATCTGAAAAAAATTCAGAACATTATTTTTACTGGATGATAAAATCATGAATGTAAAAATGTGTTATTTAGGATTTTTATTTTTTCGCCCACAACATAACAAATATTTCGAGTTTGTTATACCGTCACTCAGTTGCAGAAACGTCCGTTAAATTTAATGCCACTAATATGATACTGTCAATTTCCGTCTTGTTGACGAAAACAAGGACGGCATTACATTTAGGCCCGGATCTAGATCTAAAAGACAATTAATACTTAAGTATATACAAATTAGTCTTGATCTATACTTAAATATTGATTGTCTCTTTCTCTCACTATCAAAATGACAAAGACGATAGATCAGAGTCTGAGTCGCGTTCTGTAATACGGACCTAGAAGCTTTATTAACCTTAATGAACATCTCTGCAACTGCCTGGAAAGAGTAGGCTAAAAAAATAAATATAAAAAATAAAAAACCCGACTGCGTAATAAAAACCGAAAAGAAAAAAACAAGTAAGTCCAGTTATTGAATAACATTACGATTTTAACAATCGGGACCCATTATTAGAAGCTGGATTTTTGATGGGTCCCGACTGTTAAAATCATTAAGTTATTCAATAATATTCAATAAGAAAAGTATCGACTACTGGACTTATTTGTTTTTTTCTTTTCAGTTTTTATTACGCAGTCGGGTTTTTTTTTTTTAATATCTGACTTTTTAGTTAAGTCAGATATTAATTTGTATTTGTTAATCTCTTCATAAGCTGTATATATATATATATCTCATTTGCATAAAAATTGAACAATTTCCGAATTAAAAGCCTACATTTAAGTAAAAAATATTTACTAACCAACTTTAAATCGTCATAGATCCTAAACGGTAATTTTGGTTGAAAAGCGATATGAGAAACCTAACAATGATTTTAAATACCTAATCAACTATACCCCACTTGACATAGTTCGTCGATTTTCTTTTTTTTCTCTTTCACATTATGTCGTCCAAAATTGGCCATTTTGATTTTTCAAATTTTTTATACTTTCTATGACACTCGCGCCGTCATGGCAAATCCAACGACGTATCATTCATCAAAATCAGCCCACGCGTTTGGTCTGAATAGTGCCACAAAGGTACAAACATACATACATACATACATAGGCTGATAGGCTGTTTAGTAAATAGTTTAATTAATGGGTAACATACCGAGGCAGGAATTTCTTCAGCTCCACTGGCGGGTGCGTCTGCGCAGGTGTCTGCAATATGGCTGCAGTAGCATTTCCGACAGCCGCGCGGCAAGCGCTCGCTTAAACCGAAGTAGCCCGCTGCGCACGCGTCGCAGCGCTCACCTACAACGTGAGCCTAGGACACACAGACAGACATGTTTTTCACAGATTTCGTGCCTCACACGACTATCGAGCACATTGGACTTTTTGTCGTCCTGACTTTTTTCAAAAAGGTTAGGCTACAGGGCAAGCCCTTAACCCGATCGTCTCTGTTTTAGGCTCAAATTGTAGCTAACTAAATTGTCCAGAGGATTTTTTCTCAAATTTTTGATATCATTTTTCGCTTCCAAAATATCGAGCGCTACAATCAAAATTCGGAATGTTTTTTTTTTTCCCTATTTTGCCCATAATTTTTTTTGTTTTTTAATTTCTCGAATAATTCTTTTTGCACCTTACAGCTCTCATAAATACGCGTCTTTTGAGCCTTTTTTGAATATCATATCTTCACAACTCTCTGAGATATAAGGGGATCGCACTTACTCGTGAAATCGGAGCCTATACTGAAGCGAACGAAAAGACATTTCCAATGTCAAAACAAGTACAAGTTATAAAAAGCTCGAAAAAACAGTTTAACATGATTTTTAATTTATAAAAATTACCCACCTTACATTCACAAACGTCATCGCAGATCCCCGCAGGGTCCACAATACCCCTGGGATCACACTTGCAGGCCGGCGTGGTGACAACGACATCGCAGAACGGAAACGTCAGGATCGGATCCATGCAGGACTCACAGTGCTTCCCTGTGAATCCAGGGCGGCAGACGCAAATCATTTCCTTGTGTGCCTTATCCCATTCGCACGTGCCTGGAAAGAAAGATGTTATACTTACTAGCTTTCCGCCCGAGACTTCGTTTCCGTGGGAATTCGGAAAAATCATGTAGCCGATGTTCATCAGGGATAATGTAGCATTCTAATGGTGAAAGAATTTTTGAAATCGGTCCAGTAGTTTTTATGTTTATTCGTTTTATTTATTTATAAACTAGCTTTTCGCCCGGGACTTCGTTCCCATGGGAATTTCCCCGTCAATTTTCCAATGTTTTTAATAGTTATTCTGCTATTCGGGACGGAGAGAAATACAACAAATCAAAAACCATGGAAATCGGTGCAGCCGTTCTCGAGTTATAAGTGTTGTAACAAACACGACTTTCTTTTATATAATATATATAATATATATATATATATATAGATATAGATATAGATATAGATATAGATATAGATATAGATATAGATATAGATATAGATATAGATATAGATATAGATATAGATATAGATATATAGATATAGATATAGATATAGATCTTAATGCACTAATGTACAATGGCGGACTTAATGCCTAAAGGCATTATCTACCAGTAAACCTTAGGGTGATTACATACAAAATACATTACATACAAAAATACAAATCTTTCCTCTTTATAATATTAGAGGTAGTGTATTGTACTACCGCGTCCGTAGGAATTACCCTCGATACCCTACACGTTCCCCCTGGGTTGTGCTAAACGAGTAACAACGCCGAGCATCAGGCGGCGGAAAATAACCTGACCCCTTGTTCATTCAGGGTGGCTACTACAAGCCATGAGGTCGTAAATACCCTCTCGAAGTGTAGACTCGCCAACCCGCATTGGCCAGCGTGGCGTTTTAAGGCTATGAACCTCCATGTACAGACGACAGAAAGAAAGGCCCGCAGTCCCCAGCGACCCTGTTCAGCCTGGCTACGGCAGCGGTCAGACAACTGACAGGGTAGAGGGTGCGAAGAATCCCTGGGGGAACGGATACGGCTGCCTAAAGAACAAAATTTACCTGGCTACGTATACGATCTTGCCAGGATTGCAGGGAAGAACTGGATGCGAAAGACTCAAGATCGAAGAGAGTGGATTACAATGGAAGAGACCTACACTCAGCATTGGGGGCCATAGGAAGAGATTGTACCTAGATGGGTTTGCTCTTCACGTTGCCATATAAAATTAAAATGACAAAGGAATGAAATCTTTGGATTCCGTAGAGGGGCGGTGCAGTGAAGTGAAAAGTACTTATAGAAATAATGATTATTTTTATTTATCGACAAAAAAAATGAACAATTTTTTTTACAAATCTAGGACCATCTAGGACCTTAATGCTACTAATTAAAAAAATCAGGACATTTAAAAAACTTTGTATATTGCTGATTTGTAAAACTGTACTTTTAAATATCTAAATATATAAAAGGAGAAACTGACTGACTGACTGACTGACATATCAACGCACAGCCTAAACGGCTAAACGTAGGCACTTGAAATTTGGAAAGGACGTAGCTTAGGCACCGTAGAGGTTCACTAAGAAAGGAATTTCCGAAATTCCCACGGGAACAGGAATTAGCGAGAAAATCTTTTTGTATGAAAAATCTAAACCGCTTAAGTTAGACGCTTGCAATTTGGCATGCAGCTACCTTAGTAAACTTAAAGCTTAGTTGCAACAGGATATTGCAAAATTCCCACGGGAACGGGAGTTAGCGGGAAAAAACTTTTGTATGTAAAAATCTAAATCACGTAAGATAGATGTTTTCAATCTGTGTACTCTGAACAAAAAAAAATTAATACGCAAACGAAGTTGCGGGCATCAGCTAGTTATGTATAAGTACTAATTTGAATAATAATAACCCTCACCATCAGATCCTTCAGGAGAACAGACGCAGGGTAGGCAGGGCCCGTCCCCTGAGCTGTAGAACCCTGTCAGGCACTTGTCACATAGCGGGCCGGCGCGGTTACCCTGTAACATTGTATGTTAATCATCATCATGTCCACATACCGGCGCGGCGCAGTGTAGGAAGGCCTCCCACAAGGTGGACCGACGATCTGGTAAAGATTGCGGTTTGCCGCTGGCGCCCGGCGCAGGATCGATCGAGGTGGAGATTCCCGGGGGGGAGGCCTATGTCCAGCAGTGGACGTCTTGCGGCTAATCTTTATCATTTTACTATCCGTACTTTCAGAAAATTGGTAACATACTGAAAAAGGACTAAACAAACCCTGTGGTGATCGGTTGAGAATAACAACACCCTATCTCTTTCCGTGGGTGTCATAAGAGGCGACTAAGGAAACACAAATGAGACCTGCCTCCTAGTAATCCATCCCAGGCAACGACACTTCATTTTTTTCTGAATCTGAGGTGTCGTTCTATGGTCTCATGCGGTGTGGTAGGCTCTGTAAAGGGCCGTCTGGTTCGCGACCATTCTCCTACCGAAGTCCAACGCCAAACAGCTTGCTGTGTTCCGTCGGTGCGTGGGAGTACCAGTGCCTTTATAGGCATCTTCTGGGTTAACTCGCTCCATCGTCGACCTCAAAGCCTTTATGGTCAAGATCGAGGTCAAGAGTTAATCCATCTTATAATAAAAATAAAATAAAAAAAACGAATCCGACGAAAAACGATAAATATAGAGGAAGCGAAAGAGATGTTTGGATCGTATCACGTGACAATCTGCCTTCTCCAATCACAGCTTTATGCTGTGAATGTTTTAATTTTCACAATAATAACAAGTACTATTGAAGCTATTTACTTCAACCGTACAAGTTCACGAAACCTGAAGTAATTGTGTACTTATTGCTAAAATATTTAATTTGTGTATCTCTGTGCGGATGAACGAGATAAATTTGTTACAACTACCTGTTTCTCATGTAAGTGACACTGTATTTTTGTCTTTAATGGGAAATAAATGTCTTTAAACCGAACCGTACCAATCTATTATGACTCGTAGGTTAGGGCACCGAGACAAAATTCTAAACCTGTAAGCGCGCCGGGAACTGGAAAAGATTGGGAACCCTTGTCTTAGCTCCTTCTTTCATCACTCATTAAAATTAAAGCTCCTTTATATAATATAAAATAGTCTTTTCTCTTTATAATATGTATAGGTATAGACATTGTTTTGTCGTCTTCTGTATGTGTTCTTATCTCGTGTTTTATATTTTATGTTATTATTATTTTTTTGTAGTGTTTTATCCCTACTAATATTATAAATGCGAAAGTAACTCTGTCTGTCTGTCTGTCTGTCTGTTACCTTTTCACGCCTAAACCGCTGAACCGATTTTGATGAATTTTGGTACAGAGATAGATTAGAGCCTGGGAAAGGACATAGGCTACATTTTATCCCACAGTTGGGCACGATATAACCTGTAGTCCACGCGGGCGGAGCCGCAGGCGGAAAGCTAGTGTCAAATAAATGTCTTGAATCTATAATGCCGTCTTTGTTTACGCCAACAAGGCGGAAAGTGACACATGATTTTTAAGATAGCATTTTAACGGACTTTTTTGCAACTAGGTGTTAGTCAGTTAAAAATAAAAACATCCTACCGTGCAATTAACGCAGAGTATAGCGCCAGTGTCGTCATAAGAGCAAGCGCCGCGTCCCCCACAGGAGCACTCCTGATCCCCCGAGGGTACGCAGGCTGATGTAGACGAGGCCGCGCCGCTGCAGCACCGCTGGCAGTGGGAGCCGCATGTGCCGTGGAGGCACTCGCATTTCGCACCCTGGAAAAATGTAGAAAAAACTAAATTTTATTTATGTAGATACTAGCTTTCCGCCCGCGTGAACTACAGGTTATATTGTGCCCAGAAGTGGGATAAATGTAGCCTATGTCCTTACCCAACGTCTAATCTATCTCTGTACCAAATTCCATTAAAATTGGTTCAGTTGTTTAGGCGTGAAAGCGTAACAGACAGACAGTTACTTTCGCATTTTTAATTTTAGCAGGGTTTTTAGAAAAAAGAAAGAAATAGATTTAATATTTCGGAACTCATAGCACTCGTTGACCCGAACCGATCAGTAAAGTAAAGCAACGATACACAGGCAGTGAACCTGATGGTTGAGCGATGTCTCAATTTATCACGAGCGTTTTCGAGCTTCGGAGAGCAGGAGTTAAGCTGTCGGTCCCGGCTGTTGTCGATTGATTACAGTCATTAAAACCATTGTGCGGTTTAAAAACTCTGACACCAGGGTTAGGCAAGTTCGCCACATACTTGACTATACCTACACGATAAGAGAAAAAGACATTAAAAATATCCACCCGGCGACCGGTTCCCATTTCAATTTATTCCAGGATATAATATTTGTCAATTTAGTTGAAGTAGTAACCGAAGTAGTCTAATGCACCTGTCATGATTCTCTATACTATACTAATCACCCTAAGGTTGACTATTAGATAATGGCATTATATAAGTTCGCCATGGTACATCTGTGCATTAATTTATATAAATACTAGATTCCGCTCGGGACTTCGGGAAAATTATGTAGTCTGTGTTCATCGGGGATAATGTAGGATTCTAATGGTGAAAGAATTTTTCAAATCGGTCCAGTAGTTTCGGTGCTTATTCAATGCAAACAAACAATAAAATCTTTCCTCTTTATAATATTAGTATAGATAAATAAAATAAGTTACCTCAGAAGTGACGCGGCATTCGTTGGCGTGTCCATGGCAGAGACAGCGCGCGGCGAGTGTGAGCGCGCGCACGGAGTAGTACTGTTGCAGCGCGGGCGCAGGCTGCGGCGCGCGGAGCGAGATGCGCACGCGGCGCGCCGACACGCCTTCACCCATGCCGACGTGCATCTGGAAATGAATGGGGTGCTATAAGGCTAGTGGCTCTGTGAGCTCACGAATCAACATTTCTCAAAATAGCTGAAATATGATTTTTTTACTGCTTAATTTCAAAAACCTGCTCATAAAATGCGACCTATAGAGGAAAACAGCTGGGCAGGGATGTCTGTCTTTGGAAATTTTTCAAAATGGCGGAGCCATGGGGGTTGAAACCGTAAAAATATCATACACACTCAAAACAAGAACACACAAAAATATTTTTGCCTAAGCTGAAACGGAAATGCTTCGATCGGTCAATTATATAGCTTAACTTGAAGGGGTTTTTCCTTACGAACCCAGTTGAAATATATATGTACTTAACAAAATATATATATATTATAATGCTTAAGCAATCAGCTGATCGCACAATATGTATGAAAAGGTAAAACTTTTCAGGAATCAACGTTCCCACGGGAACGGGGAACTTACGCTGGAGAAATCGCAGGAAAATTCCGTTTCATAGCGCATGATAGTTTGAACTGGGCCCCGATTCTGTAACTTAAGTTGTGTGTCGATGGAATGGTCGCCATTATACAGGGCTTTAGGTATCTCTCTTTCAACATCTTGGCCGGTTAATCATCAGCACACAGCGCATTTTATATGGGAGATCAAAATATTTTTTTCGTATGTTGACCTTTTTTCCTTGGGGAAATTGTTCAGTTTCATGGACTGATTAACCACCCGAGAGGTTGAAAGAGAGATACCTAAAGCCCTGTATACATCAGGTGGCGAAATTGGTGGCGGAATTGGAAATTCTATACGGTCAAGGAGTTTTTATCATTCAGATTTTAATTTTAATAGTTTATAATTTTACTTTTTGACATTCTATTCTAATAATGTATTTTATTTTACAAGGTGTTTGTGACATGACCATTTTATTAATGACGTTTTTTCTTCCTTTTGTAAGTCGACATGCTTAATTTTATTCTGAAATTGATTTCTGTTTTATTTTAAGGCATATTAATTCATTTTTCTTTCTCATTTATTTATTTATTTATATAAGGACTTAGATATTGTTGACATAAAACTATTTTTGACATTTTTAAATTACCTTCTATTTTAAAATACCTTCTATTTGCATTGCATGCCAATTCTGGCGCAACACGCTTGTACATTTGCTTTTATTTGTCACCATAATTTGTTTCAAGATATTTCATTTCATTTCATTTCATTGGGAACTATCCAAATTTCACACATCTAATGACGGCTGCTTTGACTGGTGGCGCCATCGCCAACTAAATTTTCATCATAGATAGTTTGCAACTTTGCACCTGAACAGATAAAATGGCCTCTATTCCATCGACACACAACTTAAGTTACAGAATCGGGGCCCTGTGTTACAGAAAACGAACGTATCTCCCGTGTACCCGTTTATGAAAGTTGTGCTTGTTTGTAATTTATACATACAAGCGGTCGTTAAAAAAAGATCACATGTTCATGTTGATTCATATTGCTTAGAGATATTTTTGACCCAAGTTAGTTGTTCAGCAGCTCTAGCTAGCATGATGCGCGACAAACTCGCGCGGCACACCACTCGGTTGACGGTGAAACTTCACTTGATTGCGCGAGGGCCCCGCGCAAAGGCTTGCTCGCCCTCTGGCGTTGTCAATGTTGACATTTTGACATAGAACCGCGGCGCATTCCGCGCAAATCGTACTCAAGCTGCTAATCAGAGGCGCATTGTTTAAAAAACTATTGACTCAATTACCATACCTCTCCATTCTCCAAAGGCCTCGGACTCGCGAACTGGGTAGAACACGTAGCCTTATCAGCTCTGTTGGTCCTCTTAACCCCTCTCGCCTTCCTCCTCCTCCTCTCTGGGCGGAGGTCCCAGAGCCGCTTGCAGTGCTCCTTGTCGCCGAAGGCCCGGACCAGGCGCCAGTCATCTCCAGCCTCTGAAGGGGACACTTCAAGAGACCAGGCTAGGGGACGGGGAGACGGCCCCGATTTGATTATGACGTGAAGTAGCTCCATTTTCTGAAAATAAAATAGTAATTATGATTAAATTAGCTTTCAGCCCGCGCCGCTCCACCTACGGCTCCGCCCGCGTGGACTACAGGTTATATCTTGTCCAGCTGTGGGACAAAATGTAGCCTATATCTTTTCCCAAGGTCTAATCTATCTCTGTACCTAATTTCATAGAAATCGGTTCAGTAGTTTAGGCGTGAAAGCGCAACAGACAGACAGACAGACAGACAGAGTGACATTCGCATTTATGATATTAAAGTAGGGATTAATAGTAAGAAAACCTTTTTCTTTATGTTATACATATATGATGTAGAGAAACTAAAAAAAATCGTGCTGTTGATTACTTTGATTACAAAGCGGCAAAACTATTTACAGTAGTTAAGCCCTTGAAAAAAAATCAATAAATGAGTCATACAGAGTATTTAAAGATATCAACAATAGCAGTACCAATTTTTATCTGCCGCAGTGGTTAAAGTGCTCACGCGGATGAGTAACTCAACAAATAAAGATAATACCAGTGGTTTAGAATAAATCCTTTCAACAAAAATAAAGATTTGGATCGACAAATAAGTAATGAAAGCGAGGAAGGTAATTTTCATTGTTTTATTTTATTTTACTGTGTGTCTGTCTGTGGTATCGTAGCTCCTAAACGAATGAACCGATTTCGATGCGGTTGAAAGCTGACTTAATCGTGATGGATCTTAGCTATGATTGATGAAAATTGGTTCAGCCGTTTTTAAGTTAATAACAAACGAATGTCGGGTGTGATACAAAACTTTTAATTTTAGAGTTATCTTAAGGCGACTACAGCACCCGATAAAAGCAGCACACATAGGAATAGTGCCATCTCCGTCTCTCAACAGGCCTGGGCCGGCAGTGCGAACAGTGTCGATGCACGAAGTTTACGGGACTATGAAAGCGTGCGTGCGTAAAAACATGTTCGAAAGTTAGAAAAATGAGATTTACGGAAGGTAACAGCTTAAATCGAAAAATGCGTTAACTACTTATCGAGAGTGTTCAATCACGAATATTTTGATATCAAATTCAAGTTCCTGTGTGCATTTTACTATCGTTTTTAAAGCTTAAAAGATACACAATATTGGTATTTAGAGGTGACTTTGTGAGCTTTTTCTATCGAACCAAAAGTGCTGAATCATGTTTTCAGCAAACTATTTACTTATCTAGTTTATGTCCTGAATATTACCGTAGTATTTTTCTTCGATTTAATGCAGTGCGTCTTGCTTATCTACGCATCATAAAATCGTAATTTAGGTGCTGTATAGTCGCCTTGAAAGTTTTCAAAAGGCGCGCGGTCCCAAACTCGCATTGGGACAGCGTGGTTTTAAAATGGCTCAAAATGAAACGCCATCAGGCACGGATATTGTCCTCAAAAATTGGTCAATCGGTTACTTATCTACGCATCATAAAATCGACTATGTCAGGACTAGTAGACTGATGTCAGGGCCACCGACGTAACTTATTTTCTCATCAACCAATATTGTGGGAAATATAGTAGTCCGTAGTCCACCGTGGCCCAATGCGGGTTGGTAGACCGCTCGTCTTTCGAAAATGAATTTTCTTAGACGTGTGGGTTTACAGGATGTTTTCCTTCACCGTTGAGCAAGTGATAAAAAGACGAATTTAGTGGTACATTTAGTGGGAATTTGAACCCGCAACCTTCCGATTACAATCTGGCTCTCATTACCAACTGGACTATCACCGCTTTTCTTAATTTTCGCCACATAAATTTACATAGCAGTTGCTAACGATTTTCAGTACGTGTAACCATAAAAAGCGAGTGCCAGAACAACAATGCGGCGAGCCGTGCGACAATGGCGGCCGACAAAAACGTCGGCTGCGCAGGCGCATGCCTCCGCGCTCATTAACGGAGCCCTACAAGGACTGCGCCCAGCGATGGGCATTGATGGGACGGAGGCATGTTTTATTAACGACTTCGCTTGTTATTCGTTTCTATACGATCGTAGGTTCGATAGCGGGTTCGAGTCTCGTTTTATTCAATACAAAATCTTCTTCATAATGCGATGTACAACTCGCATGTACGGGACGGCAGCAACTCAGATTACCACACCCGTGCAATGTGATAAGAGCGGTTTTGCGATGACAATAGAGTAACCTGATGAGCTGGCCTCGTACACACAAGTGGACATCAAGCTTTGTGCCGTTTTTTTTGTCAAAGAAGTAGGATTTAAAAGTTGTTCTTGTCATCACGTCATTGCGCCAGCTTTCGTTAAAAATAAGGTTAAACTGACGTGCTGCTGTCTGTGCATGTAATCTTCTTCTCTCTTAACTTTCTTGGTTTACAATAAATGAACAAGTGACCACCAATGTGTTAATTCGTAGAACGTTGCTGCATTTGGTTTACATCTCCGGGCAAAATCACTTTATAAAGAAGCATGTAAATCGTCATACTTTTACGTGGCAGCTTTGTGTTACGTGAGTCTTTCGTTACTCAACGACCTGTTTAAAAAAATATTTCATCTTCCTAGCAATCTACATTTTAAAAAAGGCTGACCACCTCTCACCATTATACAACGTCTTCTATCTGATAACCCTCACAATTTGTGTCAAACGTGGCATCTATAGTGGTTCTAGAACCACTGATGCTCTGCCTACCCCGTTAGGGATTATAGGCTTAGGTGTGAGCGTATGTATGTATATTTACATTAAAAATAACATACGGAACCCGCAACACAAGGCATCGACCCACTTATCCAGCTAAATGTTATCTCCCCTTATCTTAGAGATAATGATATATTTTCACTCAGTCCTTCGCAAAACTTTATCGCAAACTGTATATTTTTATTTTTCGTAACTAATAAAAAAAAGAAAAATGAAAATTTCCCACTTCCTTCAAACCAGAAGAAGATTTAAAAAATTTAATTATTTAACTGTATAATTAAATAAAAAAAAACTATAAATAGACTATTGTTATCATTAGCGATACAAGTTTTACGTTATCGGAAAAAATATTTGAGTGTTCAAAGTGATAATAGTGGTAGACTAAGACAATATAACAATTTTAAAAAATCGCTTTATAAATGGGAAACTTAAGTAGTTAAAGGATACAAGTGAAATCTCTGAAGAGACTATTTCAATACCTTGACAGCTTATAAAACTAGTGTTAGAAAGAGACAGAAATTATCATTAACCCAGAGACAGAACATAAAATAGTTCGTCCAAAACTTGTCCAAAAACACTATTTCGAAGAACATCCAAAAAACTGCATAAAGAAATGTCTATTAAAGACTAACCAAAGTCCAAGATGTCAAAGGAACCAGCTACCCTTCGCGAGGTGAAGGTGGAAGTGATAAACAAAAGACGGCACACCCACGGGCCTCTCGAGCTGATGGAGAAGAGGAACCTGCCGAAGGACTCCAGCAGGAGCAGTGATTACGCGTATGTGAACAGCGCATTTGTAGGGAGTACTAACACCTTGAACGAAAGGCAGGTCGTGGCGCAACCACCGACGAGGTAAATTGTTTTGAGGAGTCAAAGAAACTTTGAATCTTTTTCTTTTTTATTAATAATCTCTTGACCTCAATCTAGCCCAAGGGCAAAGATGCAGTCGAGGATGTAGCAAGCTCACCCAGAAGAAGCCTATTAACTCGAAATTTAAAGAGATTCGGGTCAAGTATATGAACTCGGAAATATAGACGCAGGCAGATAATTCCATTCCCTAGCAGTGCGCAATATGAAAGATGATATAAAGCGCTCAGTGCGAATCCGTGGGATATCAACAAGATAGGGATGGTACCCAGCGGTGCGTCTGGACGTCTGATAGAAGAATGGGGCAGGCGGAATGAGCTCATGCAGCTCCTGAGCACACTCCCCGAAGTACATCTTATAAAAAATACATCTCTGTTTGTAGTGAGTAAGAAGATAACAGGAAAACAAGCAGATTTTTTAATCAGTAGCCAAATTTAATTTTATAAAAAAACAGACCTTTTTGTTTATATCCTTTAAAACAAAAATTTCAAGCTAGATTGTCTGAAGCATGAAAATAAAAATAAAAATTGTATAGAAAAAAAATTAACATCGTCCAATTGACTTGATGTTTGGTAATAGCATGGACCAATACAATCTAATAGTACTCTTCAACACAATTTCTGAGACCCGTATTTCTGCGTTTTAAAAAATTCATCCTAAGACATTAAAAGGGGGGTATTTTAAAGAGGTAAATGGTGTTTTGTGACAATGGGGCTGATTTTCTTGTATTTTCACTGTCGAAGTTGAATTATCGGTTACTCATCGATCGGTTACCGACTAGCTTATCAATTCTGCAAATTAGATTAAAAGATTGCAAAGCTTAAAGTACAGATATCTGTTATCACTATCAACAGTGCAGTTCTGTGACTACATAGATATTTTAAAAAGGGACAAAAATAAGTATTCATAATGAGTAAATAAACATTATAACTATGTACCTGATGAGAACTGTAGGCCTTTAAATAAATTAGACAAGTGTATTATAAAATTGCACGGGTTGCACTTCGGGAGTGCCGGCAGAAGTGAGAACTTGAACATTAACGTTGTGCATTAATATGGAAATAAAACAAAATACACAAAAAGAGTCCGTTTTTCTCTCAGGATTCGAATCCACGACCCGTTGCTTACAATCTTTACAATCTGGCAACTTTTCCACTCGACCAAACTGTCAACTGTTAATTCAGTAAAATAGTCTATCGGTATTTGCGCACTATGTGCGAATAACCGTTGACATTGTTGACATCTGTCACAGAGATAATTTTACCATAGGGCTGACATCCTTCCGGGTTTCCACCCATACTTCAAAGTACACAACGCTGCTAAAGAAGTTTTCACTTCAAAAAAGGTGGCGACCCTATCCTACGCATTATCGACCACATCTGACGATCACGGTCACGTGACATCTGACGCGAGTTCATCGCGAGTTTAACATTTTTTCCTCATACTAAAAGTGCTCAACGCCGCTAAAGTTTTCACTTCGATAAACGATTCGCGATTTTTGAAAAATCATCTCCTAAAAAGGGTCGAAATGGGTTAAACAAAATAAAAAATACACGGTGATGAATCACTATCTGCTTCATCAACGCATAGTCTATTGAATACAGATTTATTGCAAAATAACAAGTGACGCAAGATAATGAAAAAAAAGAACACATTATTTAAAGTACCAAAATATCAAAAAATCTATTTGGAGAATGAAATGGGTGACTAAGAAAGTTCATTGCGCGAACGAAGCCGCGGGAAAAAGCTAGTCATCCATATAGATATTCTAGTAGCAGTGATAACCCAGTCCAGATTCTTGCAACCGGAAGGTTGCAGGTTCAAGTCCTGGTTCGGACCGGTACCACTAAATTCGTATTTTCGGATTTATGTACAGATATGTATGTGAGAAATCCGGAGATAGTTCTATCTCATCTCTTCTCTCCCACAGCGTAATCCGTGAGCAATACTGGGCGTGTTCAAAATGGCCGTTTGGACAGCGAGTGCTAGCAGCCTGCGTGGGTCTTCTGCTGGGGGCTGTCATCGGCCTAGCTGTGACCCTGGCCCTAAGGGGCAAGGACGACATGAACCCTATCGGTGGTTTCTTCAGGACCTTACCAGCTCCTGACTTAACATGACAAGTTTAATAAGTTAGGGTTAGTTGTGATTGTTTTGTGTATAACGTGGTAACCGCCGATCTTAAAATGACGAGAATTGCTTCTTCATCTTATCGTGTAGTTATAGTCAAGTATGTGGCGAATTTGGCTAACCCAGGTGTCAGAGTTTTCAAACCGCAGAATGGCCTCTGACTTGGTTTTAACGACTGTAGTCAATCGGGAACAGCCGGGACCGACACCTTAATGTGCCTTTCGAAGCACGGAAACACTCGTGATAAATTGCCACTTTGGTTACCCATCAGGTTCCCTGCCTCTGCGTACGTTGCTGCTAAGTTTACGATTGAAATTCTGTATCAATTTATAACCAGGTATTTATTTTTTATTTCCTATTGATAACATTTATACGATTATTTTTTTACTGCATGTTTGATTTGGTTCGCTCGTAGCTCAGTAGCGTTAAGTCAAAACTTAAGTTTTGAAGTTCAGCGGTTACTTACCTCTTGCAGATGTTGGTGATGAACTTGACATAGTTTTAAATTTAAATTTAATTCATTATCTAAATACACGTTGTTTGAGTCTTTAACAACTGACTAAAATATAAGTATGTAATAATCTTTGCAAATTTATCGTGTTAATATTTTGCTCTTTTATTTTTTAAAGCAATGTTTTTCAAACTGTGGGTCGCGACCCCCTAGGGAGTCATGAAGCCTTACTCGGGTGATTGGGGGTAAAAAAAAAAACATTATTTGTAGGTTACAACCAGAAACTAAAATTACAACCGAAAAGGCTGTGCCTGTATAATGACGATTCCCGCCTTCGTCGCCTACTCAGTGACAAACTCTAAATTTACGTTTTTAAATCTCCGACGTAGATATTAAATTTAGCCTAGGGGTTCTTAAGGGGTCGCCAGAACTTTTCAATTTCCAAAATGGTCGCGAATTCAAAAAGATTGTAAAACACTGTTTTAGAGTAATAAAAAACATTGCAATGAGCTCATTAGCTCTCTACACTGAATATACGTAACATTTTTTTGTATGTAAGTATGTATTTATTCTTTACTAGCGACCCGCCCGGCTTCGCACGGGTGCAATTATTGATACTTACTAAATATACTAAAGAATGACTTTATATACAACGTTCACAGCTTTTTGTCATGCGCCGCCGGCATATATTATTATGCATATAAACCTTCCCCTTGAATCACTCTATCTACTAAAAAAACAGCATCAAAATCCGTTGTGTACTTTTAAAGTTCTAAGCATATATAGGGACATACATACAGACATACAGACAACGGGAAGCAATAAATAAAAAAAGAAATGCTTCATTGTTACATGTTTATAAGAAAATAGTAAGCAGAACAGGTTTAACTAAATGTACTACAAAATGTCTTTTTATACTACGTTCACCGTTTTTTTGTCATTAGATAAAACAAACATTTTTTCGTTAGATGTTACTCTTGAAAGAGCGACATAATTGGCTATGTGAAAAACAATCAACGCTCAAATCTAAGCCTGCAACGTTGAAAGTTTGACCCTGCGATTTTTAATGGTCATTACAAAAGATATCTTTATCTGAAATTGTAGGCGTTTAAATTGGAACGGTAAATCCGATGATTTCAGAGGAATTCGGGGAATCAATACATCTATTTATTCATCCATTTATTTATTTTTATTTTATCTTCTCCTGTACCATATCCGGTGAGTATTGTGCACTCTATTATAAAAGTTTTTTGAGATTTTACCAGCAAACGCGTGCCATTGCAAAGTTTAGGTGGATTCAGGTTTCTTAACAAAATAACAGGACAACCTACTTTCAACACCATTTTATGAGGAGGGAGTCCAGACGGGTTCAAAGAATTAAGAAATTCTGTAGGAAAATGAACTCCTTCTTCCAAATCGAGAACAGTATCGACCGAGTTGTATATTTGCGTCGGCGCGTCAATCCTTGAAAGAATCAAGTTGTTTACCTTATCTACTTGTTCGTTAGTTGGTTACAGAATCGCTCTTTCTTTAAACCAAGATATAGTCTTACAACTTATGTTATCAATGTCGGGATAGACATAGTTGACCAACTCTTGGGTGTTGTCTATCAAAACACAAAGGTTTTCTAGGTTAATCCTTCCATCACTTTGTGTTAACTCTCCATTGCTAACCTGTTAACATTCGTTTAAATTAAATGCTGTTAAGACCCATATTGACCAATATTAAATGCACAATGTATTTATAGTTATTAATGATATACTTTAGGCACATATATTGTTCAACGTTTTACAATGCAGTAGCCGAGGAAATGAAATTAAAAAAATGTTGTCAAAAACTTACATCGTATATGTACACACGGCAGCACATCAGGCTATACATGTTAACCTTGACGTCGCCATTAACTCGCTCGTAACAGCGCCGGCGTTCGTAGTGCAAATGGGTAACCTGACGTGCTGCTGTCTGTACATCTACGTAAAGATCTTAAAATATAGTATTTTCAATCAAAATTAACGGAAAACGTCTTAAGGATTGAACAATGTGCACACATTTATCTATATTAAATGCACAATGTATTATGCCACGTATATTGTTCAACGTTTTACAATGCAGTAGCCGAGGAAATGAAAGTAAAAAAAAATATTGTCAAAAACATACATCGTTATAAATTACATACTTACATCAAAAGTTCTCAAACTGAATACGATTTAACAATGTGCACTAAAATTTTACGATATTACACAAAAAATTAAGGATAATTCCTTAATCCATTTTTGTGTATTCATGATAATACATTGAATAACACAAAAAATATTTTATTAAACAAATAATTTCAAATATCCGCCAAAATAAAATGGCGAATAAAATCTTTTTCCACAATTATGAGGCAAAGGCTGAAAGGCTAAGCAATTAAAATGCCAGTTACGCCTACAGAAATGTTTAAATAGTTCAAATTCGCTAAAAATCAGATTTATTTTATGAAAAAAGTAAAATTATTAATTTACTTTTATACCTACTTATTTTATTTCACTGATAATCAAGATTTTCGTCAGAAATAATTATTTTGCTAGGCGTAAAAACTCTTTGCTTTCATTCTATACTTACTGCCAGTATGAAGTTTTGTGAAAAAGGTAATACGTAATACTCTCACTTGTCAAAAGTGTCACTGATGATCAAATCAGCTACTCTTTATTGGGTCATACATTTTTGTAAGTATTTTATTCACTTTTTACATACTTTTTATGTATCATTTGATTAAAAAAATAACTTTACTGGATCACAGAATAGCCACCGAAGTAGAATTTTGGTGTTTGATAAATGGGTTATTTGGTCATTTGTTCAATGTTTTTTTCGTAAGCGCAAAAAAAAGTGTTTTATAAGACATCAAAAAAGTGTTTTTTACGACATCACATTAGAAACCTCTAAAATTATCATTGTTTCCCCACTATATTATGCATGCATTATACATATAAACCTTCCTCTTGAATCAATCTATCTACAGAAGAAAACTGCATCAAAATCCGATGCGTAGTTTTAAAGATCTAAGCATACATAGGGACAGACAGACAGACAGACAGACAGACAGCGGGAAGCGACTTTGTTTTATACTATGTAGTGATTATATGAGCATAAGTTACACAAGACACATTATAAGAAAAACGGTACAAAGGCAGACTTATCCCACACGGGGATTTCTTCCAGTTAACTCATTGAGTGTTTGAGAGGAAGGAGTAGTCGGCAGGTAGCATTAAATGTATAAATATAGTATATTATAGTATGTAATATACAAATAATATACTTACTTATTACATAATTTTTTTAGACATGTGTTTCTTGAAATGCTGGTGTTACTAGTGACCACCCACGCTGTATATAAATGGTGACACGTCAGGTATTTGATATGTAATCTAAATCAGTCTAATCACATATTAAGTAGTAGATATTGATGTAATACCACTTTCCCTTTGTTAGACTTTAGACAAAGTAAGTAGTTGTTGTTTTATAATTTATCATTGTCCATTGAATACATAGTATTACTATCAAGTAGTAGGGTGTATCCCCACTTGAGGATGTACAATGGAATGTTTTTGAGGATGTAGAATGTTTTCAGCTTCTAGTATTACTAGTATATAGGATCCTTACAATAATTATTAATTTCAATAATAATTACTTTGCAATTTTCTGTTACTTATTATCATATCTAATCTAAGATAACATTAATGTACTAAGACTGAAATTTTAATTAAAACGATTATGTTTTATCAAGAGTTTAATAATTTAGGAACTTTAATAATAATATATTTTGTTAATTCATATTTTATTCAGATAATTCAAACGTGTCTTACAAAAATATAAATATACTTATTAAATTATTTGAAAAAAAATTCTCTTTATTTTAATATACAGGGTGTTAAGAAATTCGATCTTATCCTCTCAGGTGGTGAATCAGCCCATGAAACTGAACAACTTTCCTTAAGAACAAATGCCGAAATACGAAATTTTTTTTTTTAATTTCCCATACAAATTGCATCAGCTGATAAATCATTTTGTATGGGAAGTCAAAATTTTTTTTTCGTATTTCGGCATTTTTTTTTAGGGAAAGTTGTTCAGTTTCATGGTCCGATTCACCACCTGAGAGGATAAGATCGAATTACTTAACACCCTGTAGAGATCATTATATCCTTCAACATTTTTCTTATTTTGACCGACTGTTTTTTTATGTAGGTATGTTCACAAACTCCGCAAATTATGGACCGATTTTCGAAATTCTTTTTTTTGTTAGCTTTTAAAAAATCAACAAAAACAAAAACATACTACAAACTCATCCAAATAAATGAGTGACATTTTCGTTTGTGGTTATCTGCTAATAGGCATTGTAGTCTGCAAAAAATACTAGTTATCTACTTCGTGCGAACTGTTGTTGGGATTAAAGTCGGTGACTCATACGTTTTTAACGAAGAAAATTATCTATTTTAACACACTACTAATATTACAGGTAGACTACAGGTTATACCGTGCCCAGCAGTGGAAAAAAATGTAGCCTATGTTCTTTACCACTGTCCAATCTATCTCTGTACCAAATTTTATCAAAATCGGTTCAGTAGTTTAGCCGTTAAAGCGTAACAGACAGACAGACTGAGTAACTTTCGCGTTTATAATATTAGTAGGGAGCTGTCGCACTTTGTATCAATATCTTGTGCTCCTATTTACTCCGAAATGATACGTTATATTGTGAATTATCGGACACTGCCACTTAACGATTGTAATCTACATAGAAATGTTTTCGATGAAATTATGATAAAAGCATTAAAAACGAGATATTCCTTCGATACAGTGTTATTATAAGATGGGTTAACTCTTGACCTCAGTCTTGACCATAAAGGTCAAAGATGAGGTCGACGATGGAGCGAGTTAACCCAGAAAATGCCTAAAGGCACTGGTACTCCCACGCACCGATGGAACACAGCAAGCTGTTTGGCGTCGGACTTCAGTGGGAGGGTGGTCGCGAACCAGACGGCCCTTTACAGAGCCTACCACACCGCATGAGACTATAGGACGACACCTCAGATTCAGAAAAAAATGAAGTGTCGTTGCCTAGGATAGATTACTAGGAGGCAGGTCTCATTTGTGTTTCCTTAGTCGCCTCTTACGACACCCACGGAAAGAGATACGGTTCTCAACCGATCACCACACGGGGAAACCACATAGAAATCGGTTCATTCGTTTAGGATAGTGGTTCTTAAGCAGTGGTCCGCGGACCAGTGATGGTCCCTGGAAGCACCTGAAGTGGTCCGCGAAGCCATACCAAAAATATTGTATGAAATTTGACGAGTCGACACAATCACTGAAATCGACTGGATGCCAGAGCCTTCAATTGTTTGGCTTTGGCTAGCACTGACTCAAGAATTCAGCAGCTCTAGCACGATAACGACAAACTCGCGCTCGGCTCACGCTGAAACTTCACTTTGATTACGCGAGGTTCCCGCGCAAAGGCTTGCTCGCCCTATGGCATTGTCAATGTTGACATTTTAACATAGGACCGCGGTGATGCCGCGGCGCTGTCACTATCGTACTCGGCCTGCAGAAGTTAGTAAGTAAGGAGAACAAATTTTTCAAAAAAAATTAAACATTGTTGAATATGAACAACAATGCACGTAGGTATAACTGTAGAACAACCCTTTAATTATTTTTACCTCCAAACAGTGGTCCGTGGCAAAACAGATATTTTATAAAATGGTCCCCAATCCTAAAAGGTTAAGAGCCACTGGTTTAGGAGCTACAATGCCACAGAAGCATAAGATACTTACCCAGATTTTTGCGTTGGGGTTTACAAAGTAATGGAAAAAAATGTAGAATCTATTTAGACATTGTAGACTTTGAACGTCACACAGTGGACAGGGAAACACACTATCAATCAGCTTATCTCCGACATGTAGAGATACACAACGCTATCAAAATGCTAGCTAGGGGAAAATCTCAAATTATCAGAAAAATTCGCGGCTTTTGGAAGTAAAACAACAACAATATTTATGAAATGACATTTATATTCATGTGAACTCGAACTCATTAGAGCAGTGTTTTTCAAACTGTGGGTCGCAACCCCTAGGGGGGTCGTGAAGCCTTATTCGGGGGGTCGCAGATAAAAGAAAAAGACAATTTGTAAATCTTACACTAAAATAACACAATTTCAGTGTAAAGGCTGTGCCTGTATAATAATGCCTCCCGTCGCCATCCGCGTCTACCCCGCGGCACACTCTTTTATTATATTTTAAAATCTCCGAAGTAGTAATAGATTTAGCCTAAAAGGATCTTAGAGACCTTAGGGGGTCGCCAGAACTTTATTTTATTTATTTATTTTATTTTATTTTATTTTACATTTTCGGGAAGATTTACAGACAAATATTAAACCTATAGTACATGAATTATAAATTTTAAAAAATGCTAATTACAAATCTTCACATTTAGCGTTTAAACAGAATCATTTAGTTTTTTAACATATAGCGCTTATCAGAAGGTTCAGCTGTCCTTGAAAAATAATCTAGATATTCTATGCTTTACAGTAGTAGTGTTAGTGCAGAAAAGATCAATATCAAGATCAATATCAGAAAAGATCAGGCAATTGATTGAAGGTCCTACTTGCGCGCACGAGAAATGCATTCATTCTATAGTTGGTATTGGCGAAAGGCACCGCCAACACCGGCCGCTGTCTGAGACTCATTTGATCGGTACGAAGGCCAATTTCCTGTAATAGTTCGGGGCAGTCTATGCTACCGTTGGCAATCTTCATTAAATAACAAATATCACTTATATTTCTTCTCATTTCTAACGGCAAAAAGTGGTAACGTTTGCATCTATGGGCATAGTCGATTGACCATTGACGGGCTTTGAAGTCGAGGTACCGTAGAAATCTTTTTTGTATGCCTTCGATGCGATTAATATACATTTTGTATTGAGGGTTCCATACTTCTGAGGCATACTCAAGGTGACTTCGGACGAAGGCACAGTAGAGTATCTTAATGGTTTTTAAGTTACGGAAGACGGCAGATGTTCTCATAATGAAACCTAAACTCTTTGCGGCTTTACTGATAATATTATTGATGTGTTCATCAAACAATAATTTACTATCAAAGGTAACGCCCAGGTCCTTAATAGAGTTTACTCTCTTTATTTGCTGGTTACCTAGAGTGTAACCTGCGCCAACAACATTAACTTTGCGTGTGTAAACGTTAAAAAAGCATTTATTGACATTAAGGTCCAGTTTATTCGCTGAGCAGTATGCCTCAAATCGTGAGAGATCACTTTGATCTAAATATAAATTATATGATCTAAAGGGGTCGCGAATTCAAAAAGATTGAAAAACACTGCATTAGAGGATCAATCTTCTCCTTTTTTTCTTAACTATATCCAACATGCGTGGTGGACTATGGCCTAATAAATACCCTTCGTGTTTCGAAGGGAGGCCCCTGCCCCTCAGTGGGGACGTATATGCGCTAGTAATAAATATCCAAATTACAGATATTGCCGATGTAGTATCGTAGAGGGATCGTTTACGGTGTTTCGTATATAGAAAGGTAAGGGCAGGCCCCCAAAACCGCTCTCTAGCTCCACCCTAGGCTGATTCTTCTAATTAGTGATATGGGATCCCTAATTAGAAGAATCAGCAGCTCTATCACGATAACGACAAACTCGCGCTCGACTCACGCTGAAACTTCACTTTGATTGCGCGAGGGTCCCGCGCAAAGGCTTGCTCGTTTGACTTTTTGACATAGGACCGCGGTGTTGACGCGGTGCTGTCACTATCGTACTCGGCCTGCAGATTAGTACTTAAGTATTTAATCAACTTTTAATCTACTTACATAACTGATAAAAAGTAATTAAGACTATTTCGAGGAACATTATTACACAATAATAATTTGGTACCACGGAAGATCAGCGTTGTAGTCCGGAATAGGATCACCACATTGCTGAGTGGAGGCTTAAAGCGAACCTAAGTTTAGTTAAGATTTTTTTTGTTAGACTAGCATTCCGCTCGGGACTTCGTTCCCGTGGCAATTTGGGAAAATTATGTAGCCTATGTTACTCAGGGATAATGTAGCATCCTAATGGTGAAAGAATTTTTGAAATCGGTCCAGCACTTTTAAAGTTTAGTTGTTAATACAAAAATACAAATCTTTCCTCTTTATAATATTAGGTTTCTCTTTCTTTTTATCTTTCCTTGTCCCACATATGCGATCTCATGTTTGCTACTCGCCGTTAGATGGCGTGCTGCCACAGCCAAACAACAGAATCCAATCACGACATTGACCATAAAAATTAAACTTTTTAAGAGGTCATCAATCAACAGATAGGCGATCAGTGGTCAAGACCACGGGCGACCACAAGCATGGGAGGCGGCCATTTTTAAAACGTATATTCAACGAGGTAATTAAAAACAGCGCAATTTAAAACTTCCCGCAATTGTACAGTCTCGCTAGAAAATAAGTGTTTTTGAAGATTCTACAAGATCCTACAGTGCGTCTTTGGTTAATAAAACGATAATGTTAACAAAACTCTCTTCTTCTTATCGAGTCGGTCATTTAGGGCGGAATATAAAAATTTACAAAACTCTATTTAAAATATATATATATATATATATAAAATGTTAAATTATTTACTGACAGCAAATCAGACAGGTCAATTTATTCAGATGATCAGATCAAAATGAATCCTTGATGCAGTTTTTTTTTAATTTGTTCAGCAATTTCAAAGTTATTATATGTATAAGCGATGGTGATAATTCGAAGGCGATTTTTATTTTAGAATTATTTATTCTGAGGCATCATTATCAGACTGTACCCAATTAAACTTTCACACGTTGACATTTGGCCCGGGATGCACCGCTAACTAACCTTTCACTGCCGGCCCTCCAAGGACATAAACGCAATTTATTACATTTCATAACGCCTTCGTAATCAGCAGTAACCAGGTTTATGAACCAATCTTCACTCGATTGTATTAAACGAATGATTTATAACAAGTAAACAAATCTTTAGTCCATTACTTATTTTTATAATTTTTCGATTGCATTTTGTTGCTAAAAGCGACACACTCAAAGGCCCTCACTAAGGTTGTCCCTTGTGTTGTGGGTCACTTAGAACGTCATCAGCCCATATACGTCCCCACCAAGGCGCACGGGCGTCCCTTCGAAACACGAAGGGGTTTTACGCTGCAGTCCACCACGCTGGCCCAATGCGGGTTGGTGGACCGCTCGTCTTTCGAAAATATTTTTTCTTGGACAGGCGGGTTTCATCACGATGTTTTCCTTCACCGTTAAGCAAGTGATAATAAAAAATCCGTTCTTTTTTTATTTTATTATTATAAGCCGAATTTTTTATTTTATTTAATCCGAAAAGACGAATTTAGTGGTACAGGCCCGTACCAGGATTTGAGCCCGCGACCTTCCGATCACAAGTCTGGCTCATTATCAACTGGGCTATCACTTTTTAGAATATCTAAAAAGCATAAGTACACAAAGTCAGACATGAACACCCATTACCCAAGAAAATTTTCAAACCCGTAATATTGTAATTTGACTTAGTAAGTCTATACATTTTCGGTTCTTTGTGAACTGCCCCATTTTTTCACACTGATGGACTTTTTTTATACTTAATATTAATGCAACAGAACCTAAAAAAGCCTAACCTAACCTAACATATCCTAATTTCATGCGGGTGGCCCTTAAAGTTTCGTAAATTTATAACTTCACAGGCAAATTGTAATTGTAATATTCTGTAGTGAAATTGTAATACTTATTACGATTTTTTAAAATTTTCCGGTGACATATACAAGTTGAAAATCATTCATTGTTCCCATTGAAAAAATGTTTTACTGCTACTATTGTTTAATTTATTGCATTACACAGCCAAATCCCAGATAAGATCGGACTTGTCTATTAGTTCACTTAAACTTCGACGATAATCTACTAAAAATCCGAAAGAAAAAAGTTAAAAGGCATCCGATCCATTTAGGCCTATCGATAAGGGGTGACTATAAATAACTTTTTTAGTTTGTTTGTAAGATCCAAACTTTTTGGACGAATAGAAGCATTTATAGCAAAATACGATGGACAGACAAACAAAGCATTTATTCAGTACTTTAAAACATACAAACAACCACAAATCAAGTAATAAACAAAAGGTAAAAAGTCATTCTGGAGTGTTTTTGAATGGCTTGAATATCAATCAAATTGGGCTATAGTTTAGTTTAAAATCTAGGATCTAGTCAACTTGTAGGATGATAAAGACACAAACTTACTTTTATAATTCGAAATACATATGCTACCACATTATTAATTTATAAAATAAATATATAAAGGACTTTAGGTAAATCTCTTTCAACCTTTCAAATTTTTTTTAGTTCCTATACAAACTGCATCAGCTGATAGCGCGTTTTGTATGGGAAGTCAACTTTTTTTTTATACTTCGACCTTAGTTCCTTGGGAAAGTTTTCAGTTTCATGGACTGATTTACCACCCCAGAGGTTGAAAGAGATTCTGTATAAGAATACAATACTCTTTATTGAACAAAAAAAACATAACATTAAAACAAAAACAAATGTTCATCATGTAGTATACAATGCGGCACAATCAGCTATAGTGGTAGATTTTAATTGGCTAATATATATACATGTTCTACAGGGGCAGCCTTTTTCATAGCAATGAGCAAAAAAACTTAGCGGCGCCCAAATACACTGTCGAAAATTTTAAAAAGGATCTCTGAAAAAGTTAATCTTTTTTTTAAACTCTTTATTTGCACACACAAAAATAGAACACATACAAAAACAAACAAAAACAAGAAAGTGTACAGAAAGGCGGCCTTATTGCTAAAAAGCAATCTCTTCCAGGCAACCTTGGGGTAAAGGAGAAATAATAAGTGGGTAAAACAGAAGCGGGTGGTGCAAATATTTGATTAAAAATGAAAAGCTTAGTATAATAAGTACCTATTTAAAATACGTAGACATACTAATCAAATATAAGTATATAACTATAAATATATAACTTTAACTCTTAAATTAAAATTAATCTTTATAGTTATGTCTGAAGCTTGATATCAGTTTTTTTAAGTGGAATACGTTAACTTGCTCTACTCTATGTAAAAGTGCCAAAAAAATTGCAGTTTGGAACTATTTTCGGGTCCGTGTAGTTTACGTCGCTTAAAGGGAGGAGTTAGTTATTTGCCTCACCTCTACGTCTAAACTATAAACCATGGCAACCCTATGCATATAATAATATGATTTAGATGCATCGCAGTGCATTACCCTGTCCACTACAAGGTATCTTACAATGGTGATCACTATCTCAGATCGACTATTTGCCCCGCACTGGTGCCTTACCCTATTGTTCAGGTATCTATTTAAAATGTTACCCTATCTTTATATCAACCATTGTTAATAGCTCGATTTTATTATTTTTAATTTTATCTTCAACAACATTCCGCTCGGGACTTCGTTCCCGTGGGAATTCGGGAAAATTTTGTAGCCTATGTTATTCAGGGAAAAATGACATTTATTTATCACTTACTAGCTTTCCGCCCGCGACATCGGTTCCGTGGTAATTGGGAAAATTCTGTAGGGATAATGTAGCATCCTAATCGTGAAAGAATTTTTCAAATCGGTCCAGTAGTTTTTAAGTTTATTCGTTACAAAAATACAAATAGGTAATTCCTCTTTATAATATTAGTGTAGATAGAATTCCACCCGGGACTTCGTTCCCGTGCTAATTTGGGAAAATGATGTAGCCTATGTTACTCAGGGATAATGTAGCAGTGTAATGTAATTCCTTACTTAATATTATAAACGCGAAAGTTTGTAAGTATGGATGGATGTATGGATGTTTGTTACTCTTTCACGATCAAACGGCTGGACCAATTTTGATAAAACTTGGTAAGGAGGTAGCTGATACCCTGGATTAACACATAGGCTACATAATTTTATCAAATTTCCACGGAAACGAAGTCCCGGATGAAAAGCTAGTGGTGAAATAATTTGTCAAATCGATCCAGTAGTTTCGGAGCCTATTCAATGCAAACAAACAATCAAATCTTTCCTCTAGGTAAAAAAAGCAAAATTATTTAAGCGATGTTATGATACTAGTCTATACTAATATAATAAAGAGGAAAGATTTGTATTTTTGTATATAACGAATAGGCTCCGAAACTATACTGGACCGATTTCAAAAATTCTTTCACGATTAGGATACTACATTATCCCTACAGAATTTTCTAGTAAGTTATAAATAAATGAAATTTTTATCTTTAAATTAAAAACTCTTACATCGCGTGATGTTCAGTTCAAATTCTTTTAAATACCTATATCCTTGAAGATCCAGACTAATCTTTCTAGTCTTTGCGGTATCTAAATCGTTCGCGTCTTCTCGCGAAGGATATTGTTATTTAGCCGGTGGCCGATATCTGGAAGAGCTATTAGGGCCGATAACGTTCACAAAGGGCTGCACCTCCTATCCACTGGCCCTACCATAAATCACGAGGCGCTTGCGCACGAGAAAGGTACTTAGTTTAGAACAAGATATCTAGTCTTACTTTTATTTTTTTAATAAATACATATAACGTCAAATTACGATAAAAATATACAACATAAGGATTATCTTGGTGTATAATTCTTAAGGTGGCACTTCACTTGATGTGGCACTTCACTTGGCGTTGCGTGTTGCGTATTTGCCGTATTCGGCCAAATACTACCATGTGTGGAGGATTTATTTGTCTATATTTGCCATATTTGCACAAGTATGACAAACCCACAAATAGGCCGATCCGTTCGCTTGTCGGTCTTTGGTCACACATCAAAGGACGCAATATGATTATTAGACCATTTTAGACCTTATTTGCCTGTGTTATTTGCTGTTGGCATCCCAAGTGAAGACGTCGTCTTTGTGCTGTTTGGACTACGTACGAATATTTGGACAAATACAGCGAATACACGCAACGCCAAGTAAGTGCCACCTTTAAGTTCAGGGGATTTTGTGCTTTTTTTTAGTTTAGCTCTGTCCCTGTCTATCTTAGAACCTTAAACCTACAAAGCCATCAAGATACAAAAACGATGACTACAATCATAACTTCACTCCTTCCCAGCAGTGTTCCCCAATAAATCTCGGCAAGCGGTACAGGGTTGCGCGATTGCGCACATTATTCCGCCATGATAAATGGCACGTGCAAATTGCCGCCATTTTTCCCTCAGCGGCGTTTAAAAACAGATAAATTATGCGCTAATTACAGTTTTCAGCTGGACAAGGGGCACAGGTCACATAGCTATTACAACCACAAAGTTTAAATTCATATAGGTACAACATCAACTTTCGTAGGTTTTTAGAACCGAATAGAAGAGACTTTATTCATTATTCATTTACATAACTTTATCGCGTCTTCCTGTAGTAGGTATACCTTAGAATTCAGAAGATTTAAGGGACAACAGAAAAGTGATGTAAATTTTATAGATAAACCTACGCACCAAAGGACACTTTAAATTATTCTCTACAATAACCATAGTATGAAAATAAGTTATCATAAAGTGACATCTAGCGTCGAATAGCGGAACAACAGTAATAAAAATGTTCAAAGATGGCGCTGGAAGCTAAAATTCAAAGAAATACAGCACAAAACTAAAAGTTTGGTTTATTTTTTGCACATTTTAGTTATAGACTCATACAAGTTATTAGCAAAAATGAACTCGCTACTTTCCCAAATATTGATAGATAAATTTTATAAAATGAGTTGACGAGTTCAAACAAAAAAAAACAAGAAGATAAGGCCAAAAAAACGCAAAAAGCCAACATCACGCGGTGTTCCCAGGCGGTCACCCATCCAAGTACTGACCGCGCCCGACGTTGCTTAACTTCGGTGATCGGACGAGAACCGGTGTATTCAACGTGGTATGGACGTTGGCAACCAATGTTTTGAAATTTGTATTGATAAGCTGCGTGAGTTCGTGACGTCACGAATCAAATATGTTCGGAATTAAAAATAAATAAAATAAAACAATTCACACAATTTCACACGTGGTAGAAGTGAAACCTTCACAAACGTACCATCTCATTTTCTCCCACTGAATTTATGTGTCTGTCTCTTCTCTTTTTAACCGACTTCAAAAAAGGAGGTTTCTCAATTCGACCGTATATATTTTTTTATGTATGTCCGCGGATAACTTCGTCGTTTATGAACCAATTTTGATTATTCTTTTTTTGTTGGAAAGGGAGTATCCCAAGGGTGGTCCCATGGTAAGGAAACCAGGATCTGATTGTGGAATCCTGAAGAAATTGAGGGAAACTCGAAAAAATTGTCTTTTTGGGATTGAAGTCGGTGACTCTTACGTTTTTGACGTGGAAAATTATTACTGTCGCTTTTTCGTTTCAGACTTTCAAATCACAACGATGCTAAAGAAGTTTTCACTTCAATAAAAGTGCTTGTACAGCGCATCAATCTTATTGTAACGAAATAAGGTTGCATTTGATGCATGTCTATTGTTGATGGTAACAGTGGGCCGCACTTTCTGGTTACCACATACCTACTATCCGGTTTGCCGTTTTGTGAATAAAAATCTCTTTGCTTATGTGTTTTGCAATGAAAAATATGAAAATTGGGGATACCTACCAACCTACCACTACCACCCATGATGAACAATATTTGCGGCACGAATGGGCCTTGAACCCACGACCCCAGAAAAATATCTTAAAAATTGAAAAAACTAAACTGATGTTTTATTTTATTATATTTTATTATAAGATGGGTTAACTCTTGACCTCAATCTTGACCATAAAGGTCAAAGATGAGGTCGACGATGGAGCGAGTTAACCCAGAAAATGCCTATAAAGGCAGTGGTACTCCCACGCACCGACGGAACACAGCAGGCTGTTTGGCGTCGGACTTCAGTAGGAGGGTGGTCGCGAACCAGACGGCCCTTTACAGAGCCTACCACACCGCATGAGACCATAGGACGACACCTCAGATTCAGAAAAAAAATTAAGTGTCGTTGCCTAGGATGGATTACTAGGAGGCAGGTCTCATTTGTGTTTCCTTAGTCGCCTCTTACGACACCCACGGAAAGAGATGGGGTGGTGTTATTCTCAACCGATCATCATACGGCAAAAGTAAAAGCAAATGTAGTACCTAGTAAATATGTGTGGGCCAGTAGTGGTTTTATTAACATGTATAATCTTAAGGCGACTACAGCACCCGATAAAGGCAGCACACATAGGAATAGTACCATCTCCGTCTCTCAACAGGCCTGGGCCGGCAGTGCGAACAGTGTCGATACACGAAGTTTACAGACTATGAAAGCGTGCGTGCGTAAAAACATGTTCGAAAGTTAGAAAAATGAGATTTATGGAAAGGTAACAGCTTAAATCGAAAAATGCGTTAACTACTTATCGAGAGTGTTAGATCACGAATATTTTGATAGCAAATTCAAGTTCCTGTGTGCATTTTACTATCGTTTTTACAGCTTAAAAGATACACAATATTGGTATGTAGAGGTGACTTTTTGAGCTTTTTCTATCGAACCAAAAGTGCTGAATCATGTTTTCAGCAAACTACTTATCTAGTTTATGTCTTGAATATTACCGTAGTATTTTTTTTCTTAGGTTTAATGCAGTGCGTCATGCTTATCTACGCATCATAAAATCGTAATTTAGGTGCTGTAGTCGCCTTAACTCTGAACTGAAGTAGATTGACGCCCGCTTATCATATCACTCAAGGAGTTAATAGGTAGGTAGGTATCTAGTTGTCAATCAAGACTCTCTACTTGAAGTTATTAGCAAAATGAGTTCAAAATGCACTGCGTTCCAAAATGTTATTAAAAATTCTATAGAATGCATTTACGAGCTTAAATCAAAAAAAACTGGAAGATAAGGCCAAAAAAAACGCAAAAAGTCAACATCACGCGGGGTTCCCAGGCGGTCACCCATCCAAGTACTGACCGCGCCCGAGGTTGCTTAACTTCGGTGATCGGACGAGATAAAAATAAAAGCAAACAGTACGAACTAAAACTTTTATTTTGTAATGTTTTGACATAGATAACTTCATGTTTATCCAGTAGCGGCATGTAGCGGTCAGGTATTATATCTCTTCAGCGGACTACTACCTACTAAGTGCTTCCTAACGCTGTGCAGGCGCCGCCGGCGGCGCCGCGCCGGTCGTGTTGCAAGCCGGGTCACGCCAGCCAGACTCGCATATGCTAAGTAGACTAGACTAGAAAAAGGAGAATTTCTACTTTTGATAAATAAAATAATCTTGATCGATATTGGTATCATACCCAACCTAAATACTGACGCTAAATAGAAAACAAATACTGCTTTTCCAAACTTAAAAACAAGAATCTTGAAAGTATTTTTTTGTTGGGCACAGGTTTATTTAGGTTTTAAAATTAAAAGCAGTGACGGAAAACTGCGAAAAAAATGCAAAAAGCCAACATCACGTGGTGTTCCCAGGCGGTCACCCATCCAAGTACTGACCACGCCCGACGTTGCTTATCTTCGGTGATCGGACGAGAACCGGTGTTTTCAACGTGGTATGGACGTTGGCGATTGTCAAGCTAAAATACACGTTCATAAGTGTAATTTCATGACGTCATGAACTAAAGAATAATAAAAACAAGTTGAATTGTGTTTTTTTTTTATAAGCGTCCCACCGCTCGCTTGTGTATAAAAGCTTAGTAACGGAATAAAATTGCATTTGTCAGGTGTCAGATATCCGTGGAGTAATCATAACACTTCCTACCGCTGCGCAGGCGCCGGTTGTGTTGCAAGTTAGCCTTTTTAGCCACGCCAGACTCGCCTACGGCTTTTCTGACCCTATACCTGCGCAGTGCACTTATAAACTGACAGTAAAGAGACTGAACATTAGAGATTTCTGCTCAGGATTTCTGAGACTTTGCGAACTAAAGTACCTACAATTAAATTATTCGTTAATTGACATTTATTTAGATGACATCAATTAAGTTCATTGAAACAAACTTTAATAATGTACACATAAAATACGCTCACGCCTGTTATCCCTCACGGGGTAGACAGAGCATCAGTGGCTCTAGTGAATCATAGCGTGGTTTAACATTTTAATTTATTAAATCATCTCAATTTTTGCACGTTTCCTTATTTCGTATATTTTTCGGAATCATTTAGCAAACGAGCAAATTGTTTTCCAACTTACCAATCAACAAAAATTAAAAACAAAATATTTTTCGCGATGTCCTATTTTATTTTATAAACTAATAAGATTACAAAAAGAAAAGAAAAGGCAAAAAGCCAACATCACGTGGTGTTCCCAGGCGGTCACCCATCCAAGTACTGACCACGCCCGACGTTGCTTAACTTCGGTGATCGGACGAGAACCGGTGTATTCAACGTGGTATGGACGTTGGCGACTGCTAAGGCAAAATATATGTCCATAAGCCGCGGAGATTCGTGACGTCATGAACCAGAAATTAGTTAAACAATTGAAATGCGTGCTTATCATTTTTAACCCCCGACGCAAAAAGAGGGGTGTTATAAGTTTGACGCGTGTATCTGTATGTATGTCTGTGGCGACGTAGCTCTTAAACGGATGTACCAATATTAAATGTGTTTTTTTTGTTTTGTTTGTTTGAATGCTGACTATGAATGTTGGGGTTTTTTTTTTTTAATTTTAATGTCATACTAAACCGTGTTATTACGCGATGGTAGCCCAGTTGGTAATGAGCCAGACTTGTAATCCGAAGGTCGTGGGTTCAAATCCTGGTGCGGGCCTGTACCACTAAATTCGTCTTTTCGTATTTATGTACGGATTTCTAATTATCAGTGAAGGAAAACATCGTGATGAAAAACATCGTGATGAAACCCGCCCGTCCAAGAAAAAAATTCGAAATACGAGCGGTCCACCAACCCGCATTGGGCCAGCGTGGTGGACTATGGCCTAAATCCCCTTCGTGTTTCGAAGGGAGGCCCGTGCCCCTCGGTGGGGACGTAATATGGGCTGGTAAAAAAAAAGCGTGTTTGTCAATATCTCTAACTCGAAACGGAGCAACGATGACGGATTGATATGCAAGTTTCACAAATATACGTGGTAAACCAATATTTAGCGAGATTAATATTTTGTGATTCTACATTAATATTTTCTTCTGGAAGGATCACGAAAAAACTACTGGACGAATTTTGATGAAACTTTGCTCTAACATAAGCTTAGAAGTGAAGACCCGGGCGAAAAGCTATTATTTAAAAAATAATGTTCTCAGGTTCTTCTATTTTCTTAAAAAGCTACCGACAATTAAGAGGAATTTATACTGCTTTATCAATCAATGCGATGACCCCAACAGAGTGTTGAGTAAGTCAGGCGCCTGTGTGGGGCGAAACAACTTAATATACCTAGTAAGGTAGTAAGTTGAAACCGAGAACAAAATCACAATAAGTCACGCGCGGTGCACACAGACACAGTTTAAAAATGTCTCCAGAAATCTGTAACTGACACAGTTACAGATTTATTGAAACCTCGGTTAGGGGCAGCTTGCAGCAAAATTAGAAAAATCTAGATTAATAAACCTAGATCTTAGTATTTTTACCCGCGTGACTAAAACTTAAAACTAGATTTTAATTAAAGGTTTCCCTACTTGAAATCGAATGACATTTAATCAAACATCAATTGCTCGAAAATATTTAGCTCGTTTGTTAACGAGACCTAAGAACCGCGAGCTTTATAGTTAACCACATCACTGCATTAAAATCTCGAAAAAATTTTCCTCCAACGATAAATAGATGTGAACACGATATCTCGAAATATCATCTGATGGAATTAAGTTTTAAGCATTACTATTTAAACTGCTACCCATGAAACAGCTTAAAAATTACGTCACACGTTAAGGGGGAGGGAGGGGGTTGACGAAGTGTGGCATTGTGTGACAAGGGGGTGGGAAAATATCGTCCTAAATATCGTGACGTCAAATTTCAAAATCATTATAATCTAAGTGTTAAAACATAAACTTTGAAACTTTAAACATTGTATACTTAAACATACCTAATTTAAATAGAAATGAAACCAATTTCGGAAGTGCTGTTTTAATTCAATAATTACTAGATGTACAATTTCAAAACATGTGACGTCACACTTGAGATGTAAAATTTCAAAACAGGCCCTAAGGCCGGTTCCTCCGCCTTTAGCAATTCAGTTGTTATAGGTAACTGAACTTCTAAAGGCAATTGGAACCTCCGAACTGGAGCTGCAGGAGTTATTTAGCACAGTTCTCTTTACTGTATTACTGTTTACTGTATTATATTACGTGTTACAAGGGCATAGTGATATTGTTTTTTAAAAAAGGTGACAGAACCTTATTGAAGTACTACAGACCGATAATCACTCTTGAGCCATGTGTATAAGATAGATAGATAGATATATAAATACTTTATTGCATACGTCACAGAGAAAAACAAATGTTTACAATATAATCTTACAATCAAAAGTGTGCAAGGGCGGCCTTATCGCTAATCGGCGATCTCTTCCAGACAACCCAAAGCGAAAGGAAAAACACAAGAAAAACCGAGAGTAGCGCAAAAATACAAAAATAATAAGAAAGAAAAGAAATCAAATGTTATATATAAAGTTATATATTATGTGGTATAGGCTTGAAAAAGAAAATTTGATTAAGTTTTTACTTCGTCAATGTAAGTTCTTTTAAAATAAAAAAACACATTTTACTTGTTGTACAGTCCTTTACAATAATTATAATGATATTTTCCAAGTTACGCGCGAAAATGATTTGTCAAAAAGGGGCCGCCTAGTGCTGTTCCACACCGCATGGACTGGTAGTGTTGTACCACATGAGTCGTCGATTGATTTTCTCTGAACAGTCCAAAAAATCAAACAGTAGCTAATTAAGAATGAACTCACATCAGGTAGTGTAGCGACGAGATCGACACGTGCGAAGTCTCCGGCGGCGAGCGTAGGGCTCTGCCACCAGGTGGCTGGGTCTCCGTCCACGGCATGCTGTGCTGGGTGACGCCGGGACGAAGAGCCTTCGGGACCCTCGCACACGTCGCAGACTACGACTCGTCTGGAAGGTTTTATATCAATTAGAAACAGTTCTTCTCATAGATAAACACATAACTAATTTTAGGGAAAGAAAAGTATTCGGCGCGAATGGAACTTGAACCCACGACCCTAGGATTAATCTCCTAATGCTCTAACTAACTGAGCTATCGTGCCTTCAAGTCAAGCGGCGAAATTTCTCATTCCCTTACTAAGCACATTACGTCGTGCGAGTAGGTTAGCGCCATCTGTGTCTCGTGTAATATTTGTAAATATCCCTCACATGGGTAAGCGTTTTAAACATACTTCAAGATGTTGGCATTGGCAAGAACTAACACATAGACGAAACAAAATTTCTTGAATCTCCATGACCGAACGATAACTATAATAACAGGGATGTGTTTGATTTTATGAATTATTGTATGTGAAACAAAAGTTAAGCTAGAAATATATTAATGTCCGAAAACATCATTAAAATTGGTTTATAAATGAACAAGTTATTAGCATTTATATTATCGTAAGGACTAGCTATCTCGTTTAGTGGGGAGAGCTAACTATCTCGTTTTAGCCTACGAAAACAAATGGCAGTGACGTCACGTGCTAGTAAGTGCATCTCTTTTTCGTTGTTTGGCAGTTTCCCCCTCTATTGAAATTTAAGCTTGTAACTTTTTTATTTCTCAATAGTTTTCAAAAAATATTTCGGTTTTGGGTTTTGCATTCAGTTCCTCTTAAAAGATAAACAATAAATAAAAAATAGTCAACATCCCTATTCAAATATTGCAGACTACTAGTAGAAGTAACCAAAGCATCTGCTAATTAAATGCAGGGTTTGCCTCTTGCCAGCCGACCTTCAGCCCAAAATTAATACCCCTAAAGTGTACCCCTAAAAAAGAGGCAATGCGGCAGACCTACAGAAAGCACGACCAATTAGATACATTTAATCGCAGATGGATGGAAAAGGCTCAAGAAAGGGTGTTGTGGTGGAAGAGAAAAGAGGCCTTTGCCCAGCAGTGGGATACATCTGGCTAAATAAAAAATATAAAAGCTACACACTCACAGGCCCACACTAAGGTTTTCCCTTGTGTCGTGGGTTCCTTGGAACACACATAAAGACAGACAAAAACACCCATGACCCGAGAACAAACATCTGGAGGAGGGATTGAATCGCAATTGAAACGTAGCTGGGGGGCTACCACCTAAGCGAAGCTGATGCTGGGTAAACGAATGGAACGTTGTCGATTGCTTCTTCATAAGGAGACCTTGATTAACAACATGAACCAAACACAGGAATGTACATCATTCCATTCGTTCAATCAGCATCAGCTCCGCTTAGGTGGTAGCCCCCACGTATACGTTTCAATTGCGATTCAATCCACTTTTTTTAGCGCGATTGCCCTGCTGCTTTTTACACAAACGTTTGCCCCGACTGGGAATCGAACCCAGGCCCTATGGATCAAGAGGCAGCGCTACTACCACTCGACCAAAACGGCCGCAGAGCTTAAGATGGAAGAATGGAATGGAACAAAAGGACAAAGGCCTTCGCCCAACAGGACACTTTAGCTAGATAAGATAAGACGTACTTTCCAGGAGTATCCCTGCAGAACTCCTCAGACCCCTCGAAGCCGCAGGTGGCGCTGGCATCTACCTGGGAGTACGGAGCAACGTCGAGCGGAGCGGGGATCAACTCGCCCTCCCCACTTGTCGCACCGCTCGGCAGCGTCACCTCCCCCAATGTGGTGCTGGATAGGCGGTCGAGGAGTGCGCGACCTACGGCAAAACAGAGAACTTTAAAATCCTGTAAATGATTTTTAACTTCGAATAATTGCAGAATTTTTGACAGTCATTTTTATTATTTGCCCATAAAAAAGAGAAAATTATCCTTCACTGAAAATAATTCGCCATTGTTATAGTTTTCTTGTTATATGTAAATCTTCCTCTTCTTATCGTGTAGGTATAGTCAAGCGAGTGGCGAACTTAGCTTATCCAGCGCCGCGACAACACCGCGGTCCTATGTCAAATTGTCAACATTGACAACGCCATAGGGCGAGCAAGCCTTTGGGCAGGACGCTCGAGCAATCAATGTGAAGTTTCAGCGTGAGCCGAGCGCGAGTTTGTCGTTATCGTGCTGGAGCTGCTGGTGTCAGAGTTTTCAAACCGCACAATGTCCTCTGACTTTAAGAAAAAACAGAGGAGAGCCATTAAAATAATATTAAACAGGGCCTTAAAATTAAAAACCCATCTGCCGAACACATATAAGGAAAAGCAGATCTCGTATGCACTATTTCATCACCACAACTTGATGTAACCTTTCACCCGAATAAAATGTCCATAAATCTTCACATATCTCATGCGTTCCTAGTACATCTTTATCGACAAAGTATCGACAAGACGACGTGTCATGGAAATTAAGTAGAATTTATAACCCTGTTTCTACCGTTAAGTACGCTATTGGAACTCAAAATGTTAAATTTTTTTAACTTATTTTTTATTAACTAGCATTTAACTTTATAAGTAACTAACTATTACCTATGCATTAGCACAAGATGTAAATTCACATTCCTATTTTTTTAAAGCTAGCTTTCACTTTAAAAGTACAACGGCACAATAGGTTACCACAAAATGACAAATTTTCCCAATGGATAGTAAACTCTAATGCTTGGAGATAAAATTGAAAATCGATTGAAGAAATTTGTCAATTTTGGATAGTATGATGTGCTGTTGTCCCTGTACATCAGGGGTTCCCAACCTTTTTTTGTCTACTGCCCACTTTAAGAATAAATTATTTTTTAACGCCCCCCTTTTTAAACATACTTAAAAACCGCTAAGTACTTATAACTGATTATTGAAACGCAACTTTATAGTATTCGGACAGAGTATCTTTTATTGAAAATAAAACAAACATAATCAATTCTTATATAAAAACTAATGTGAAGGTTGAATCTGATGCTGTTCAATAAGTTTGTTGATATCAGGTTCCAATTTACTCAAAAACAGCCGCAAGTCGCCACGTTCGGTAACACGCAAACGATTTCTCTTTTTAGTAAGCAGCGTTGCCACAGCACTAAATCCACGTTCACACAAATATGACGATGGGAATGCTATCAAGAATCGTTGAACAATTGACCACAATCCAGGGTACAATTGCAGGATCGGTTTTTGTAGCCAAAATTCTTGATATCCATTTTTGAACTTGATTTTTATTTCTTCGTTTGTTGTCAATTCTATAAGTTCTTCTTCCAGCTGAGGTGACATTGCTATGTTGACATTTGAAAATGGATCCAACACCCAGTCTGGTATTTCCAAGTTTAAAATGTCCTGGTATCGTTCGGTGAAGTCAATGTGGAGGTTTTCCAAATGTTGGCAGTAGGCAAACAAGTCGTCGTTACTGCAGGATACTGATAAATTCGGAAAATTGTGAAACTCACGTCTGCCCATATTTTTTTTGTGCAGAAGCAGTTTGGCTGCGAAAGCAGCAACGACATTTTTTGTTTTAATTAAATTTAGTTCATCGCCTTGCAGTTGGAGGTTCACGTCGTTGAACAATTTATACAGGTCTGTCATGTAAGCTATATCATTCTTTGATGTTATGAGCTTGTTGCGCAGTTCTGTATCTTTAGTTTCCAAGAACTCTATCACAGAGTCAAACAGGTTATAAAATCGAATCAGACAATTGCCTCTTGACAGCCAACGAACTTCAGTATGAAGCAACAAACGGTTGAAATCTTCGTCATTAGTAACACAAAGCTGATGAAATAATCTATCATTCAAAGAGCTGCTACGGATTTTATTGAATGCTTTGATGACATATTGCAGTGATTGAAATAGTCGTTCACTTAAGTTTCTAGCAACCAAATGTTGTCTATGAATAACGCAATGTATAGCAAGGACATCTGGAATTTTATTTTTTAGGTACGCTATGAAGCCTTTATGGCGCCCTGTCATAGCCGGAGCGCCATCCGTAGCAACTTGTATAATATTTTTCAAAGGAATCTCTTTCTCTTCACAAAACTTTTCCAATGTATTGAATATGGTTTCGCCTTTTGTATCTGTCTCCAAATTTCTGGCAAACAATAGTTCTTCACGTATTTTCTCATCTTTAATAAACCTCACGTAAGATAGCAACAACGCTTCATTAGTTGGTAAAGTGGACTCATCGAGCTGAATTGAGAATTGACTAGTCCTCAGATGATTGCACAATGATTCTTCAATGTTTTCAGCCATTTCATCAATTCGTCTTTGCACAGAATTATTACTCAAAGGAATTTTTTGGATAATATCTGCGGCCGGTTTATGAAGCACAGTAGTTATTACTTCCTTTATTGCTGGCAAAATTAACTCTTCTCCGATGTTGTGTGGTTTGCCTTTTTGAGCAATTAACAAAGGGATATTGTACGAAGCTCGAAGTCCGTCGTCATCTTGCTTAGCAGCCGCCGAAAATAGTTTTGATACACTTGGCTGAGTATTATGCTTCTTCTCTAGGTCTTGAAAATATGCTACATTCTTGTCTTTCTTATCTGGATGCATTTTATTCAAATGACCTTGCAGTCTTGAAGGCTTCATTGCTTCGTTCGAAAATGTTTTTAGACATAGAAGACACAAAGGCGACGACGGGTTTGTGGGATTTTCAATAAATCCGAATTTAATATATTCCGCAGAGTATTGCCGTCTCTTCTTTTTTACTTCCGACATTGTTTTGTTTTGAGAAATACGTAAGTGGTATAATGAAGTACTGCTTATCTATTATGCGCGAAACCGCAAATGAAAATAAAATAAATTTACGTCGTTTATATAGGATTGCATAGGGCGTTTTCCGACTGGCCGGCACGGCGACGGCGACGGCGACGGCGAGAGTGACAGAGCTATACTAGGAAGCAAGTATCTCTGTCACTCTACTACCTACCGACTACCGATTTCTTGCTTCCTAGTATAGCTCTGTCACTCTCGCCGTCGCCGTCGCCGTCGCCGGTGCCGGCCAGTGGGTAAACGCCCATAAGCAGCACGCACCAACAGGAATAAGACAAACGTGCATAAACTCGTTTATCTCATTCGACGCCCAATCGTACTCGACAAGCAAGAACAAGTATTATAGAACCAGCCGATTGATACAGGAATGTACAAATCGGATTATTTAACAAAAACTTGTTAAAACATGATTGCCCACGGTCTATTATATCGAACCGAGTTTGAGCTATATCTTAATTAATATTAGTTGATGTTCACAAGATGTAGTCGAGAGTCGAGAGCTCAGTCGGTATCTAAGAGTCTTCCTAGCTAGGTAGATGAAATTATAAATCGACCCCAAAGCCCTACACAACGCCCCCTTTTTTTTCTGGGTCTCTTACCGCCCCCCTTTAGGCCTGCAGCGCCCACAAGGGGGCGTTATCGCCCACGTTGGGAAAGACTGCTGTACATCTATGTAAGTACGTCTATTTTAATCACCTAACACCATTTCGTGTTTTACCAATCTACGTATAACTTCTACGTTTTTTCATAATTTAGAAAAAGAGAGATAGTTATTTATATTGGTGTCTAGTTGTGACGAAGCCAGTTGCGGATGCTTTTTTTTATAACAAGCTTTTATTTGACTTCCCCAGTATGTGTGTGACAAATCTTGCAACTGAATTTAAGACCAGTTCTCCTCAACCAATTGAGCTGAAATTTGGTATACTTATGCAAGTACGATGACAATGCAATGTTATGGTACCATTGAGCTGGTCTGATGATGGAGTCTGGAGGTGGCCATAGGAACTCCTAAACGAAACGGCGGAATCGCATCGAGTTTGGGTTTGTTGAATTTGTCTTTTCGAGCACTTTACTGCTAGATGATGTTCAGGGTCCTGATGATGGAGTCGGGAGGTGGCCATAGGAACTCCTAAACGAAACGGCGGAATCTCATCAAGTTTGGGTTCGTTGGATTTGTCTTTTCGAGCACTTTAGTCGCTCTGAGTAGAATAAAATTTTTAGAAGGACTCCTCATCGAGGAATTAGATAGTTCTAAATTAACCGGAAAAATACCGTGCAATAATGATGCATTACAAACAAGCTTTTATTATAATAAAAAAAAACTTTTTTAAAAACAAGCTTTTATTCTAAAATGCAGTTGTGCTGAAACGAAAAAAATAATTGTATGCAAGGGTCATGCTGATAAATGTTATTTGAGGGTATTATACGTATAGGTACATCAATGTTTATTCATATATATGAATACATGTTTATTCAGCAATCTGGCATAAAACTATATTATATTTTTTATACATAAAGTAATTTCAAAAGCGCAAACAGAAAAAAAGGAATAAATTTCATGCGCGCTACAAGCTTTCGAAATTATTTTATGTATAAAGAATATAATATAATTTTATGCAAGATTGCTGAATAAACTTTTATTCATATATATGAATAAACATTGATGTACCTATACGTATAATACCCTCAAATAACATTTATCAGCATGACCCTTGCATACAATTATTTTTTTTTATTATAATTTTATTAGTGTTGCAATAAAATTATGCAAATAATATCGGCTGTATTGTGTCTGCATTGTGTCTCTTATTTAAGTATAATTTAAGGAATAGACTTCACGATCAAAACTTTATGAATGCTGTGAATGGTCGACAAAAGGGTAGTTTCCCCTAGAATCAGTGTCAAAATGACAGCTGGTAAGTCTTACCTTAGTGAACTTAATTATGTTGCAAAGTAAGCTTTATTTGACTCTGTATAAGTCAGATAAATTCCAACTCAAAATAGAACGAAAGCAGTAAGGAAGAAATGAAGTAGAACTGAAAATAGTGGCGAGTTGACAAGTTAGTCAGCCTAGCTCTTTGCAGACGCATATTAAGGCTCGTTCTGTAGTGAAATATGAAGCACATGTGCGACTAAATTGCACCCTCGCGCTAACCGGGACAGCCTAGCAATATTTATCTGGCCGGGTCTACTATGAAGATAATATCTCACCAGATATTTCGCGACCACGTCTGGGCCGTCTGGTTCGCGACCACCCTCCTACCGAAGTCCGACGCCAAACAGCCTGCTGTGTTCCGTCGGTGCGTGGGAGTACCAGTGCCTTTATAGGCATTTTCTGGGTTAACTCGCTCCATCGTCGACCTCATCTTTGACCTTTATGGTCAAGATTGAGGTCAAGAGTTAACCCATCTTATAATATAAAAAAAAAAGATCCTTGTCGGATTTATTTATTAATTTTAACAAATTGGGAAACATACAGCATTTAATAGATTGACCGGACATAGAATAGCCTAATTATCACACAAGTTACACATGGACCAACTGAGAAATAACGAATCATTATGAATGGTTTTCCCGGTAGAATTTTCTTTAAAAACATTTTCAAAATGATAACATGTTTTTCATTTTTTTCCTTAACAATTTTTTTAAATTCTCTCTAAATTATTTTACAATTATTAAAAAGAATAACGATGAAACAAAAAAAGCAGCAATCTACGTCACATTTTGGCCAGCGGCCCGGCGCGGCGCGGCATGCGGCGCTATCGTGGCAACTGTTGCTGTTGCGTAGCGCAATGCCAAAGTAATTGAATAACGAAAACTCCTCGACTTTAATTTTCCTAGAAAAAGAAGTTACATAATAATTGACCCCTTAATCGTTGGGAGTCTCTTAGTTAAAAAAAAATTAAAAACTATTTATTTCCAAAAAAATTACATAATACGTACATTACAAAGGGAGAAAAAAAATATACTCAAAGCTAGACACCAGCTGAACTTGATCTTAGTTATGGCTGGCATCCATCAATCAGTATTAATTTTTTTTTATTATGAGATGGGTTAACTCTTGACCTCAATCTTGACCAAGTCATAGATGAAATCGACGATGAAGCGAGTTAACCAAGAGAATGCTTATTAAGTTAAGGCACTGGTACTCCTACGCAGTATTTGCTAAGCTGCCCCTTACTGCGTGTATTACTATGTAATGTCCTGCTTATAGCTGCAGCATGCCTCATCAGCTGTTAATGCTGCTAACTATCATAATTTACTGGCTTTTGCTGGCTGTTAGTACAGTTGCGGTCATAATATTCACACATGATTTTATACTAAAGTGGATGTGACCAATGCAAATACTCACATCAACACGGTCTATACTAGAATCAAGTAGGTATTTAAAAGAATGTAAACAAACTTAGCTGTCAAATCAGACAGTTTTGCAGGCTTCAGATTATCCAGCAGAATTAAAAATCACCAATTGTTAAATATGGTCTAAGCAAAACGGGTACTCTTAAAATTGGTCGTAATTTATTTTTCTGTCAAACCTAGAATTGGGTGTTTTTTCAGTAACAGGTTTCTAATTAATTATCTTATTCAAAAACTGTTACTAAATTAATTGATTAAAAACGTTAAATTTGTAGTTTATTGGAGACGAATAATATATTTTCGTGTCTTTTAAAAATGATACATTAAAAAGTTTTTTTTCCGATAATGTAAAATACAACGTATGAGAATCAAATATTGTGAATGTGTAAAAACCTTTTTCGTGTTGTTTACATTCTTTTAACTACCTACATGATTCTAGTATAGGGATATTGCACGATTTTTCATACAAAAGAGGTCTGTTTGAGAAGCTACAAAAGCATACTCGAGATACATGGAGGGCTATAATTTTCAGACGAGCAAGTGCTAAACCTGAATTTTCAATTTTAGTCAATAAATTTTGTTAACTTGAAATTTGTGAAAACGTGACGAAATTGAAAAAAAAATTGCGTAAATTCGACCATCTTCATATGTTGGTTGGAATAAAACCCGTCATTCTGGGTTTCTGTCATTTAGCGTATCTGTCATTATGAGTTTCTGGCATTATGCGAGTCTGTCTTTTTGCGTTAAAGTCTACGGATCTGACATTTTGCGTATCTGTCATTTTTCCGATCTGTCATTATGCGTCTAAATCGTGATTCGATTCTCACCATGAAACTGAACAACTTTTTTTGGCTTTCTTTGTCTCAAATCAATCCTCCTTTAAGTTGTACTCCACCTTTACATTATATATTATTATTATTGTTTTTCTCTGATTTTTCAGCTCGGTCTTTCAAACCGGTATCTTACTCTCACGGGCCTAAGCCAAGTCAGAGTCAGGGGTGTTATTATTATTGCATAAATAAAATAAATAAATAATCAGGCAGTCCCCGAGTGCCACACGTCTATTTTTATTTTATAAACTAATAAGATTACAAAAAGAAAAGAAAAGGCAAAAAGCCAACATCACGTGGTGTTCCCAGGCGGTCACCCATCCAAGTACTGACCACGCCCGACGTTGCTTAACTTCGGTGATCGGACGAGAACCGGTGTATTCAACGTGGTATGGACGTTGGCGACTGCTATGGCAAAATATATGTCCATAAGTCGCGGAGATTCGTGACGTCATGAACCAAAAATTAGTTAAACAATTGAAATGCGTTCTTATCATTTTTAACCCCCGACGCAAAAAGAGGGGTGTTATAAGTTAGTTTGACGCGTGTATCTGTGGCGACGGATGTACCAATATTAAATGTGTTTTTTTTTTAATGATAAGAACGCATTTCAATTGTTTAACTAATTTCTGGTTCATGACGTCACGAATCTCCGCGGCTTATGAACATATATTTTGCCTTAGCAGTCGCCAACGTCCATACCACGTTGAATACACCGGTTCTCGTCCGATCACCGAAGTTAAGCAACATCGGGCGTGGGCAGTACTTGGATGGGTGACCGCCTGGGAACACCACGTGATGTTGGCTTTTTGCCTTTTCTTTTCTTTTTGTAATCTTATTAGTTTATAAAATAAAAAATAGACTTGTGGCACTCGGGGGACTGCCGCGGTAAAGCTATTGCATAGCATTTTTTATCAACTTATGCAATTATAATTATTTATTTATTTTATTTATGCAGTAATAATAATATTAATTACTATTATTTATTATGATTTATCAGCTGATACAATTTGTATGGGAAGTTACAAAAATTTTTTCGTATTTCGGAATTTGTTCTTAGGGAAAGTTGTTCAGTTTCATGAGCTGATTCACCACCCGAGAGGATAAGATCGAATTACTTAACACCCTGTATAAATAAAACAAATATACGATACACACTCAAAGACCCACGCTACGGTTTTCCCTTGTGTTGGGTCCCTTGGAATATACACAACAATCTTCTTAACAGAAGATTATTTTATTAATTAGCCTGCCATAATTATCTACCAGTGCACATGGCCCCGATTCTGTAACTTAGTTAACTTACATTGTGCGTCGATGGAATTGTCGCTATTTTATCCGTTCAGGTGGCAAAACTGAGAACTACCCAAGTTTCATTCAGCTAATGACGGCTACTTTGAGTGGGTGGCACCACCGCCAACTGAATTTTCTGTTGCAGGCAGTTTGCAACTTTACGTTCAGTTGGCGGTGCGGTGGCGCGGTCAGGGTGGTTGTCAGCAAGTATATGAAAATTAAATAGTTCTCAATTTCGCCACCTGAATGGATAAAATAGCCTCCATCCCGTCGACATACAACTGAAGTTACAGAATCGGGGCCCTGGCCAGTCGAAGTTATGTAACCGTAAAAAATGCCTCAATTATCAACGAGTAAGGAGTCAATTACAGCACATTTTTATGCCTTCCGGGACCACCTAACTGGCCCCCGATTCTGTAACTGAAGTTGTGTGTCGATAGAATAGAAGCCATTTTATCTGTTCAGGTGGCGAAATTGAGAACTATTTAATTTTCATATACTTGGTAACAACCACCCCGACCAGCAGCGCCACCGCCAACCGAACGTAAAGTTGCAAACTACCTGCAACTGGAAATTCAGTTGGCGGTGGCGCCACCAGTCAAAGCAGCCGTCATTAGATGTATGAATTTTGGATAGTTCTCAATTTCGCCACCTGAACGGATAAAATGGCGACCATTCCATCGACACACAACTTAAGTTACAGAATCGGGGCCCTGGTCCAAGGTGGTCCCACGAGGTAAGTAATTGGTACCAGCACGCACCACACCTGTCTACAAACTCGAATACAGACAGAATGACCGCTTCATTTATTTTTACGAACGTTTTATTTATGTAGAGATAGACAGGACGTTCTAAAATTTATAGAAAGAGTTGATTTAACTACCGCGCTGAAACGTCGGGAACAAAGGTAAATACATAATATTTTTTTTTTAATATAAGATGGGTTAACTCTTCACCTAAATACGCAGATTTAGACCCGAAGATTGATGAATCTCTATTATATTACTTGTCTAAAATTCATTTACAAGCGTTTTAACAACACACAACAATTTTTTTTTTAATTTAAACGAAACTGGCTAAAAGGTAATAGTGTGGTTTATTTTTAGAACCGCCTTTAAAAGCCCTTTCATTTGATACCACACACGATAGGTTTCAGAAAAAAACATTTTTTTTCCTATACAAAAAAAATGATGACTCAGCACACGTCTCCTAAGGGAAACTTTTTTATGAACTGCGGATCAAAAATTTTGTTTTGACCTCTAGTATGCGTGTGCCAAACGGCTAAGCTGTACATCGATTTGCGGTTTTTTTTTTAAATTAAATGCGTGGGGCGCTCACTAATTACACGTTCGATGTAATTACTACTAGGAAATCACATACGACTAGCACGGTCCCTGTTTAACATTAAATGCGAATTAATAGTAAAAAATCTGTAAGTATTGAGTGCTATTTCTTTGTATGTATCGTAAAGCTGAATATCTTAAAAAGTTTTTTTTAAAGCATCAGGTTCATCTCAATTATTTTTTTACTAACTTGAAGTTTTGAAAAGATTTCGTTGAAGTACCAATTTTAACATTTAGGTTCCATAATGACCAGGGATATTCAATTTTTTAAGTGGTTGCTAATAATTCCTTTATTATCTACCACCAAGATTTTTTTTAGATAATCCAATTAAAATCGATGCTGGGTGACAAATTTCAAAAAAGTCATTAAATGTGTAATAAATAACTTCTAAACTAAAAAAAAATCGCGGAATATACATGGGGGCAATCTAAATGCCGCTGTTTTTGGACGTCGCTTGCTGGGCCACCCAGCCACCCTGTATTTATATATATATTCAGTATTGAGAATGAATCTCAGAACATTAATCTTTGTGGTCACGATCTTAATATCAAAGCACCGGAGATGCGAAAATTTTGTTTCATTTTTTGTTTCGAAGGGAGGCCCGTGCCCCTTGGTGGGGACGTAGGTAGAGAGCTGATAAAAAAACGTGATTAAGTATTCATTTACAATCAGTTGCAGAAATGGCCATTAAAGTTAATATTTAGGTATTATAAGTGCCACACTGTCTCCGCCTTATGGGCTCAAACAATGATGACATTATATTTGAAGCTTTAAAAAGTTAACTCTTGAACTTGTATAAAGATGCACTATAGTACATGGTGGTAAACAGCGTTATCTTACTTGTGCAGTTGTACATTCCGTTAAACTGTGACCTAAACTGTTACTATAATGTTTTGTTGGCAATGAATAAATTATTTTCTTTCTTTCTTTTTTTGTTGCTATAATTAGGTTTTATTTCTCAACACTTTATAGAAAAATTTAGAATTTCATTCCGCAGTCCGTGCGTGCTTTGCAAAAGCTATAAAATTCAAAGACCAACTATCGCAATAAATAACCTGGCAATTTTCATCCTATTAATATTCACGACAGGCCAGCAATTTGGGAGACAAACGCAGCGAGCTAGAAAAGCAGTTTCCTCCGCCAGTGAGATAGCATCGGCGAGTCTTTGTGTTCGAGCGGCGCGTGCGCATGCATCCTAGCGGCGACGCGACGCAGTATGGGTGAGGACTTGGAGGCGGCTACTAGCGGAAAAAGCGTCATGCGTTTGTTCCATTGGGGTAGGCAGATTATGATTTGAAAATTTACATTTTTGATATTAAAAAAAAATCGGAATATGCAGATTATGGTATTCTTGACATAAATAAAAAATTATCAAGAAAATTCAATCTAGACAAGGGCATGAACATACTCGTAAAGTCGGTGGATGCTAATAAAAACACAAAATATCAAAATAGGCGTAAAGTTGAAAGAATTATTTATTTATTTATTTTGAGAAGGGTTAACTCTTGACCTCAATCTTGACCAAGGTCATAGATGAGGTCGACGATGGAGCGAGTTAACCCAGAAAATGCCATTAAGGCACTGGCACTCCCACGCACCGACGGAACGGAACACAGCAAGCTGTTGGGCTGAAAATCAGTGTTGCCAGCCTGATAATCAGTCTGGCATTAGTCGCTGAGCCCAGGCCTTTTTCCTCACTGCGGCAGACATATGCAACCGTAAACTTGTATAATAGGATAAGAATATTTTGAACTTTTTTAATGTGTGTGTGTGCTGTTCTGAAGAAATAAACGTATTATTATTATTATTAAAGGAGGATGGTCGCCAACCAGAAGGCCCTTTTCGAGCCTACCATACCGCATGAGACCATAGGATGCCACCTCAGATCCAGAACAAATTGAGATGTCGTTGCCTAAGATGGATTGATAGGAGGCAGGTCTCATTGTTTTAAAAAAAATTCCGTAATTCCTGAGCTGATCTCCATGCACTGAAGCCGTTCTTAAGGACAAGACTAGACGTAGACACCTTTACATGAGACTACTGGGTACCTACCACGATCGTTTAAAAGCATTTCTGCGTAGGATCCAACTTTGAACTGCTTCGCAATTGGAATGTTTTTTTAAAATGGTACCATGATGGCGCTGCTTTTGAACTGCTCGGTTGTCTATGGTCCATTTTAAATGTCTACATAAATTGTCGCTGGTCTGCCTTTGAATCGCAACAGCGCCAAAATTGAATCGCTTATAAGCCATCATGGTACGAATAAGCGTTGCAGACTTGTTTAGGTCCTAAATTGGATCGCGCTAAGCGATCATGGTAAACCTCCTGATAGACAAAGTGCCTCTCTTCCCATTCATCTGTCCCCGCTCCCCTCACGCAATGTAACCTATTCCGAACTATTCCTGACCTCTATTGTCTGCGGTCGCGATTGTGCATTCATTGAACTATGAAATTGATGTCTTCGATTTCATATATATGACTACGCATGCGCGTGGACGATGTTACTTTTAACTCTTTGGCGACTTGAATATTGTAGGTTTTAATTAGGGTTTCGTAGTAATCTACGAACCCTTATCGTTTCGCCATGTCCGTCTGTCCGCCTGTCCGTCTGTCCGCAGGTTTCCTAAGAAACCCTTGGTACTACAGAGCTGAAACTTAGCATGATTATACATTTGAATCATGCCGACAGAACTGTAGAGTAAAATCTTGGAAAACAAATTTTTTCGGGTGTCTCCCATAGACGTGAAAGGGCGATGATTTTTTTTTCTCGCCAATATCATTGAATGGGGTGTCATAGGATAGCATTTTAAAAGATAGAAGGGGTTTACTAAAAACGTTTTTCGATTCAGCACTCCGTTTGCGAAATATAAATTTTTAAAGTGAAAATTTTTGTCAAACACAAGTGTCCCCCCCATACCTGCTAAACGGTTGTTTCTAAAAATGTAAAAAAATTCACGTTGGTAGAATACACAACGAAATTAAAAGGAAAACTATCTCACATAACTTGGTCCTTCAAGTTTGCGAGTAATAGTCGACCAAGTGCCAAACACTGTTTGGATTAATAAGAATATATTTACTAATATAAGATCCTTGATACTACAGAGCTGAATTTTGGCATGGTCATGGATATTGATTGCGCCGATAGATCTAAAATATAAAATTTAAAAAAAAAAATTTTGGGTGTTTCCCATACAGGTGAAAAGGCCATGGTTTTTTTTCCGTAGTTCTACGGAACCCTACAATGCGCGTGGCCCGACACGCTCTTGGCCGGTTTTTTTTTCTTCTAAATTTAAGAGCCACGCTCCTGTCGGTGGAGTAAACGCCAAACACCTCTATCCTCCGCTAGGTTTTCATTACAAAAAGAACCAATTAGATTACCAATTAGTATATTATCCAATTAGATTACCTACCAAAAATCAAATACTGATGCTGTCGACTGACTAGTCGTTGATTCAGTCAGTACCTGGGCGCATATTCCTTTTATCAATCGCGTTCTAAAGACGATGGAATCACAATGGTGCAGTTTTATCCGATAAAGGTGGTGAAGTAGGAAGTATCGCAATCTGATACAAATATGACAGCCGCCACGACCAACAGCGCCGCTGCCAACCGAAGGTTTAGTAGCAAACTACCTAGTAACTTAACACTTTCACAGTGCACCATTAAAACACCATACAAATTGTATTCATTTGGATACCGTGGATTGTGAAAGTGTTAACATTCATATGTCGGTGGCGCCGCCAGTCAATGCAGCCATCCATCACCAGATGTATGAAATATATATATATATATGAAAAATATATGAAATGACGATAGTTCTCAATTTCACTACCTGAACAGATAAAATGGCTATCATATTCATTGCACCGCCCTACACACTAAAAATGAATTTAAAAAAGACTTTGTTACTTCTTTAAAAATAAGTAGTGACTACCATTCTGATAGTGAACACAAGCCCATCGTGTATATCTTATACGAGTTAAACCACAGAGTTAACTTGAGACCTGGGCCGACGACATCACCTTCAATGTACGGTGTGCAAAATGATAAAAATCGAAAAAGATATACAAAGTTATACCATCTTTGTTACTGATACGTGTCTCAACTTTCTTTCGATATTTTTTATCACTCCGCACACTGTACACCGAAGATGTCGGCCCGGGGAGCGCGCTCGAAACAAAATCCGAAACGGAGTATCGTAAATGAACCGTAGTAGGAAATGCACGAAACTTCGTCCGTCCGTCCGTAATTTGTGCGTTTGCAGTAGACCTCCAGGTCTCAAGTTAACTCGTACGGGTTATAAATTCTTAGCCATCTTGGACATGGCCAGACCAGACAGTCCTGCTTATTACAGCACGATAAATACCAAGTCAATCAGAACAGACGGACCACAGACATCAGTCTAGTAACTGCAGTAATTGCAGACAGGGCCTCTATTCTTCTAATAAAATGCTTTGCAATGGCATTGGAATGAAGATATGGCCATTCTATCCATTTAGATGGCGATAATTAAAAACTGACGAAGTTTAATACGTTTGATGACAGCTGCCTTTATATGTAACGTTATGTATGTTTTATGAAATAAAGCTTTTTTGACTTTGACGAGCAGCGTCATCGCCAACAGAACTTACCTGAACTCGACATAACTCTATGACCCCCAATATTCATAGCTTAGGTATAACTTTTAAGATCTGAACCACAAATTTGATCAAATGTAGCTGAGAACCATCTGGTTTGCGCAAGCTTTAAAAAAAATATCGCATTCGGATCATCCGATTAGGAGCTATGATACCACAGACAGACACACAGATAAACTGTACAGAGATACATTCTTCAAAATAACACTCCTCTTTTTAGTCGGAGGTTAAAATGGTCACCATTGTCACTCCACTGCCATTGCAAAGCGATTTATTAGCAGAATAGAGGCCTACTACTAGACAACCTAAATACAGACTAGGAGACCTACAAGCAATCAGTTTGAGCTTCTATGTCGGGATGTAATTAGGGGCTTTAGGGGCCACAACCCATCATTAGGGCCCCACAGGCCAGCATTATGGACCACCCTGGATGACGTGTTTATTAGCTGATAATGATGAGGCCTCTTCTGACATGTGTTTAGTTGGATTTTTTGTTGCTTGATAGAATAATTTTATTTGATTGTTTTGGTGGAAAAAAAAAAATAATCGAGACTTCATTAAAAACGGATATGTTGTTATTGCAGGACTAGAGGACGCCCGGGACTTCGTACCCGTAGGAACTTTGTAAAATCTTTCCTGATTTTACAAAGTTCCTATAAAGATTACGCTATGATATGTCATTCATAAAAGAAACCTTTAGACCAAATGTCAGCTTTCTAAGTCCAAGGATTTGGGCTGGGCGTTGGTGAGTCAGGACCCGCAGTTTAATATTCACAAAAAAAAGAAGATAATATACTTGTTGCACTGACGACAGTAAAAATTGACAAAATCTAAGGGATGAAACGTGTAAACGATCCTTTTAAATACACCTTAACGTGGGCCTTTGAGTGTGTAGCGTTTAGCAAACGTCCTTCCGAAACATATTGGTATAACGTATCTGATATACAGGGTTTTAGGTATCTCTCTTTCAAATTTTGAATTCCCATACAAACTTCATCAGCATATAGCGCATTTTGTATGGGAGATCAAAATTTTTTTTTCGTATTTTGACCTATGTTCCTTGGGGAAGTTGTTCAGTTTCATGGACTGATTAACCACCCGAGAGGTTGAAAGAGAGATACCTAAAGCCCTGTACATATGTATATTGCATATATTTGATTAACACCTGAAGTGGTTGAATGGTTGCGGGACCTGAACCTTTTATAATTAAACGTTTTTATACACTACAAGATATGACTACAACGCATGAACCCCATACGATTAAATAAAATAAATTCTTTGTTCTTCTAATAAAGATTGATTTAGCAGCTTCTAAAATGTTCATTTTAATATCCATGTTTAGATCAGGAGGTTTACCATGATCGCTTAGCGCGATCCAATTTAGGACCTAAACAAGTCTGCAACGCTTATTCGTACCATGATGGCTTAAAATGGAAACATTTAAAATGGACCATAGACAACCGAGCAGTTCAAAAGCAGCGCCATCATGGTACCATTTTAAAAAACATTCCAATTGCGAAGCAGTTCAAAGTTGGATCCTAAACAGAAATGCTTTTAAACGATCGTGGTAGTTACCCTGCAACAAAGAAACTCTCCCAACCCACACCCTAACGAAAATAAATAATAAATATGAGTTCTCCTACAAGCCAGCACGCTGGTCTGTGGTCAGACCACACACAGACGGACTGAACGCTATAAATAGTAGGGGTCATGACTACTATGTGTCTTGTCACAGCTACTACTGCTACTAAAGTGAACAATGTAAACAGAAAACAAACTATCTTTGTCAATTTTGTTGTTCAAGTATTTAAGACATTGAAAAAAATTTGAAACAAGTTAATAATAGGTGATTACTTTACCTATGAAATTGCCGATTTTTTCTCAAGCTTTATTTTATTCATAATTTATTTGATTGGACAGCTATTATTTTTTATTTAAAACCTTGGCCATATAACGGAGATATTGAGTCAAATTAATACATATTTACTTTAGATTTATTTGCTGAACAATAAGCTCAAATATGGCTCGTTTCATCCGTTGCCCGTTTCATTGCTTATTTTTGCTGTACCTTTGTTACAGTTACAACTTTCAATAAAGTAAGTATGATGAAAATTAACTTCATGTTGTCCAAACTTTCCCACAAAATTTTGCTAAATTTGGATTTCGTATTCCCGAGAAAAATCCAAAAACGTTAGTATGGAAAATTCAGTTTTCCAAAAATTTTGTATGAAAAACGGCAATTTCCTAGGTAAGGACCTATTAAATGGGGTGATGTTTCAAAAATATTTAAAACTAGCTTTCCGCCTGGGAGTTCGTTCCCTCGGGAATTTGAAAAGGTATGTATGTATTTATTCTTAGACTATGATAAATTGATAATCCATTTTATCTGCCCCGACATTCTATCATCGCTTACTTAATAACTCCTAGGCGAACCAATTTCGATTTTTAATTTTAGATTTATTAGGGTTCCTTATTAAAAAGTCACCGCCCCAAATCTGTTTCTAGATCACCTTTGCCATTCATTCTGAGAGCTATCTCTACAGATGGAAATTAATTTAAGTTAACTGATTACTTAACGTAAACAATTCTGAATTGATAAGTCACAAAAGTGAAAGTTATTGTTAAGGTTGCTGTGCCCTACAGGGTCTACAATGTCAGGACTATTTTAATTGTACCATCTTAATTTACCATTGTAGAATTGCAATAAATATATTGAATATTGAGTATGGTGATAGGTTGTCAGGTACCGTGTCATGAATAAATGTATTTCTCTCTCTCTCTCTCTCTCTCTCCTTTCGCCTACGATACAGCAAAACCCTCGTGTCCTACTAACTCGTTTCTACAGTATATCTGGAAAGAGTTGGCATGGGGATTTATAAGTGTTTAATATGCAATCGCATTAAAATGTATATTGACGCAAAAACGTCGCTCAGTCACTAGACTTAAAGTTAACTGAAAAACTTGACTAAAAATGAATCTCTATTTCGATTGGTCACGCGTGAACGGATGAAACAATTCGCTAATTCTTTTTGTTGTTGTGTTTATTATTGTCAGCAGGCCGAGTACGACAGTGACAGCGCCGCGCGACAACACCGCGGTCCTATGTCAAAATGTCGACATTGACAATGCCATAAGGCGAGCAAGCCTTTGCGCGGGACCCTCGCGCAATCAAAGTGAAGTTTCAGCGTGAGCCGAGCGCGAGTTTGTCGTTATCGTGCTAGAGCTGCAGGAGAACGTTCTTATTAAGGAAAAATTAAGAAAGTTAAGCGGAACATTAAAAAATTTAAGAAAACAGGTCGTTTGTCGGGTCAGCTATAATTATAGGGAAAAAAATGTTATTGAAAAAATGTACGGGTAAGCGTTTTAAAAATACTAAACAACTTACAGTAAATATATTCCTGACTTGTGCTCAACATAAACACGAGCGAAGTAGCATTTAGTAATTATACACTGAGTACTCTATAAGGCATAAACTGTGTGAATAGAGGAAGCTGTGTAAACATAAGGAAGTGTTTCAGGAGCGGAGCTGATGTCAGGGTTCGTTTACACTGAGGGGTGTTAAGGGCACAATCACTTTAATCTGGTCATATTTTTTTAACAGCCCATATAGACATAGACATTGACATAGACTTATACTTTATTGCACACCATAGATGACACGAAAACACGACACGACACGTGACTACGATACGTGAACTATGGCCTAAATCCCTTTCGTGTTTCGAAGGGAGGCTCTGCCCCTCGGTGGGGACGTATATGGGTCATATATAGATTATTAAACATAATATTTTTCTACTGGTGACTATTCCACCAATGAATGGCGTCTCAATGGCAGTGAAATGACAATGATCGCCATTTTATTCGTTCAAGTGGCGAAATTGCGAACTACGAGTATCCAAATTACGAACTACGAGTATCCAAATTACGAACTACGAGTATCCAAATTACGAACTACGAGTATCCAAATTACGAACTACGAGTATCCAAATTGCGAACTACGAGTATCCAAATTACGAACTACGAGTATCCAAATTACGAACTACGAGTATCCAAATTACGAACTACGAGTATCCAAATTACGAACTACGAGTATCCAAATTGCGAACTACGAGTATCCAAATTACGAACTACGAGTATCCAAATTACGAACTACGAGTATCCAAATTGCGAACTACGAGTATCCAAATTGCGAACTACGAGTATCCAAATTACGAACTACGAGTATCCAAATTACGAACTACGAGTATCCAAATTACGAACTACGAGTATCCTAGTTACGAACTACGAGTATCCAAATTGCGAACTACGAGTATCCTAATTACGAACTACGAGTATCCAAATTGCGAACTACGAGTATCCAAATTGCGAACTACGAGTATCCAAATTGCGAACTACGAGTATCCTAATTACGAACTACGAGTATCCAAATTGCGAACTACGAGTATCCAAATTGCGAACTACGAGTATCCAAATTGCGAACTACGAGTATCCAAATTGCGAACTACGAGTATCCTAATTACGAACTACGAGTATCCAAATTACGAACTACGAGTATCCAAATTGCGAACTACGAGTATCCAAATTGCGAACTACGAGTATCCAAATTACGAACTACGAGTATCCTAGTTACGAACTACGAGTATCCAAATTACGAACTACGAGTATCCAAATTACGAACTACGAGTATCCAAATTGCGAACTACGAGTATCCAAATTGCGAACTACGAGTATCCAAATTACGAACTACGAGTATCCAAATTGCGAACTACGAGTATCCAAATTACGAACTACGAGTATCCAAATTGCGAACTACGAGTATCCTAATTACGAACTACGAGTATCCAAATTACGAACTACGAGTATCCAAATTACGAACTACGAGTATCCAAATTGCGAACTACGAGTATCCAAATTACGAACTACGAGTATCCAAATTGCGAACTACGAGTATCCTAATTACGAACTACGAGTATCCAAATTACGAACTACGAGTATCCAAATTGCGAACTACGAGTATCCAAATTACGAACTAGAACTACGAGTATCCAAATTACGAACTACGAGTATCCAAATTACGAACTACGAGTATCCAAATTGCGAACTACGAGTATCCAAATTACGAACTAGAACTACGAGTATCCAAATTACGAACTAGAACTACGAGTATCCAAATTACGAACTAGAACTACGAGTATCCAAATTACGAACTAGAACTACGAGTATCCAAATTACGAACTAAAACTACGAGTATCCAAATTACGAACTAGAACTACGAGTATCCAAATTACGAACTAGAACTACGAGTATCCAAATTACGAACTAGAACTACGAGTATCCAAATTACGAACTAGAACTACGAGTATCCAAATTACGAACTAGAACTACGAGTATCCAAATTACGAACTAGAACTACGAGTATCCAAATTACGAACTAGAACTACGAGTATCCAAATTACGAACTAGAACTACGAGTATCCAAATTACGAACTAGAACTACGAGTATCCAAATTACGAACTAGAACTACGAGTATCCAAATTACGAACTAGAACTACGAGTATCCAAATTACGAACTAGAACTACGAGTATCCAAATTACGAACTAGAACTACGAGTATCCAAATTGCGAACTACGAGTATCCAAATTCGAAACTTTGATGACGGTTGCTTTGACTGGCGGCACCACCGCCAATTGAATGTTAAGTTGCTAAGAGTTTGCAAGCTCTTAGCAACTTAACAAGAGTTTAGCGGTGGCGCTGCTGTTCAAGTGTTTGTCATCTATGATGTCAGAAGATGAACATTTTGCTTGGAGAAAAGTTCAATCAGCCACAGTAGCTTTTACTCAAAAATTTATAATAGCTTTCCGCCCGCATGGACTACAGGTTATATCGTACCCCGCTGTGGGATAAAATGTAGCCTATGTCCTTTCCCAACGTCTAATCTAATGTACCAAATTTCATCAAAATCGTTTCAGTAGTTGAGGCGTGAAAGCGTAAAAGACAGACAGATATATAGAGTTACTTTCGCATTTATAATATTAGTAGGGATTCAAATTCAGTTCTATATTTTCGCTTCCTCCAAATTCCTTCTCCTTAAGCAGTGTATTTATTTTAAATCGGACGCGGCTACTTAAAGGACTCCCTAAAAATAAACTCTTAACGCCGCTTTCCGATTTTAACCGGAATGTGTCGATAATTTATCGACTAGTTAAGGAAACTAACAAACAACAGAATGAACATTCTCTGCTGACGTTTAGGTACCTTGATTACCAAGTGTCCAACTTCAGAAACCTTGCTGAAACTTCGCTTAGATTGCGCGAGGGCCCCGCGCAAAGGCTTGCTCGCCCTTTGGCGTTGTCATTGTCAATGTTGACATTTTGACATAGTACTCGAGCTGTAACAAAGCTTGAAAACCGAATACAGATAGTAGATTCCGCCAAGGTGTGCATCGATTTCGTTCTTGCCATAAAGTTACTACTTTAATTGACACACTTTTACATAGTTTACAATTACAAGTATTAAAACAAAATGAAAGTCAACAAAAAAAAACAGACAAGTGCGAGTCGGATTCGCGCACGAAGAGTTCCGTAATCTTTAAAAACGAGCATAAAAATCACGTTTGTTGTATAGGAGCCCCCTTAATTTACACCAATAACCTTAATTACACCAATAGTTTAGATTATCTGATCTTAAATGCATCTTTTGGTCTTCTTCCCACTCATCTACTTAAGACTAGATTAGAAAATTGTCTGGACCATTCCCTATTAAAAACTAAATTGAATAATACTACCTTAGTTCTAGATACACATATTACAGACCACAAACCAGTACTATCTATATATATAAAAGAAAGTCGTGTTTGTTACAACACTTATAACTCGAGAACGGCTGGACCGATTTCCATGGTTTTTGATTTGTTGTATTTCTCTCCGTCCCGAATAGCAGAATAACTATTAAAAACGGGGAAATTCCCACGGGAACGAAGTCCCGGGCGAAAAGCTAGTTAAATATAGAAAAGCTTACCCCTACTAGAAAAGTCAACAAGTTCACTACACGCTTAGATTATACAAAACTAAAAACAGATCTATTGGACATGGATTTTAAACAGGTGACTAGTAATCTAGACGCAAATCAAGCAACTAACATATTCATCAAAATCCTCAAAACTGTAATAGATAAACACACAATGACAGTTAAAATACCTAAGAGATGTAGAACTCTAAAACCATGGATGACTCCTGGATTAGTAAAATGTATAAAAAATCGAGACAAATTACACATTAAAACAAAAAAAGAACCTGATAATCAAGTCATTAAAACTACATACACACGTTACCGAAATTTTTGCACTAACCTATTAATGAACCTTAAAAAAGCATACGAAGAAAAAGAATTCATTAAAGCAGGAAAAAATCAAAGAAAACTGTGGAAAACGATAAAGGACATAACCTTCTGTCAAAAACAAATTTCCCCATCATCTGATCTGTTAGACGCTTTAAATAGCCCTCAATCATCTTTAGAACATGTGAGTAATTTTTTCTGTAAAATAGGCGAAAACCTGGCAAATAATATAATTTCACAACACCCGCACAAACCCTCCCTGCATAGCACTGAAACAGGAGCACTCACGTCACCATGTAACTCCCTGGTACTTACGCCAGTGGATGAGATAGAGGTAGAAACTATTATTATGAATTTGAGACAAGACTGTGCCATTGGGTGGGATGGAATTTCCTCAAACATACTTAAAGAATATCGGCAGGTCTCAGTGCAGCCTATAACCCACATCTGTAACATCGCTATTGAATCCGGCGTCTTTCCAAATGCTCTTAAACTTGCTATTGTTCATCCTATACACAAGGGTGGGAACAGAGGCTGTGTCAATAATTATCGTCCAATATCTGTGCTCCCAGCTCTCTCCAAAATCTTAGAAAAGATCCTAAATAAAAGACTAATAGCTTACCAGGACAAGTTTAATTTGATTGCTAGCAACCAATATGGCTTCCGAACCGGCGTATCTACCGAAGATGCTTTAATAGACATAACTCAGATTGTAGCTAAGAATTTGGACACTAAAACAAAATGTCTGGCCATATTTCTGGATTTTTCGAAGGCATTTGACACGGTCTCTGTCCCTCTCCTCATTAAAAAGTTGGAGCATTTGGGAATACGAGGTGTTGGGCTTGATATCTTTAAAAGCTATTTAGAGGGTAGGAAAATGCAGGTGAAAATTGAGAAATGGCTCAGCGAGGAAAAGTCAGTTCTATACGGAGTGCCTCAAGGCAGTATTCTAGGCCCTACACTCTTCAAAATCTATGTTAATCAACTTTGCACCTTACAAATTCCTCACTGTAAAATATTCGCATATGCAGATGATACTGCGATACTTGTTGAAGGAACCAGTTGGGAAGACGTTAAGAGAAATGCCGAGAATGCGCTGAAAAAAGTTATGGATTGGCTTATAGCAAACCTTCTTTCATTAAATTTAGATAAAACTAACTACATCTCCTTTTCCACTCGCAAAAATATGCAACCTCCAGTAAATTTTAATGTAAAAGCCCATATTTGTCTAAACTATCAGGATACCTGTAACTGTTATGAAATAAAAAATGTTAGTGTGGTTAAATACCTTGGCGTTCAGATAGACGAGAGTTTGAATTGGACGAAGCAAACTGAAGTACTAGCAACCAAAGTCGTACGCCTTATATATATCTTTAAACTTCTAAGAGACTCTGCTCCTGGTGATATACTTAGGATTACGTACCAGGCTTTATGCCAGTCTATCCTTGAGTACTGCATCCCTGTCTGGGGCGGCACCTATAAAACTCACATGATTGGACTGGAGAGAGCGCAGAGAGCTGTACTGAAGGTGATGCTAAAAATACCGCGAAGATACCCTATACCGCTCAATTATATACTGAAGCAAAGGTACTCACAGTCAGGCAGCTTTATGTGCTCAAATCCACCTTAAGAACTCATCGAGATGTCCCTCCACCTACTCGAGAAAAACGAAGAAATAACCCTAGGAGTGTTGCACATACCACTACTTATGCCCAACACCAATACTATGTTCTGGGTAACCATATTTATACAAAGCTAAATACTAATCTTAAACTACCACACCTCAGCAGTTACGAATTTAAAAATAAACTTACAAACTGGCTTTTGTCACAGGACTACAACATCACAGAGGAGTTACTTACCTTTATCTCTTAAATTCTTAGCTTGTTTCTTGAATGCTGACGAAATAATTAACGTAAATATACATGATTCTTGCAAACAAATACTCAAATACACATTTTTACACACACACTCACAAACACACACACAAATACACACTCTAACTTTTCTTTTTTCTTTTTTTCTTAAACACATACTTAATGAAAATAAATAAATTTTGATATATATATTTATAAGCTGCACATAACATTTAAGTGATAACTAGACTCATCTTCGCTGAATCCCAAGTCACAGGCAACGTCCTAGTTTGGGATACAGAGATAAACAAATACTGAAATGTACAAATGTTTGGTAAATAATTTTATTTTTATTTTTATTATTATTATTATTATTTATTTTATTCTGTTTTTCAGTATTTGTACATCATCTGAAATACAACAGAAGTACATCATCTGTAAATTCAACTGTCTAACTACCCGGTTCATGAGATGAGATACAGCCTGGTGACAGACGGACGGACAGCGTAGTCTTAGTAATAGGGTCCCGTTTTTACCTTTTGGGTACGGAACCCTAAAAATCAAATTGCGGTGACAGAGTCCTCCAAGTTATATGTTTTATCGATTATTTTAATTGACACATTTAACATAATTTACAAACATATTAGAACAAAATGAAAATTAACAAAAAAATGGAGATGAGTAACATTCAACTTTTTCAATAACACCACGCACTTATTTCCTCTAAACATAATAATAATTTCCTCGTAAACGAGTTTTAAGCGTTTATTTTACGACCTCTCTGTGTCAACAGTATTAACTTTTAATACTATTCCCGTGAGAATTATTTTAATGAAATTAGTTTATAAGATGCAAAATACAACATTAAGTCGACAAGTATTGACAATACGTATTGGGTTAAATATGTAATCATTACTAATATTATAAACGCGAAAGATGTTTGTTACTCTTTCACGCGCAAACGGCCGGACAAATTTTGATAAAATTTGGTATGGAGGCAGCTGACACCTTGGATTACACATAGGCTACATCTCTTATTTGCCCATATACGTCCCTACCGAGGGGCACGGGCCTCCCTTCAAAACGCGAAGGGGATTTACGCCATAGTCCACCACGCTGGCACAATGCGGGTTGGTGGACTGCTCGTCTTTCGAAAATGAATTTTGTTGGACGGGCGGGTTTAATCACGATGTTTTCCTTCACCGTTAAGCAAGTGATAATTAGAAATCCTTATATAAATCCGAAAAGACGAATTTAGTGGTACAGGCCCGCACCAGGATCTACACGTCGGTCTACACTAGTATTAAGCTAAGACTACATAGTGTCACGGAGCCCGGCTTCTGTTTAATCTTTACTGCCTATTCCTGTCGTTGGCTTGCTGAGTCCGACTTAAGTACAAGACTATTTAGCTTCAGTCACTTGATATACCTATACTTACGTTTAGAGTAAGTAAGTAGACGTGGTACAAAGGACAACTTAAGTACGTGATTTCTTCTTATCGTGTAGGTAAAGTCAAATGTGTGGCGAACTTGACTAACCCTGGTGTCAGAGTTTTCAAACCGCACAACGGCCTCTGACTTGGTTTTAACGACTGTAATCAATCAACAACAGGGACCGACAACTTAACGTGCCCTCCGAAGCACGGAACCGCTCGTGATAAATTACCACTTTTGGTCCCTGCCTCTGTGTACGTTAATTAACCTCACTGACCGGTTCAGATCAGTGGGCGCCACTGGGTTACGAGCGATTTACGTAGTACGTGACATAATCTGGTCATACGAATAACCAGGTGTAGACAAGCCACGTTTAAGGCTAACTACCCATAAGGGCTAAAAAGAAAGACTTGGTTCTAGAACCACTTGATGCAACATTTGACATTAAATCTGAGGGATATTCAATGGAATATGAGCATTGTGGTGATAGGTTACAATACACAGGGCTTTATTTAAGTCTCTTTCAACCTCTCGGGTGCTAAATCAGTCCATGAAACTGAACAACTTCCCCAAGGAACATAGGTCAAAATACGAAAAACCATCAGCATATAGCGCATTTTATATGGGACATCAATTTTTTTTTTTCGTATTTTGACCTATGTTCCTTGGGAAAGTTGTTCAGTTTCATGGACTGATTTAGCACCCGAGAGGTTGAAAGAGATTTACCTAAAGCCCTGTATATAAGCATTTTGTGGAATCTGATCTTTGTGGTGGACAATGCAGCAAAACCCTGGCGTCCCACTTACTGGTTTCTACAGAATACCTAAGAAGAGTTGGCAGCTGACACATTCATAAGTTTTTCTTTCACTCCCAGTCCACCGTGGAAGGTCAAAAAAACCTTTAATAAAATGGAGTAAAAAAGAAAATCTTTACTAAAATGGAGTAAAAAAGAAAATCTTTACTAAAACTTTCGTAATAGGTACCTTGTCTTTCTCTCTATCCAGAGCCATCCAGAGCCAATTTATTCTCAGCCAAGTACTTAACATGAACAAACAAACACAGCATTCTTACACCGAAATAAGACGACGAGGTGCGCAAGCGCAGACGCCGCAGCTCTGACTTTGACTTACAGAGCTCAAATCGAGCCTATTAGCGATATTTATGTGAAGTGAGTCATGGGCAGGAGAGGGCGCAGGACTTTTTTTTCGTTGGTTTGAGGATTCTACTACGCAGTATAAGTTTAGGAAACAGTGCAGTATCTCTGAAGTTGTAGCTTTTTTTGTGGTAACTTTGGTTGTTTGTGGTCTTCTTCCATGCTGGACTGGGAGTAAAAGAAAAACATATAATGTGCCAGCTGCCTGCTCTTCCCAGGCATACTGTAAAAGTCAGTAAGTGGGACGAGAGGGTTTTGGCGTATTGTCGATGAAAGGCTGACAACCTCGCACCACTAACATATCTATACTAATATTATAAAGCTAAAGAGTTTGTTTGTTTGTTTGTTTGTTTGTTTGTTTGAACGCGCTAATCTCCAAAACTACTGGTTCGAATTGAATAATTCTTTTTGTGTTGGATAGTCCAGTTATCGAGAAAGGCTATAGGCTATATAACATTACGCTACGACCAATAGGAGCAAAGATATAGTGGTAAATGTGTAAAAAACGGGAGAAATTATACCTAGACTGACGGACATATCAACGCACAGCCTAAACGGCTAAACGTAGGCACTTGAAATTTGGAAGGGACGTAGCTTAGGTACCGCAGAGGTGCACTAAAAAAGGAATTCCCGAAATTCCCACGGGAACGGGAATTAGTGGGAAAATCCTTTTGTATGAAAAATCTAAACCGCTTAAGTTAGACGCTTGAAATTTGGCGTGCAGGTACCTTAAAAAACTAAAAGCTAAGTTGCAACAGGATATTGCAAAATTCCCACGGGAACGGGAGTTAGCGGGAAAAAACTTTTGTATGTAAAAATCTAAATCACGTAAGATAGATGTTTTCAATCTGTGTATTCTGTACAAAAAAAAAATTAACACGCAAACGAAGTTGCGGGCATCAGCTATAATATTATAAAGAGGAAAGATTTGTATATTAGTATGTAACAATTAGGCTCCGAAACTACTGGACAGATTTCAAAAATTCTTTCACTATTAGAAAGCTACATTATCCCCGATGGACATAGGCTACATAATTTTCCCGAATTCCCACGGGAACGAAGTCCCGAGCGGGATGCTAGTCTTATAATATATAAGGTCCTAATTTATTAGTCACTTACCTTCTAAGGCGTTATTGTATAGGTTGATAATATTCCAAAAAACAACATAAAAATTAATTATCTGAAAATTAAAGGAGAATGGGCAAATTGGTACAACCCTCCAATAGCGATGAGTTATATGTCCCTGGACAGGTCTTTTCAATTGGAACAATAGTTACTATGACAGCTAAGTTGTAATAGTTGTCCGTTCGGAGTTATAGGTACCTAAAGTTAAACAAATAAAAAAAAATATTTTGCAATTATTATCGTTTATTGGGGAAAATAACAATAATGACGTTGTAGATTACAGTATTCCATAATTATTTACAGAAATATAAAGGGATTACATTGCTTAGATCAAAAAAAAAAACACCTTATTTACCTTACATACTAATATATTATACAAATATTTTTTTTTACATTTACAAAATAGAGTCAATTACATTTTGATTGTTCACAGTTCGTCCACGATAACATCTTTTAGGAACACTGCCGGTGCAATAAAGCCTTCATGAATTGCATGTCCTAAATACCAAATAATTGATATAATATGCGCGCATGTACCCATGGTACGCCGTCCTGACAAGCATGTACAGTAGTGTTGAACAATGTTGTTGCTGCCTTCGATTTGGTTACTTTTTATCAAAATGTAACAATAATAAGTTCTTGCCCGGACGTGTCTAGATTGAATGCGCCCACGCAGAAGCCACACTTCTTCATTAATTCCATAATCTGGCAGGTCATCCAGTTGATTTTCTCTGTATGTCTCAATAAGGTATAAACCGTTATTAAGATGCTCCGCGCAGTATGATCTTGCCAGTTTTAGCTGGTATGTACCCAAAGCCAGTATCATTATCTGATTTAGGGTGAGCCTTGGGAAGTTTTCAATATTGTGGGCTTCCATCCGTTGAAAATCAACCCTTCGGCTATTCAGGCGCTTTCTCTCGACATATGTGTATAGAAGATTCGGTGAATCCAATGTTTCTCGTATATGACTCAGGAACTCTTCTGCATGTTCATTATCTGTTATCGGTACATGGAAGTGATTTATAATCGCTGCAGCAATTCTAAAGTTTTCGAACATATGCGGCAGTGCCCGATTAAAATATGATTGCCGTAACAGTTTATCATTACGTTTAAACCTGCCGTTCACAACTTCCACTACCCATCGGCACATTGTAATGGCTCGTGATTCGTTTGCCTGTTCCGTAGTGAGCTGGGATTCTCGACGGTCTTTTGTTGGTGGCACGTAATATTCATAACCCCAGGCTTCGATTGCATCCAAGCTGTCTCTGAACCCACGGTCCAAAATGAACACGTCATTTGGTTGAAGCAAATAATGTAAAGGGTGTTCTTCGTCATTCATGATATCCTGCATTATTTGCGCGTCAGTTTTTGTGGCAGCGTACGGCCCCAAAACATCAATAATATAACCATCTGACGATACAATCAAAAATGGCTTTAAAAGATTTCTAAACTTGTGGAGGCTATATGACAGCCGCTGGAATAAGAAGTTACTACTTTTATTGATGTAGACATATGTTCCATCACATATTAGAATTAGTTTGGTATTCTCTTCATTTCCAAAAAGGTTTTTTGGAATGACTAGGTTTCTGTCTAAAAGATTTCTTCTGTCAATGTGATCTAACCCCAAGTGAAGTATTACATATTCATTTGTAAGACATTCACGTGCAATGTTCAAATATCGTTCCAGTTTTCTCCTGGACATATTAAATAATGACGCAAGCCTTTCATCTGAATCTCCTGTACGAAGTTTTGTCAGGTATATACCTAATGCAGTTCTTGGATCTTTGCATCTTTCGCTGAGTGAAGGAGTTTGCTCCAAAATAGAATCGAATTGATCACCATCAAGTCCAACCCAGAAACGCATGTCTTCATTAGACATGGCACCTCTTACATTAAAATTGAACCTCGCTCCACGTGCAATGGTTGCTCGCAGTATGTCGCAAGCATCACTAAACTGGGCTCCAGTAAAATAATTAGTGGTATTGCAAAAATCTGGCAGCTCATCCCAGTTGTTTCCTTCGAGGTGTTCTCTACATACTCTTGCACCGTCGGGGATATACAACTTGTATTCGCACAACATGTGAACTTTTATAGCTTCTGGTATTCGGTGTCGTGTATCATTACCGCAGTTGGAAAAGATACAGTGCCCAGGAGTACTAGGTGCTCTTTTGTATTCAGGAGCGAAAACTTGGTGAACATTTTGTTCATCAGGATCATTGGCTTCTTCCACTTCCGGAACAACACCAGGTAGTCTAACGGCATTTTCAGCTCTCTGCCAACATCGATGACATACGCTTCGTGTGTTATCAAACACAATCTGGAAACAGTATAATTATTTCATTAAAATCGGATTATAATCAAAACCGTTTAAAGCAACATTGTTTAGAATACTATATTGGTTGCATTGATCGAAAACATTTTGGAGAATTATAGGGTTTTTACCGACTCGCTGCAGACGCGGTCATAAATCATTATCAGTGTTTCTATCTCGCTTCTACTTAGGGGTCTTATGGGCTGGCCTAGTTCCGCGTTGTTTTCATGTCGATAGTTAGTATCGATAGAAAATCATTTTTGCGAATATTGAGGTTAGTTAAAATTAAATGTAGAGTTATATTACTGAGACACTTATCTATTACTTTATGAAATGAATATACTAAGATATAACAATATATTTATAAATAAATAATGCAATATTTAAACAAAAAGTCAAAACATTAATGTATATTTTCGAACGTTACACAAATACAACATCGTTTCTTATGTTAATTAGACAACTATGATGGTTATTTAGTGGTCCTCATTACGTAGCAAGTAAGGGTATTTTGCTACCTGAGTCGATGACTCACACATATCGATACCGACGTTGCGCTGCTCCCAACCCTTTATCTGTTATGATTTATGACCGCGTCGGCAGCGAGTCAGTAAAAACCCTATAGTGTAACGTCAAAAAGTGTTTTGAACAATAATAGGTAGGTAACACGGCCACATCTGGCACAGTATAATGGCCAAAGTCTATTAAGATAGTAAAAGTAAACAAAAGTGTCGAGTTTAGGGTCTTGTCTCTGTTTAAGTGCAATAAAGTGTTTACATACATACATACTTCTCAGAAACAAAATACACTACGCGCATTAAAACCAAAGTCTGTTTTTCTCATGTCTATTCATTCAGTTTATTTATCTGTACACAAGGTAGGTACTTAGGTACATAAGACGCACCGTCAAATGTATATATTTATATCTCTAGAAATATGATAAAATACTCACCTCCAATACTGCATGTTGTTGGATGTATGCAGCAAACTCTGGTTGCGCTCTCGGAAGATTATCCGTTAAGACGTGTTGTTGATACCTTCCGCGGTAGAGCCCTCGCCGACACATAACACAATTGCGAAAACCTTCCATTGGAGCACAATAGTCCGAGGTCCGATCAATAAGCAGTTCAATAATCCAGTGTGATAGCCAAGTTCAGAAAACAGATCAGAGCACAATGTCCATGTAAATAGCCGGGTCAACGTTATAAGCAGATATCAGTGTCCGAAAAGATTGCCAAGTCAAAGTCGTTAAGAAGTATTGCATAAACAAGAAACGTAACACTCGCGCACAGTACCAATGAACGACTGTTACTTGACTTACCTGAGGGTCCCAAGTTAGAATACGGACACACCCCCGCCGGGGAGCGGGGGCGAGGTGCGCCCGCGGCTCGCCTCATACCACGACGGTACCCAAAACGCACAAACAAAAGAGATGCAGCTATTAAAAGTCATAAACCATGCTATTATTCTTTGAACTGGCCAGGCGGTACACCTAAAAGTGATTGTGTATACTGAAAATAATACTTACAATAATAAAAACAATGTTGCAATAAAAACTCGCTCATTGTATCGTAACAAATAGCGGCTATTGTTCAACAAAAAGCAAATCAATGTACGAATTACGAGGCACACCAACCAAATATTTATTTCAAAATCCCTTTTTGGAAATGGAGAAAACATTAAACTAATTCTAATGTGTGATGGAACACATGCAGCGGCTTCTCGGGACCTTGACCAGCTCATCGGTGCATCTTGTGTGAGGCCTACCCACTCTGTGTCTTGTCAATGGCTATATTCACGCTTATCGAACTTGCCCTAAGTATAAAAAAAATATTTGTATAAAATATATGTAAGGTAAATAAGTGTTTTTTTTTGGACCTAAGCAATGTAATTCCTTTATATTTCTATAAATAATTATGAAATACTGTAATCTACAACGAAATTATTGTTATTTTCCCCAATAAACGTTAATAATTGCAAAATTTTTTTTTTTTTTTTTTATCTTTAGGTACCTATAACTCTGAACGGACAACTATTACAACATAGCTGTCTTAGTAACTATTGTTCCAATTGAAAAGACCTGTCCAGGGACATATAGCTCATCGCTATTGGAGGGTTGTACCAAGGTCCATACATTTTTGCCCATTGTCCTTTTGTCAAAAAAATATAAAAAAAATTACATTTAAAGATAAAGGAATGGTTCTCTTTCGATTATAGCCGTCCACTCCCCGCTTGCCCGCTCTACTACTGCCATTATTATTTACGTTTGAATGGATGGGTTTATTCAACATAGTAATGAAAAAATATCATAACAAAATTTTTCAAGACCTTTTAAATTTAATATTATGCTTTTGTTTTTTGACTCAAATGATATATTTTGACCTACACAATAACGTGTTAAAAGGAAAGTGACTAATCTATACTAATATTATAAAGCTAAAGAGTTTGTAAATTATAACCCTGTATTTATGTCAAACGTGCTTTCCTGCCTCGTAGGAATATTGGCATAGTGGTTCTGCCTGCCTCGATAGGGAATATTGGCGTGAGTGAGCGTATATGTCCCATTGTGAAAGGGGTTCGAACATTTTTGTATGAAGCCTGGCTTGCCTAAAGTTGCAAGTACATACAAGTACATAAAAAGTCGCGTTTTTGATGTACACAAATGAAAGATATGCCAATCGACAGAAAAAATAATTACAAACAACAAATACTGATTGACAAAATGTCGTAAGTGATATACTTTCTGAGTAATTTCAGTTTGAAAATGTAAAATATAATTAAAAGAAAATCATTGTTTAAACTAATTTAAAAGTCCATTACCATCATTTTAAAGCATCCCGCGCCACAAATAGCATTAAATTGGATTCTCGTAATACTAAATGCAAAAAAGGATTCTCGTATAATAGGATAAAATGCAAAAAAATATGTAAAATATGTTTTAAGTGAAATCAATATGAAACAAATCCTTACAAGTTTGAGTCATCCATCAGTACTTAAAAAATACCATAGAATTAATGCGGTGCGAAGAGATGCGGCTCGTGATAAGTGTTACGAGCCGCATCTCTTCCCGTCCCCCTCTTCACCACTGTCTATGAACCACAGGGCTGTTTACCGCGCCAGGAGGGTAGCATGAGAGAAGCTTTGGATGTTGTCACGTTTTTTAAGCTTCTGTACGCATGCTGTCACGTTCCATTTAATAAAGAATTAATAAGACAGCATGCGTAGACAATCTTTGTCACCGCGCTTATGTTAGACGGGCAGGTCAAGTCAGTCAGTTTGTAACCGTGACTTGCATCGTGCACAAGCGTTCTCGTTGATGTAGAAGAAGTTTAAGTTGTTATCTTTTCTGAAGTTTTTGTTGTTGATATTTTTGTTATTTCTTGACTGTCAACATTAGCTGTTTTGTCGCAGTGTTTCTTTTGCGGAATTAGTACTGCTCGCCCTGTCGTACGCCGTCCGCGATCACAGATATGATGTTATGAGCTTTGTGAGGGATATCTAAACCATCACCCTTATGTCCAAGAGTATGCCAACCATATATTCCGCGGTAAACCTCATAAACCCTGGTGTCGAGTTATTGACCCGCTAAAGACCTTCGCAGTGGCTCATGTACCGACTACTATCGCAGATACTTAGGCACTTAAAGCCGGCGCCTTCGTAGCATGGAATCATCTTTCTTTCGGACAATCAGGTGATTCCCTTGCGGCCTGGTATCCCCACCCGTTACCTCCACCAGCGGGGCCACAAGGATTATTTAGTCTTGATATCATTTAGTCGATCAGGGGGGACAAGAGGACTTACCAGTACTTATTTTTTCACTCATTATGTTGAAGTACTAGCCACTTCTTAGTTCTTATGCTGTTGTTGATACGAAGTCAAAATCAAAAGTCAGTGTCCTAACCAAACTGAGGAAAGTCTCAAAATCACAAAGTGATGTTTGTTCGGATCCCGGAACCTTCTCGATGGCCACGCGCGGCGGCGTGGGAAATGGCGTACGAGCGGCGCGAGAAGCGGCGTACCAGCGGCGCGAGAAGCGGCGTACCAGCGGCGCGGGAAGCGGTCTACGAGGAGCGGTTCCAGTCGAGCAATGTCTCTGTATTTATGTTAACGTAGTGACTTTCAACCTTATTTTTAACACTGGACTGTAAGCTCGTCCAACCGTAGAAGGTCTAGGGCAAGATTGTAGTCAAGAGCACACCAATGAGTATGAGTTGCTTTTTTATGGATAAAGATCACGGTGACAGTGAGTGACAAAATGACTGGTAAAGAACAACCCTGTGGTCGTTAATCGCGCCGCATTAACGTGGTATTTTTCTTGATGGATGACCCAGGCTTGTAATCAATGAGTAGATTTTGGATTTTGATTGATGTAGATTTCACCAAAAACATATTTTACATATTTTTTTGCATTTCCTATTATTTTAGTATAACAGGAATCCAATTTAATGCTAGTCGTGGCGCGGGATGCTTTAAAATGATGACAATGGACTTTTAAATCAGTTTAAATGATGATTTTCTTTTAATTATATTTTACATTTTCAAACTGAAATTACTCAGAAAGTATATCACTTACGACATTTTGTCAATCAGTATTTGTTGTTTGTAATTATTTTCTCTGTCGATTGGCATATGTTTCATACGTGTACATTAAAAACGCGACTTTTGATGTACTTGTATGTACTTGCAACTTTAGGCAAGCCACAGAGGTTCGATGCTCTTTTATTTAAAATTATTTTCATAAGGTTAAATGTTCAAATGATCAGATGTCAACGTACAATGAGACTTAGATGCTGAAAATTGCTACATTCTGACTCATTTACGAGTACAAAAACAAGTTACCTGGTTCAAGTCCAAAAATATTTTTTTCTACAAATACCAACTTTTTTTTCCTCGGAATCGATGTCCATTCCTCCACGGTGACAAAAAGCAGGGCTACCTCAGCACCATATCAGGAGGGTCCTAATGAGGCTAATGGACGCGCTCCCACGGCCCGCGGTTTTTGCCCCCTGCTTACGCGTTAACATGCGCCTGCGCCGGACTGTACTAAATACGATGGTGGTACACTCGAGACTAGATCATGCTGTACATTTGAAGTAAGATTTGATCGACTTATTTCAATAAATTGAATTGAAAAATAATTTCCACGTTATAAAAACGTAGCCAACCGACTTCAAACCCAACAATGCCTATCAGCAGATAACCATTAACCAAAACGTTACCTAATGAGAAATATGGGTGTATTTTTTTTTTAAGTGCTTAATTAATTTTTATAAAATATGGGATAGCTGGCAGAGTTACCGCGTAACAAGCATACAAAAAAATACAAATAAATAAACAATTTTTAAAAATCACAGTCGAATAGACAACATCCTCTTTTTTTTGAAGTCGGTTAAAAATACCATCTATTATTTGCCACGCCTTTGATTTATTTATGAAGTGTTACAAAAATTTTTTAACCTCACTGTCCCGTTGCTGGGTAAAGGTCTGCCCTAATTTTTTGGAATTTTCTGGGTTAACGATGGAGCGAGTTAACCCAGAAAATTCCTATAAAGGCATCGGACTTCGGTAGGAGGGTGGTCGCGAACCAGACGGCCCTTTACAGAGCCTACCACACCGCATGAGACCATAGGACGACACCTCAGATTCAGAAAAAAATTAAGTGTCGTTGGCTGGGATGGATTACTAGGAGGCAGGTCTAGGTAAATTTCTTTTTCTTTCTTTCTTTCATTTGTGTTTCCTTAGTGACCTGAGACCCAGAGACTCACGGAAAGAGATGGGGTGGTGTTATTCTCAACCGATCACCACACGGTTATCGCTATGTGTAAAAATATTAGGATAGAAAGATACCGTTATTTAAAAAACTGTAAGTCCAACCAATTCAATCAGCAGATTCTTTATAATACGAGAAAACCCAATAGACGTAGTCTTACGAGGGTTCGCCTTTTGCACCTCACAAAGCCATGTTACGAAGCTAATTTCTCACATCATGCGCGTGCGCCGGCGTATAAGGAACGTTACACAGCGGTGTGAAGACGAAATAGGATTGCAGTCTCAGAGGCTCATAGCGAGAGTGGCATTCTCATCTTACAAATTAAGTGCACTTTTGTATTAATTTAACAAAAATAGACCATTAGGCTTTTGTGGAAGAAAATAAATTACTTATTTATTCCTTTTATTATCTTACGTTATTTAATTGATTTGTTTATGTCAGACAACAAAGGCGCATGTAAATCGGAAATTTAAACAAGGAGATGAAACTAAATACATAACTGTAAAATTAAAACAGTTGTGTCACTTCCGACATTCGATTGCTTATAACTTTTAAACAGCTGAACTGCATCGAAATCGGTTCATTCGTTTAGGAGCTACGATGCCACAGACAGACACGTAGATACAGATACACAAATACACACGTGAAACTTTCAACCCCTCTTTTTTAGCATCGTAGGTCCTAGACGAATGGACCGATTTCGATGCGTTTTTTTTCGAAAGCTGACATAATCGAGCAGGTTCTTGGCTCTATTTTAACAAAAGGACGATGGGACAAAACGTCCCCCCTCCGACCAACAGATTTGAAATGTATCTCAAATGAAAGAAATCAATGTAGTGATGACTTTTTACTATGGCGACATCCCTCAAATGTGTGGGATATTCTGGGAAAATATTACTTTAACAAAAGTAACGGTATGTTATTTAATAATTCTTTGATTATTACCATATTCATAATATTTTTATTGCTATATTCATATTTATCATCTCAGGTATAAATTAAGAACACATATAAAAATATAAACCGATAGGTTTTTTAGCAATCTTTAATTATGTATTATTTCTAAACCCCATGGATTTTGACATTGAACGTAGCTATTAATCTCTTTAAAAATACGTATGAAACTGACGACATACGCAAAAGGTCTGTTGGAGGGTGGGGACGGAGTCCATACATTTTTGCCCATGGTCCTTTGTTCAGCCGTTTAAAAATTATAAGCAAACGAATTTCGCGTGCGAGATATCTTTTAAAATCTTGGAGTTATAATGAAAGAACTTCTGATAACAGATGCTTCATCGTTCTAAGGAAGTACACTCAGATTCAATTTGTTATTACCGTTGTTTCACCTTCTATCTCATGAACTGTCCGTCGGTATGGACTCTATACCAGGGGTAGGAAACCTTTGCACATAAACACTCAGGAGCTAGGATGTCAAAAGATCTAAAAACAATGGTCTTCACGTGCCAAGAAATAGTATAAATTTAAAAAAAGTTATTAATTGTCACAGAAAATATTATAATATTAGTACGTAATAACTAGTCCCTATCCCTACTATCCCTATCCCTACTAATATTATAAATGCGAAAGTAACTCTGTCTGTCTGTCTGTCTGTCTGTTACCTTTTCACGCCTAAACCGCTGAACCGATTTTGATGAATTTTGGTACAGAGATAGATTAGAGCCTGGGAAAGGACATAGGCTACATTTTATCCCACAGTTGGGCACGATATAACCTGTAGTCCACGCGGGCGGAGCCGCGGGCGGAAAGCTAGTTTTAAAATATTTTTAAAAGTGTGCCAAAAGGAAGATGGCTCAGCTTGTGCTATGAGAGGCCGAATCTCTTTAAAGTTCGAGTGAATAGGCTTCTTCTGGGTGAGCTTGCTACATCCTCGACCGCATCTTTGCCCTGAGCTAGATTGTGGTCAAGAACAAACCCATTATCCATCCATACTTAATATTATAAATGCGGAAGTAACTCTGTCTGTCTGTCCGTCTTTCACACCTAAACCACTGAACCGATTTTGATGAAATTTGGTACAGAGATAGATTAGAGCCTGGGAAAGGACATGAGCTACATTTTATCCCACAGTTGGGCACGATATAACCTGCAGTCCACGCGGGCGGAAAAGCTAGTTATTAATAAAACAATTAACACGTCACCGCGCTTATTTCCAGCCGTCTAAGGGAAATCTAAGGTTTTCTTTTTCAGTAAAAGCAGAGAAAACTTAACACAAATCGCCATTTCGTAACACACTGCTTTATTACTATTACTAGCATCCCGCTCGGGACTTCGTTCCCGTGGGAATTCGGGAAAATTATGTAGCCTATGTCCATCGGGGATAATGTAGCTTTCTAATAGTGAAAGAATTTTTGAAATCTGTCCAGTAGTTTCGGAGCCTAATTGTTACATACTAATATACAAATCTTTCCTCTTTATAATATTATAGCTGATGCCCGCAACTTCGTTTGCGTGTTAATTTTTTTTGTACAGAGTACATAGATTGAAAACATCTATCTTACGTGATTTAGATTTTTACATACAAAAGTTTTTTCCCGCTAACTCCCGTTCCCGTGGGAATTTTGCAATATCCTGTTGCAACTTAGCTTTTAGTTTTTTAAGGTACCTGCACGCCAAATTTCAAGCGTCTAACTTAAGCGGTTTAGATTTTTCATACAAAAGGATTTTCCCACTAATTCCCGTTCCCGTGGGAATTTCGGGAATTCCTTTTTTAGTGCACCTCTGCGGTACCTAAGCTACGTCCCTTCCAAATTTCAAGTGCCTACGTTTAGCCGTTTAGGCTGTGCGTTGATATGTCCGTCAGTCTAGGTATAATTTCTCCCGTTTTTTACACATTTACCACTATATCTTTGCTCCTATTGGTCGTAGCGTAATGTTATATAGCCTATAGCCTTTCTCGATAACTGGACTATCCAACACAAAAAGAATTATTCAATTCGAACCAGTAGTTTTGGAGATTAGCGCGTTCAAACAAACAAACAAACAAACAAACAAACAAACTCTTTAGCTTTATAATATTAGTATAGATTTATTCTTGATTCCAAAACAAAAAAAAAAATGAAGAGAAACATAGTAGCTGCATATGGAAACAAAACACGTCTAATAGTTTTCTTAACAATTTAAAAAAAAATCGGAGTTTCTATGTCGGTTCGACTGTATGTATATTTTTTCTATGAATGTTCACCGATTTCTGATATATCACCAGTCGGTAGCTATACTCAGCTGTTCTCAAAATTTCTTAGCACATGCCATCTTTGCCACACGTGCCAAAGTTGTACCATCCCTGCTCTATTCTTTAGTTAGACTGATACGGTGTTCATAGGAAAAGGGATTACGTGTTGCCATAACGAGAAATGAAGACAAACTTGGAAGCTGTTGAGCTGCTTGTTGCTATTTCTAGGTATTTCAGACGAACGATATTGCTGGTAGATTTATCCGTATATGCCACACATATATCCGACATGGGCCTTTTTATAACTCAAACAACGGCACGGCACGGCACTTCAAAATTTGAATTGCCATTGCTCACTATGTTGTCAGCTTCTAGTATTATTACTACAAAGGATGCAATGGTAATACAATTTTTCCGTGCCGTTTTCGAATTATAAAAAGGCCCATATAATACTCATATGGTGACATTAAAGTAACTTAATTAAAGATATGCATCAGCCCACGAAACTATATTTAAGACAATAATTAAACAAAAACTTTGTATAAAGACTAACGACAAGCAACCATGGTAATAAATTTCTTAGATCCAGTTCACCTTTGCTAATAGGCGCAAAGTTAAAAATTCTAATGTGATTCATTACATAGACTTATTTTAAGTAACATTCTGAACGTTTTATGAAATAACGCAATTTTTGACGATGCCAAAATTCTCAATCGATGCCAAAATCCTATTAGGACTATTTTTTTTTTATTATTATAAGATGGGTTAACTCTTGACCTCAATCTTGACCAAGGTCATAGATGAGGTCGACGATGGAGCGAGTTAACCCAGAAAATGCCTATAAAGCACTGGTACTCCTACGCACCGACGGAACACAGCAAGCTGTTTGGCGTCGGACTTCGATAGGAGGGTGGTCGAACCAGGTGGCCCTTTGCAGAGCCTATCACGCCGCATGAGACCATAGGATGCCACCTCAGATTCAAAAAAAATTGAGGTGTCGTTGCCTGGGGTGGATTAGTAGGAGGCAGGTCTCATTTGGTTTTCTTAGTCGCCTCTTACGACACCCACGGAAAGAAATGGGCTGGTGTTATTCTCAACCGATCACCACACGGCTAAAATTAAGGCGATTAAATTCCACAGACCAGACTTTATTATTTCCTTTCCATATCTTTTTATGTTTATTTGAAGCTGCCGTCACTAACCATTCAAAATCAATGGTCAAACGCGTGTCTGTATGCAATAAAAATCTCATCTTCCACCAATTCTACAACCATAATTCACGGATGACACACCCCCTGGACTTCCAACAAACCCTTACATATTTTACAATCCGTGTTACCTGCAGTACCCCGCTGCGAAGGTCGACAATAGATGAGCTTGCGCACACTTAAACCGATTTATGTGTCCTTTGTCGCCGGCAAACGGTCAAGATTTTTATACCGGTCTTTAATGTTTTAATGGCCAAAAAATGGGTTTAAGAACTGCAGACTTTAGGATATTAATAGGAGCAGTTTGGGCCTTTTAAAAGGCTTCCAACAAGGTTCCGTCAGAATATCATGAAACGCTTTTGATCCAAAGCCCTGCAAGGGGTATAAGAGTTATGTTTTAGTAGCTGTAAAGATATTGAAGGGCTTCAAAAAATAAGCTAAGCAGAACATTAAAAAGTTGTCAAGTGATAAAAAGTTTAAGAAGAAAACGTTTTCACGCAAAAAATCCGGTATTTTTTCTGCTGATTTAATTAAATTTTACTTAATGTGCAAGTTTGGGTTACAATTTATGTACCGCAAGTAATAATAGTTAAAGTAAAACAATCACTATCTCAAGAATGAATCCAATGACAATACGCTCTTTAAATTTTGTTTTACAACGCATTTTCAACCTCAACTTTTAAATTAAGCCCTCAAATAGATCCCCATAGCTTTCATCGCTGTAAAGATAGTCATCGATTCCGATTGCCCTGAGTTTGTCCAGATACAGTTACTTGGCCTGTCAGAGCCAAGAGATGAGAATAGAGAGACACATTCAGCCCGTCGTTAACTCGGGTTTATGTGCCCATTAATGTGTAACGGCTGTTTGTGGGTTTATTGACTGCAAGATGCACTATTATTGGTAGCTTCTGGGTTTCTGCTATGATTTCGAGTGTTATCAGACTTATCGGTCAACCCCTCTTACCCACTGGGCACTGTGGGCAAGTGCCCAGAGCCCCGCGCTCAATGAGGGCCCTTTGTCCCCTATAGACAATTACAATCAGTAAGTACTTATTAGCTTTTGCAAGGGTTAAGCGCGAAATCAGCGCAATAAGCGCAGTGTTGAGGGTGTACCCGAAAATCAGGCTTTAGTATACTCGTACGTTTAAATTGTCCTACACTGATTTAAAAAATAATCTCCAGTGTACTATTGCAATTTCTGTCACAGGGGCCTCATTTTCGTAATGTGCCCATGGCCTCCTATAAGTTAAAGACGGCCCTGCACAACAGCCTGTGACATTGCTAGACGTAGGTCTTCTCCCTACAGAGAGAAAGAAGTCATGCTTATCATCAGTTCATACAGCAAAACCCTCGCATCCCTCTTACAGACTTTTATTGTTTACACGGGTGGCACATTTAAAGTTTTTCTTTCACTCCCAGTCGCATTGAAGGACTGGTAGTGAACGACGGCCGGTTTGGCCGAGTGGTAGTGGCGCTTCTTCTTGATCGACGGGTCCTGGATTCGATCCCTAGTCGGGGCAAACATTTGTGTAAAAAGCAGATGTTTGTTCTCGGGTCATGGTCATGGTGTTTGTGTCTGTCTTTATTTATGTCCCAAGGAACCCACGACACAAGGGAAAACCTTATCGTGGGCCTTAGAGTGTGTAGCGTTTATTTAATATTAGTTATTTATAAATAATTATAATTCCTTTTAATAAGTCTATTATTTTCCTGTAGATTCTAACCAAAGTGAGACTAAATGGCACTCAAAAGGAATGTATTGGCTATGAAAAGGTCCTTTGTCTGTCTGTGTCTCATCGGCTACGCTCCAGTGGGTATAACTCGGTCGGTCGCACACCGTTTGTCACCGCGTTACACGATGATGTAACCATTGGATTTGACTAATGAAGTAATGGAAGATGAAGAACTGGTGGAAACTTTCGCTGATGATTTAGAAGTAAGATAAGTTTAGGTTTTACTAATTATACTTTAATTTAAAACATAGTTTAAGACGTTTATCGAATACCTACGAGTAGCTACTGACCCTAACTTTTGGTTTAAAAACTACAAAAAATCTTATACCTTTTCTGCTTTCTAGGGATGTGTTCCAAAATTCATACTCACCTGTTAGTGGTGCACGCTGCTGATCAATTGAGAAGGCTCTGGCGTTTTCAATCCTTAAAGGGTTGACATGAAGAGAACTGGGGGGCTTCAGCAGAGTGACTTAGCTGCTTTTTCGAACGCAAAGAACATGTCATAAGTGAAAAAGCTATTTTTCAACTATCATGTCGGTTTTTTATTGATTGGCACGTTACAAACAAACACTTTATCTAATAAAATACCCAATACAGCAATTATTTACATTGCAACTCTTAAAGGTGTGCTCAACATTTGAAAGCAAAACATTGAAGAAGAAGAAAAACACTATCAAATTAACACATCTAGAAAAGACTGCATGCATGTTCAGCACTTGTTAATAGAAATAATATACCTCTAAACAGAAATTCTCGTAGATATAAAAACCGCCAGAAAATATGGGAAACCAAAACTGCCAAAACTTCACACGGTCCAGTTGTCGATGCTACTGTTCACTAAATTGTCCCTCCTCAGCTGTGTGGTGATTATCTCGGTAGATTTACGTTTATTCGGCGTTCCGGATGTTTTCAACGCTAAACCAATTAAACATACGAACAAACGAGCCTTGAGACTGCCGCCGCAGTTCGGTCTCATTCACTGAGAAATACACTCAGGGAGAAATGCAAATGTGAGTTTCATTTTTCTTGTAAATTATTCTTTTTTTAACCGACTTCAAAAAAAAGGAGATTCTCAGTTTGACCTATGTATATATGTATGTATGTATGTTTGTCCGCGATTATCTCGCGTTTGGCTGAACCGATTTTGATGCGGTTTTCAGAAAAGTATTTGTTACATTTAGAAGAAGGTTTTAGTATTTTAACCGACTTCAAAAAGGGGGGTTCTCAGTTTAAATTAAACTGTATGAATGTAGAATAAAAATCAAAAATTCGCTTAAACTTTTCAAAGCTAACACTTTGATTTATTAACTGACTTCAAAAAATGAAGAGGTTATAATTTGCACTAAAAATGGAAAAATAAAAACTTTTTGAAAAAAATAGAACCAACTTCAAAAAAGCGAAAAATAAATACAATATCATTTGATGTGCTACAGTACCTACCTACTGAGCTGTTTGAAGTCGGTGCCAAGAAAATTAATTATTTTTCGCTTTTTTGAAGTTGGTTCTATTTTTTTCAAAAAGTTTTTTTTTTCTTTTTTAAGATACTTTCATTTCCAAGAGAATCTTAATATTATTACGATCTAACCTAAAAGACTAATAAGTAATTTCACTATAGCTTAAATTTCTAAAATTGCATAGTCTGTCAACGGGAAGTCGCTTTGTGCACATATTAAATTAGTTATGCGCGTATTTTGTTTTGGTTTTTGCATATTATTCATCAAATCTACTGGTAGATATCCTATCTATTCGGCCCAATGGTTGTTTACAGCTGGGAATATGTCTCCCTCATTGACTTGAGAGGAGTATACTGCAATATACTGTAGCACATTGCAGTGGCAATGTTTTTTTTCCAAAACATTTTTTTTCTCCGTTATTTGACTGCGTATTTGTATGTATCTTCGACCACTTATGAAACATGAGACGAAAATTTCTCTCTGTAGCTTATGTATCAGTGGACTCATTAATTTGGAAAGAAATTCTTTTGGGGAACGATCTTTACAGGCATTTTAATGCTACTTCAGAACTAATGAGAAGCATTGTATACAAGGTAATTAAGTCAAAGCAAATATTAAGAAAATTTTAAGATCCTGAGTCCCATACGTTAAATTAAACTAATAATAAAACACGCAGTTTATTAAAAAGTCACTTCTAATATTTCACACCTCAAATCCTCGCACACACAGATTCAAATTGCACAAAACCCATCAACCTTTCTGTCAACAAAAAAGCCGTGTAATACATGTAATTCTTCATCGTAGTGAATCGATTAGTTCTTGTCTACCTGCCTCACAAAGCGCATTGTGCGGTGTAAACGCCGCAGGCGCCGGCGCCGCGGGCTATGACGGTGCTGTAGTGCCACAAGGGAGCGTGCTAGGTCCTATACTCTACATCGCACATGTGCTATGGACATCGACATTTGTAATCATTTATGAGGCTTTGTGTGTCGTATTTTATTATTGTGTTATATTTTGTTGTAAAATAATAAGTTAGCTTAGGTGCGTTTTAGATACAGATTTTTTTTTATACAGGGCTTTAGGTATCTCTCTTTCAACCTCTCGGGTGGTTAATCAGTCCATGAAACTGAACAACTTTCCCAAGGAACATAGGTCAAAATACGAAAAAAATTTTGAGTTCCCATACAAACTTCATCAGAATATAGAAAGAAAGAAAGAAAGAAAAAGAAAATTCACCATACAATACAGACACCAAAATAGCATACAAGAGGCGCTGCCTCAGCCAGGCTGTTATTCTATTCAGTCAACACCTGAGTTGACTGCTATTTGTATGTGAGATCAATTTTTTTTATTTTTTTTTTGTATTTTGACCTATGTTCCTTGGGGAAGTTGTTCAGTTTCATGGACTGATTAACCACCCGAGAGGTTGAGAGAGAGATACCTAAAGCCCTGTATAATTTTTTATTTGGGTAATTTCAAAGTACCTATGTATATGTAAGTAGTGTCGTCGTCGGAGTCTTGATTTTTTCACTGAAGGATAGTTGGAGACCGTTAAAATGACATTCCACCGATAAAAGCGTTAAGTTTCTACGAAGGCTTCTTCAAGGTTCGCAAATTCTGCTCAATGTTAAAATTGGCTACTTTTTATCCCAAACCAATTACAAATGATGTGTTTATCCCACCAAACGCATCGACCATTTTATCTTAATTAAAAGCTACAACCACAAAAGGGGCCCTTCTCAGCTTTCATAAAGCTCAGGCAATTAACACATCTCAATTATAAAAAGAAAAATATAACCTCAAACTTCAGAACGGGTTCCCTCCAAAACGTTGTTCCTTTTTTTTAAAATTTCTATTCCCACGAACAACGCCCGCCACCCAGACGCGCATGCGCGCGACGCTCGTTCAGCCTAATGAGTTAGAGTGGAGACTACGTAATCGTTTATATTACCTAATTAGTAATTAGGTTTATTAATTAAGCATGAATCCAATTAGGTTTTATTTATTTCTGACAGAACCAAAAGAATATTCTGTTAGTACACGAACTGCAGTACTGAGAAATATAAAACTTACAATAAAAACAAATGTAATTTTGTAATTATATTCAGGTGTAGTGGGCTGGCCATATCTGTCGCAGAACCGACGAGCGTTGGAGTAGACAGGTTCTCGAATAGAGACCACGTCTTGGCAAACGTAGTGTAGGACGCCCCCCAGCCAGATGGTCAGATGACCTAAAGAAGATAGCGGGTAGTGGCTGGATGAAAACAGCGGAGGATCGTGCAAAGTGGCGCACCTTGGGGGAGGCCTATGTTCAGCAGTGGACTGCAATAGGCTGATATGATGATGATGATTCAGGTGTAACTTTGGCGTGTACAATATTCAAATACAAAAAAAGCAAATACATTGTACCTACATTAAATCCTGCGGAATAAATCATAATCAAACAAAGATCATAACATAACGCATGCAATTTCTATGTCAGAAATAACTTCATAGCAATCTTTTAACGCTTGCACCGTTAATTTAAAAAAATCGATCAATAAAATTAATCCCAACTCTATTACGAATATCTTTATAAAATAAAATGGCGCCTCATGGCAGAGGTTCAAAGAGATATACAGCCACAAATTAATAACAAACTTGTTGAGTTTCGAGTGGCTGTGCATCGTAAACACAGTCGTGAGAGAAACGTTTAGCTACAGTGGACAAATCATAAAATGTTATTGTTATTACTGTATCCGATTCTAAAGCTCATATTTCTAGTAAGATTACGGAGTAATGCGATAGATAGCAGTTAACATTCTAATTTTGTAGATAGAGGCGCTCATCAGGAAAAACATTCTTTAAATTCTAGTAAAATCCATTGAAGTAGATTAAAAAGTGAGCTCCTTTGCATAGTAACTAAATGGAGAAGCATGGATAACCGCGAAAGGGTGTTTTTTATCCTCGAAAGGGTATTTTTTATCCTGTAAAAATGCTCAGATTCGGTGGTTTTAAGTACCATCCGGAATGTCTTATCTGTTTTCTTCTCGTTACAATTATCCATATACCTATACACTCGACGCCTATAATCCCTTTCGGGGTATGCAGAACGTCAAAAAAGGGCTGTTACAGAATTTCTGATTATCTGTTAGACAAGCAACCATGGGAATAAATTACTCAGCTCCAGAGTTATTCAGATATATTTAGTCAATTAAAATTAGAAGTAAGAAAAATATCATTTACTTAAAAAGAGCGACCCTCGGAGTTTCTTGCCTGTTCTTCTTCTGAGGAAGACTGCACCTTTGCGAATAGGCACCAAGTCAAAAATGCTATGTAATTCACTATTGTGCTCAATAATTTACATCTAATGTATTTTTATGACGTTTTCAAGAAACTCTTTGTATGTTCTATGAAAATAAAGTATTTTTGATTTGATTTCATGTAGTTCTAAAAAGACTCGACGCCACATTCGACATCCATGCTCTATTGAGGGTTATTAGATGGAACATGAGTATAGTTAGTGGTGATAGGTTGTCGTTACAATCATATCAAGACATTTCCGTCAATGTTCGGTCAGCATATGGCGCTGTATAAACTCAAGCTATAAAAGCAACGTAAAATGAATCTTAATAGCTACGGAGTAAAGGTTTTTTTGCCGAAAATAGAAGCACGAAGAGACATCCGCCACCTGAAGACAGAGCGACAGACGAAAAAAACCTTTGCTACGTAGCTTTTAAGATTCATATTACATTGCTTTGATCACCGCGCCACGTCGCTTGTGTCTAAACAGCGCCTATCAATCCTACTCGTAATATAAATAAATCAAATGCAACAGACGTCTTAATTCATCATTAGAAAAACTCTATTAGGCAGTAGGCACATACCACAAACAATCGACACGTCATCTGAAATAACGAGTGTTTGGTAGTCTATGATTATGATTACAAATGCTTTGTGCGCGCGCGCCGACTAGTTGTCGCGAACTGCAATAGTCCGCGAATATGTAAAATGTAAATAGTGTAAATATTACTAATGGCAACACTGATGAAGAGCATCGTAAAAGAAAGTTGGACCTTGTCGATGGTAAGTGGAGGCCGCCAATTTTTTCAGGGTAAAAGTTCTTTACTAAGTAGTGAAAGTTTTATGTGAATATATGGAAGCAAAATATGAAAGCTAAGTATTTTAAGAGATAAGTATTTAGAGAGCTAAGTATTGAGAATTATGTTCTTATTGTAATCCAAGTATAATCCACGTATAATTCTGAATATTTACAGTCTTTCTAAATTTGATTAAGGACGCTGTCCATAACCTAACTCGAATTGAGAATTATAATTTATCAATACAATGCTAACATAAATTGAACCTTACTTTGATTAGTTCTTAAATGATTAACAAACCGATGAGACTTAATCCTTGAAAACTATAACTGGAGAAGAGTAAATAAGGTATGTTGTCCATAGAATCCACTCCCGGATCTTTGGGTATGCGTGGTGACGCTGCCCAGAGTGTAACGCGGGATGGTCGTGCTCTGTCTTGCACCTTCATGGTCAGGATGGGGACGTAAGGTCCTTTGTAGACCCCTAGAATCCAGTCCCGGATCTTTGGGTAGGCGTGGTGACGCTGCCCAGGGTGTAACGCGGGATGGTCGTTGCCTGTCTTGGGCCTTCTGGGACAAGACCGGGACGTGAGGGTGTATATACCCCAAAATGAAAGTAACAGGATGGTCGTTGCCTGTCTTGGGCCTTCTGGGACAAGACTGGGACGTGAGGGTGTATATACCCCAAATTGAAAGTGTAACAGGATGGTCGTTGCCTGTCTTGGGCCTTCAGGGACAAGACGGGGACGTGAGGGTGTATATACCCCAGAATGAATGAAGTTTGTCTTGTGTCTGTGGAACAAGATTAGAATATGAAATGATGAAAGAAAGTCTTTGTTTGGACATGACTAAGTAAGATGAGAACTCAGTATAAAGTTACAATAGATCTTTGATTTTGACTGAAAGAGACAAGAAGAGAGATGAGAACAGTAACAAACTCTTAACTGACTATTAATATTACAAGACTTATGACTTTATCTTATATCTAACCTGTGTCTGATAATAATGATATTATGTACAATGAAACTCATACTGTGTCAATTGGTTTTCAGTAACTATTCGTGGATTACACCTACATGAGTACAAGATCAGATCTTGTTACCCATGGCACCGAGTCAGTCGGTGTCATGGGTCAATTTCAACTGCAGGTGGGGCACGGCGAGGCTAAGGTGGATGATATAAATTATGCTCAGTAAATCAAAGCGAAGCAGATCATTATAGAAGCTGAACCTAAGGCATAAGGATTCATACAGAAGATACAAAAGGTATGATTCAATTTATTTTTTGTTCGCGAAGTTACATCCATATTAAGGGTTGTGTCAGAATGAACTTGGAAGTAGTCTATCTTCATACCGAAGGTAGATACCACTGATAAACATAACTTACACCAAAGTACAGCATGTATACATACATACTCATATATATATACCCTTTCGCGACATGGTGGTGATGTAAACTGGGATATGATACAGACTAAAACCTCAAAAGAAAGCTGAATTTTTAGCACACCTGAACAGAAAATTATGATTGTATGTATGAAATTTATAGAGAATTACAGTCATAGCAATATTAAATCATGTTTCTGAATATGGTAAGGTGGTGCAATAGAGGTAACTGAGCATAATAGATCTGAAACTGAGACCTGCCATGGCCCCCTAATAAATATAGGTCTTTGTAAATTCGCGCTAAAATAAAATCGATGTTTTTATCAAGAGATGCTCAAGATGGCGCTTAGGAGACCTACTCCGTGTACAATTTTGTGTTGTATTTTTGCATAAAATGTTTTTTCTACAGATGTTATTCGACTGTATATCATAATTATAATTGATATCATTTCTCGTTTATGTTTATAAGTTAAGCTGGTTGAATGTACTAAATTCACAATTATTTAGTACACAATTAAGACTAAAACGACTTCATTTTATTATTCGTTAAGTTGGTAGTACTGACGAGTTTGAAGGGTGCGTTCGATTCAGAGAAAATATACTCGGTAGTTCAAGTCGAGTATACTGCTGTCAAAAATTGAATCGATTAAAGACGGATATTAATCGATGTTTATTGGTATACTTTGATAAACAGATATGAAAGACGTAATGTAATTTAATTGTTCATTACTAAGGAAGAAAAAATAGATTTTCCGTTGATCAAAAAGTTGAAGAAAATAAGATTTGACATTTGGATATACATATACCTGGATATATTATGTAAATGAATGTTTACATAAACATTGTTTAGTTACTGATAAAGGGAGAAAATTTACTTGGAAGAAATCCCTGTATAGTGACAAAACCGCATTTATACACGTCCATTTAATAAGTAAGACAATTTGTTATGAGTGGTTGTGAAATTCTTGTAATAATGTAAGCAATAAAGTAATTTTGTTTAATTTATAAAGGTTTTTGTTGATTCGAATTATTATTTCGATACGTAGTAAATTAGATTCTAATCGAGCAATCGATTATAATCGATATGGCATTTCGACAAACTCATTTCAAACGTACCCCTTTCCTACTTGTGAAAAAAAAAAAAAAAGGGAAAAAGTTTCTTTCCGTTCCGCCATTACCGGCAAGGCGTTAGTTACTTTTTCTAGTAGTGAATTGGAAAGTTAAAAAGTGCTTGAAATTAATAAGGAGATTATAAAGGTATGTAATACAACGTTCACTAACAGAGTTGAATTAGTATAAAATAAGAACTGTTGGGTTTTGACATGTAAATGTGTTCACGTGTAAGCAAATTTTCAATTGAAAATTCGTTGTATGTTAACTTCAATTTCTCGACTAACATAAAGATTTATTTAGGAAATCGACTTGGATACACCAAGTGCATTCTGGAAAACAAGACTGTTAAGTCTGAAAGTCTGATCGACACGAGATTGAACGTCGATAGTGCTTTACGACGCTAGTACCTACTTGCATCGAGGTACTTTCTTTGCTGACATAAAGGTATGTAATTTAAATTTGAATATACGCAAACGCAAACAAAAGAAAATCGCATTCATCTAGTGTCTAAACAATATCTAAATAGTGTCGATAAGTAAACATTTTTCCTAGTCATTCTTTCTTATTAGAACATTCTGTCATAAATTTACGGCAATCAGAAATCGTTTGGTACCTAATAATAATAATTACATATTCTAAATTCAAATGAATTTATGTGTGCTTAGCATTTATAGAGTATTCGGAAAAAGCCACAGTGACCTTCATTTTGATAAACATTTAGTTTGATTTCATAGTAATTGCCTTGTAAAAATAAATAAAACATAAGAATAAGAATATAGTGCAAATAAATAAGAATAATTGTGTCCGTAATATGTCTTCCTTAGCACATTTATAAATAAGATAAAAGGATAGATGAATAAGATAGTGTTGAAGTACCTACATACTTACCTGGAATAACTTTATAAATGAATAAATAAAATAAGGTACCTAACAGGAGAGTTACTCTGTATGCAATAAAGTGTTTCTATTTATCTGTAGTAACTTGATGCTATTCCCATCCTGAATAGATATATGTGTACAAAGGAATAAAATAACTAATCGAAATAGTTCACTCTGGTACAGACGGCAGCACAACAAGGTGCATTCATCTTGTTTCTTTCTATTACAAAGTGAAGTCAAAGTTTGATTTGATTAGACGTTTTGTTGTGAAATAACACGAGTGTAAGACTTAAAATGAATAAAATACTTACATAAATAAAATGTGAATTTAAATTTATAAAATTAATATACACATAAATGTTGTGATAGGTGTTAAGTATTTACTTGTCTATTGCAGATGGAGGAAATTTTATTAGATAGGTTGATAAAATTAGCCAATGAGATAAATACCTTGACAGAAATAAGCGATCTCCCTCTAAGTGAGGATGAAAACTTTTTATATAAAGCAGGACTAACTAAGTGCAAGTTAGAGACACTTCTTCAGCGCCTAGAAAATGACCTAAATACCTACTTTCGGGTTGCTAATAATCCTTCCGCTGATGATATAAGTCAAATAAGTGAAATACAACTAAAGGCTCAATTAAGCCTAGCAGAATTAAAATTCAAATACCTACTTTTTCGAAAGCCACACAAAGTAATAAAGAGAAGAACCAAAATAATTTAGTTCCTGGACGTCTACCGAAGTTAGATTTACCACAATTTGATGGTAACATTTTAAACTGGCATCCATTATGGGATCAATTCTCCTCAAATGTTGATTTACGGAATTTATGTGAGATTTATAAGTTATTATACTTAAAAGCATCCTTAAAGAGAGAAGCTAAAAAAGTAGTAGATAGCCTAGAGACTACAAACAAAAATTATAAAATTGCTTCTAATGCTTTAAAGGAACGATTCAGTAAACAAAATCTACTGATCGACTCTCCCTACTCAACACTGTATAAAATCATAACCATGTAATGAAAAAAAAAAAAAATAATTAATAAATAAATAAAAAAAAACATAAAAACATAAAAAAAAATAATAATACAAAAATAAAATAAAAAAAAAGTTAAAAAAAATAAAAAACGAATGAAATGAATCTTTCCTGCATATTTTTTAAGGTCGTACATTATAATGATAAATGTGAGAAATTCATAAGTAATCGTTGTTACAAATGTTTCTGCATGGGACATAATATGTACAAGTGTCACGAAAAGAAAACATGTGTGCATTGCAACAAGGATCAACATAACCGAGCGTTATGTCCTGATAAATTTGACAATAAAAAGGAAGTAGCTACATTAACTGCAACAAGTAAAGGAGGATATACTGTACTGCAAACAGCAACCGTGAATGTCACTAAAGAACGAGATGCTTTCAACTGGAGAAAATGCCGCGTTTTATTAGACTCAGGTTCCCAAAGATCTTATATTACACAAGAGTTGGTAAAGAATTTGAATCTGCCAATTGAAGAAGAGCAAAGGTACTGAAAGATTCAATTAAAAGAAAACTTATTCATGGTAAACTCAGAATTTGGATGGATATTATCTGGTGAAATGAAATCCGAATCCACTGATCAATTGTCAGTATTGACTTATTTCCAAACAGGGATGGATGTGAAATTAAATCGGCCTGATCCTCCAATAGATCATGGTAACATAACGTTTTTATGGGAGCTTGAATCAATTGGTATTACGGATTCACCTAAACTTGGAAGAGATGAAGAAGCAATCAACAACTTTAATAAAACCACTAATGTCATTGATAATCGTTATACAGTTTGTTGGCCTTGGAAAGAATATCCTCCGACTCTAGATCCTAATTATGGTCTAGCATATGGACGTCTCGTTAACTTATTAAAACGTCTAGATTTCGATACGCTGGAAACTTACAATGAAACGCTGAATGATCAAATCAACAAAGGTGTAATAGAAGAAGTTACAGATCCAAATAAGTTTGAGGATCACCCGGTACATTATTTACCACATCATGGTGTAGTTCAAAAAGGAAAACCTATAAGGATTGTTTATGATGCATCCTCTAAAGTTAAAGGAAAGAAAAGTCTCAATGAGTGCCTTTACTGTGGGCCCATGATGCTAGAAGATTTAACAAGTTTATTAATACGATTCAGAAAGCATAAAGTAGCACTGTCAGCAGATGTTGAAAAAGCGTTTTTGCAAATCGCTCTCCATGATAAAGATCGTGATGTGACAAGATTCCTATGGGTGAAAGATATAACAAAACCTCCAAGTAAAGATAATCTTTTATATCTGAGATTTTGCAGAGTCCCATTCGGGGTCATTTCCAGTCCATTCCTATTAAATGCAACTATAAAACACCATCTAGCAAAATGCGATAAAGAACAAATTAGAAAAATGGCTAATGATATTTATGTGGATAATTTAGTAACAGGATCTAAGTCTACTGAAGATGCTTTGAACTTATACAAAGATGCCAAAGTCTCTTTCGGAGAGATATCAATGAATCTGAGGGAGTGGAGCTCTAATTCGAAAGAGTTCATGCGACAAGTTCCGGATACTTCTAAAGATGGCATAGTTAAGTTACTTGGTCTTGATTGGAATTTAGATAAAGATACACTTCAGTTAAGATGTAAATTCGACACTGCAGCTAATACCAAACGTCAAGTACTAAGAGTTATTGCATCTGTTTACGACCCTTGTGGATTTGTCGTACCATACTTATTGCGAGCGAAACTATTTTTACAAGATCTATGGAAGGCTAAAATAAAATGGGACACAACACTTTCAAAGGATTTTACTACAGAATGGGCAGAAATTCGGGAAGAATTAGAAGAGATTAAACAGGTCGTGATACCCAGAAGCTTGCTAGACAAATCAGAAACTGGAAATTGTCAACTACATTGTTTCACAGATGCATCCCTAAAAGCGTACTCCGCGGTGGTTTATATACTACATGGAAACAAATTAAATTTTGTCACTGGAAAGTCCAGGCTGGTACCTGTAAAAGATCAGCAGCACCTAAAAATCCCACGTTTAGAATTACTGGGAGTTGTGATAGGAAGTCGTCTTATCAAATTCGTCCTTGAATCTCTTCAGATACAAGTGTCTCAACAAATATTATGGACAGACAGTCAAATTGTGATAGAATGGTGCAAATCAAGCAAACTTTTACCACCCTTTGTAGCGAGGAGAGTTGACGAGATTAAGAAAAACCCGAAGTTGACAATAAGATATACTCCGACGGAATTAAATCCATCAGACGTAGCAACTAGACCTACCAATATTAAAGTTGATAAGAATGTGTGGTTGACTGGACCTCAATTCTTACTGGATCATCCTGATTCTTGGCCTACGGAAAGATATCACTCTGTTCCAAAAGAGATTTGTCTTTTGGCGGGGGAGGGTCTCTCGAATGATGACATAAAAGACGATTTTCCCAAAGTACAAGAAAAACTGGATCAACCTACAGGATTAGATATCGGAGCAGTCAAGCAAATACAAAATGAATACTTCCCTCTAGAAATGCAAAATCAAGAAACTTCCATGAAAAGAAATTTAGATTTATTTAAAGACGTTGATGGCGTGATACGTTGTAGAGGTCGCTTGACCAACACTGGCTGGCCATACGACAAGCGATATCCTATATTGCTTCCTAAGAACTGTGAACTTACAAATAACATCATTAAGAAGACCCATGTAGACAATTACCATGTACGTTGAGCCTTTTGCGTCAACACTTCTGGATTCCCCATGGAAGAAGCCAGGTTCAAAAGGTCATCCGAAAGTGCTCACGCTGTACTAAACACGGAGGAGGACCTTACAAATTACCACCGACACCAGCGTTACCTTCTGAAAGGGTAAACTATAGCGCACCTTTTACCTTCGTGGGAATTGATTACATGGGACCAGTTCTTGTTAAAACTGAGGATGAAACTAGTAAAATATGGATTTGTCTTTATACCTGTCTTGCGGTAAGAGCAGTGCATCTAGAAGTAGTCCGCGATCTTACAGCAGAAGAAGGTCTGCTAGCTCTGAGGAGAATGATAGCTTGCAGAGGTCTTCCCTCACTTATAACGTCCGATAATGCTACGCATTTTAAACTTATAGCAGAAATAGTGTCTAAACCATACTGCATTGATAAAAACATAAAATGGCGCTTTATACTGCAGCTTGCACCATGGTTTGGTGGGTTTTATGAAAGACTAATTTCTATAGTAAAAAACTGCATGAAGAGGACTTTGGGGAAGCATTTAATATCTCTTTCACAGTTGTCGACTGTTATGAAAGAAATCGAAGCAGTAGTAAATACGAGACCGCTTCTTTACGTAGATACCGAACTTGGACATATTTTAAAACCTGCTGATTTCCTTACTATAGGTAAATGTATCACGATTGATACCTCTGAAGACCATTTTACTGGGACAGAGAATACTTCAACTAAAACGAATCTCATTCAAGGTTGGAAGAAAGGACTTGCAATCTTACAAGAATTCAAAGATATGTTTTTAAATAGATATCTACCAAGTCTTCGTGAGAGATATCAACATTCCCACAAGGAGTCAAAAATTTTAGCTAAAACCGAGCCGAAGGTGGGCCAAATTGTCCAAATAAAAGATGAAAATAAAAACAGAGAAACATGGAAGGTTGGAACAATTATTTTACTCGAGAAAGGAAAAGATGGAATGTGTAGAGTGGCTAAAATAAAGGTAGGCGATAAAGAATTTACAAGATCTATATCACATTTATATCCTCTCGAAATGGAGGAAGATGAAAATTTTAGAATGGATGGTAACTCTGTCAATGAACCAGAAAGACGTTCGCCAGATATGGCTGTGGAACATGTAAATGAAGAAAATGGCGATGAAGAGATTACATCAATTGAAATGACAAACGGAGACCCCGAAAGTAACATGATAGAAAAGGCTATAACTGAACAACCCAAAGATAATACAGTGTCTGAAAAAATAGAGGAGAACTTGCACACAGAGACAATACAGACGAGCTCAAGGTCAAGACGAGAAGCGGCCACTAAAGCTTTAGAAAAGATTAAACAGTGGACGCAAAACCTACTATCTTTAATTTCTCGTGGTGGGGAGTGTCGCGAACTGCAATAGTCCGCGAATATGTAAAATGTAAATAGTGTAAATATTACTAATGGAAACACTGATGAAGAGCATCGTAAAAGAAAGTTGGACCTTGTCGATGGTAAGTGGAGGCCGCCAATTTTTTCAGGGTAAAAGTTCTTTACTAAGTAGTGAAAGTTTTATGTGAATATATGGAAGCAAAATATGAAAGCTAAGTATTTTAAGAGATAAGTATTTAGAGAGCTAAGTATTGAGAATTATGTTCTTATTGTAATCCAAGTATAATCCACGTATAATTCTGAATATTTACAGTCTTTCTAAATTTGATTAAGGACGCTGTCCATAACCTAACTCGAATTGAGAATTATAATTTATCAATACAATGCTAACATAAATTGAACCTTACTTTGATTAGTTCTTAAATGATTAACAAACCGATGAGACTTAATCCTTGAAAACTATAACTGGAGAAGAGTAAATAAGGTATGTTGTCCATAGAATCCACTCCCGGATCTTTGGGTATGCGTGGTGACGCTGCCCAGAGTGTAACGCGGGATGGTCGTGCTCTGTCTTGCACCTTCATGGTCAGGATGGGGACGTAAGGTCCTTTGTAGACCCCTAGAATCCAGTCCCGGATCTTTGGGTAGGCGTGGTGACGCTGCCCAGGGTGTAACGCGGGATGGTCGTTGCCTGTCTTGGGCCTTCTGGGACAAGACCGGGACGTGAGGGTGTATATACCCCAAAATGAAAGTAACAGGATGGTCGTTGCCTGTCTTGGGCCTTCTGGGACAAGACTGGGACGTGAGGGTGTATATACCCCAAATTGAAAGTGTAACAGGATGGTCGTTGCCTGTCTTGGGCCTTCAGGGACAAGACGGGGACGTGAGGGTGTATATACCCCAGAATGAATGAAGTTTGTCTTGTGTCTGTGGAACAAGATTAGAATATGAAATGATGAAAGAAAGTCTTTGTTTGGACATGACTAAGTAAGATGAGAACTCAGTATAAAGTTACAATAGATCTTTGATTTTGACTGAAAGAGACAAGAAGAGAGATGAGAACAGTAACAAACTCTTAACTGACTATTAATATTACAAGACTTATGACTTTATCTTATATCTAACCTGTGTCTGATAATAATGATATTATGTATAATGAAACTCATACTGTGTCAATTGGTTTTCAGTAACTATTCGTGGATTACACCTACATGAGTACAAGATCAGATCTTGTTACCCATGGCACCGAGTCAGTCGGTGTCATGGGTCAATTTCAACTGCAGGTGGGGCACGGCGAGGCTAAGGTGGATGATATAAATTATGCTCAGTAAATCAAAGCGAAGCAGATCATTATAGAAGCTGAACCTAAGGCATAAGGATTCATACAGAAGATACAAAAGGTATGATTCAATTTATTTTTTGTTCGCGAAGTTACATCCATATTAAGGGTTGTGTCAGAATGAACTTGGAAGTAGTCTATCTTCATACCGAAGGTAGATACCACTGATAAACATAACTTACACCAAAGTACAGCATGTATACATACATACTCATATATATATACCCTTTCGCGACACTAGTACTTAGTTGGTCTACTCCTAACAGCACCAATTCGATAAATACATCTATTTTTTATAGTCCCTACTAATATTATAAATGCGAAAGTAACTCTGTCTGTCTGTCTGTCTGTCTGTTACCTTTTCACGCCTAAACCGCTGAACCGATGTTGATGAATTTTGGTACAGAGATAGATTAGAGCAGTCTTTCCCAACGTGGGCGATAACGCCCCCTTGTGGGCGCTGCAGGCCTAAAGGGGGGCGGTAAGAGACCCAGAAAAAAAAGGGGGCGTTGTGTAGGGCTTTGGGGTCGATTTATAATTTCATCTACCTAGCTAGGAAGACTCTTAGACACCGACTGAGCTCTCGACTCTCGACTACATCTTGTGAACATCAACTAATATTAATTAAGATATAGCTCAAACTCGGTTCGATATAATAGACCGCGGGCAATCATGTTTTAACAAGTTTTTGTTAAATAATCCGATTTGTACATTCCTGTATCAATCGGCTGGTTCTATAATACTTGTTCTTGCTTGTCGAGTACGATTGGGCGTCGAATGAGATAAACGAGTTTATGCACGTTTGTCTTATTCCTGTTGGTGCGTGCTGCTTATGCAATCCTATATAAACGACGTAAATTTATTTTATTTTCATTTGCGGTTTCGCGCATAATAGATAAGCAGTACTTCATTATAACACTTACGTATTTCTCAAAACAAAACAATGTCGGAAGTAAAAAAGAAGAGACGGCAATACTCTGCGGAATATATTAAATTCGGATTTATTGAAAATCCCACAAACCCGTCGTCGCCTTTGTGTCTTCTATGTCTAAAAACATTTTCGAACGAAGCAATGAAGCCTTCAAGACTGCAAGATCATTTGAATAAAATGCATCCAGATAAGAAAGACAAGAATGTAGCATATTTTCAAGACCTAGAGAAGAAGCATAATACTCAGCCAAGTGTATCAAAACTATTTTCGGCGGCTGCTAAGCAAGATGACGACGGACTTCGAGCTTCGTACAATATCTCTTTGTTAATTGCTCAAAAAGGCAAACCACACAACATCGGAGAAGAGTTAATTTTGCCAGCAATAAAGGAAGTAATAACTACTGTGCTTCATAAACCGGCCGCAGATATTATCCGAAAAATTCCTTTGAGTAATAATTCTGTGCAAAGACGAATTGATGAAATGGCTGAAAACATTGAAGAATCATTGTGCAATCATCTGAGGACTAGTCAATTCTCAATTCAGCTCGATGAGTCCACTTTACCAACTAATGAAGCGTTGTTGCTATCTTACGTGAGGTTTATTAAAGATGAGAAAATACGTGAAGAACTATTGTTTGCCAGAAATTTGGAGACAGATACAAAAGGCGAAACCATATTCAATACATTGGAAAAGTTTTGTGAAGAGAAAGAGATTCCTTTGAAAAATATTATATCAGTTGCTACGGATGGCGCTCCGGCTATGACAGGGCGCCATAAAGGCTTCATAGCGTACTTAAAAAATAAAATTCCAGATGTCCTTGCTATACATTGCGTTATTCATAGACAACATTTGGTTGCTAGAAACTTAAGTGAACGACTATTTCAATCACTGCAATATGTCATCAAAGCAGTCAATAAAATCCGTAGCAGCTCTTTGAATGATAGATTATTTCATCAGCTTTGTGTTACTAATGACGAAGATTTCAACCGTTTATTGCTTCATACTGAAGTTCGTTGGCTGTCAAGAGGCAATTGTCTGATTCGATTTTACAACCTGTTTGACTCTGTGATAGAGTTCTTGGAAACTAAAGATACAGAACTGCGCAACAAGCTCATAACATCAAAGAATGATATAGCTTACATGACAGACCTGTATAAATTGTTCAACGACATGAACCTCCAACTGCAAGGCGATGAACTAAATTTAATTAAAACAAAAAATGTCGTTGCTGCTTTCGCAGCCAAACTGCTTCTGCACAAAAAGAATATGGGCAGACGTGAGTTTCACAATTTTCCGAATTTATCAGTATCCTGCAGTAACGACGACTTGTTTGCCTACTGCCAACATTTGGAAAACCTCCACATTGACTTCACCGAACGATACCAGGACATTTTAAACTTGGAAATACCAGACTGGGTGTTAGATCCGTTTTCAAATGTCAACATAGCAATGTCACCTCAGCTGGAAGAAGAACTTATAGAATTGACAACAAACGAAGAAATAAAAATCAAGTTCAAAAATGGATATCAAGAATTTTGGCTTCAAAAACCGATCCTGCAATTGTACCTTGGATTGTGGTCAATTGTTCAACGATTCTTGATAGCATTCCCATCGTCATATTTGTGTGAACGTGGTTTTAGTGCTGTGGCAACGCTGCTTACTAAAAAGAGAAATCGTTTGCGTGTTACCGAACGTGGCGACTTGCGGCTGTTTTTGAGTAAATTGGAACCTGATATCAACAAACTTATTGAACAGCATCAGATTCAACCTTCACATTAGTTTTTATATAAGAATTGATTATGTTTGTTTTATTTTCAATAAAAGATACTCTGTCCGAATACTATAAAGTTGCGTTTCAATAATCAGTTATAAGTACTTAGCGGTTTTTAAGTATGTTTAAAAAGGGGGGCGTTAAAAAATAATTTATTCTTAAAGTGGGCAGTAGACAAAAAAAGGTTGGGAACCCCTGGATTAGAGCCTGGGAAAGGACATAGGCTACATTTTATCCCACAGTTGGGCACGATATAACCTGTAGTCCACGCGGGCGGAGCCGCGGGCGGAAAGCTAGTTATTTATAAATTGTAAGCTACTATGGACAGTATGGTATTATAGTTGAAAAAGCAAGTATTAACAAGAAAACTTAATCTAAGTCTGTGGATGCTAACAATAATTCAACAAAAAAAAAACTCGATAATTTCAAGAAAGTCAAATCTTAAATGGTTTACAAGCCAAGAAATTCTGACTCCAAGGTTGACTTCGATTGAGTTATTAGTCATGAAGAGGAAGGATTATTTACCTACGTTTACAAAACAAATAGGTACAAATTTATGTCGGCTAATAGAGTAGGTAACGTGGTAGAATAGAAACGTACTTTTTTTATTTTCTAAGGCTGTAGATATCATATAGCAACAATATTTTCAGTATCTAAAAATTCCTTCAAAAAGTAAGTTAAGAAACCTACAAATATCCAATAATAGCGACGATTGAAAACACGGGAATACACCAAGAAATTCTGACTCCAAGTTTTCCCACAACTATTGCTAAAGCATCTACTTAGTAGGTAGGCAACTTTACACGCTGTTCTTAGTTCTGAGGTGTCTGTATAATAGCTGCAATTATTTCTAACAACAATCCAGGTTTATTAATTTATAATAAGATAAGAGTAGGTGCATGATGTGGTTCGTGATGTATGAAAGACAGGAATAAGTAACCCGAGGAATAGTTGGCAGAAAGTGCAACTTAAAAGATGAAGAACGGATTTTTCGAACTGATTAAATAGATAAAAAGAAAGAACCTAATTCTTCTAAGTCAAATGTGTAACGAACTTGACTAATCCTGGTGTCAGAGTTCTCAAACCACCCAATGGCGAACGACTGGTTTTAACTAACTTGGTTTTTACGACTATAGTCAATCGACAACATCCGGGACCGCCGTTTTAACGTGCCCTCCGAAGCACGGAAACGCTTGTGGTTAATTGCCACTTTGGTTACCCATCATGTTCCTTGCAGAAATTAATTGAATTTCGATCATCTGATGTACAGAACACACAGCCCGTTCTATGAATGTAGTCAAAAGGGTTGAGTGAGGCTTTTGGTTTTCTTTTTATTCACGTGAACAAATTCGCGAGCGGAAAGCTCGTTTACACATACAAGCTATAGCTAAAAGCTACAGTGGAACTGTAAAAGATTGTATATAGCGATCAACAAGAACAACTATTACTATAGGATCAACAATTCAATTTAAAAAAACTGTAACCTTTTTGAATCTAATAAAAAGTGCCTTAATCTTTTCTTACTAACTTCACAATAACAACTTTATACTTATAATGTTTTATTGTCGAACAGACCCCTTTGAAATCATTAAGTTTTTTTTGGTAGAAGTTAACCCGTTGACAGACGAAACACGATAATGGTCCCTCAGGTCCATTCATCTCGATTCATTATGGAAATATATAAATAATAATCCCGCCTTAATAAGTACAAAAACCATTCATTGGGTTATGAAAAATAGAATCCTTACGGCCGCTCATTTGATGAATAAAAATATTTATTTTTGTTCACAAATAGTTTATTCACCTGGTTTATTTTGATGAGTAAGTACCTTAGAGCACTTTTAACGCCGTTTCTCAGAGTGAGAGACTACAGATTAAAGGTACGATCCAAATATACCTCTTTCGCTTCCTATATATTCGTAAGTTTGTGTCGTACATCTATTATATACCCTTAAATACCCTTGTAACTATTACAAATATTAAAACCAGAAGGTCCAGGATTCTTGTAATTCACTGTGATCGTCATCCAAGAAGACAGCAGTTTTTCCCAAGTTTTTAAAGGGATATTTAGGATGTTTTTTTCACAGCGGAAGGTCTCTAATAAATGTGTTATATTAATAATCGAATATCACCGAATTGGAATCAATTTAGATCCAATATCTCCGGAATACGTAGAGTAAAGATAGTCAAGTATAAAAATACCATTATTTTTAAAATGCTTCGAAATAATTTCTTACTGCAACCAATGTTCTTTGTCCGTCGTATTTCCCATCGTAAGTACCTTCATATTACAAAACAAATAGCTCAGACAGGGCCCGATATGCGCCATGGCGTCGTCCGCAACGCAGGCGCAGCTCGTTACGTCCGCCATATTAGGCGCCGACTCCCGCGCAACCCAACGTTCAGCAGCCATCCGTAATGGACCAGAAAGACTTAAAAAGGCAGTGCTAAAAAGTATACACATGCCGATATGGAGGAAAAGAATAATGAATAACTAACATGGGAGAGTTTTTATGTTAACTAGACTCTGATTTTGATCGCGTGGGAAAAAATTCAGCCTCTGTATTCTAAATCAATTCGTTCTTCAGTTTTATAAAGGGTTTGGAGTGAATCAGGACGATAAAGATGTTCGTTTCACTTGCCAAGTCTTCAAGAGCCAATCCCAAAGACAATCAACTTAAGCTGTCCATAGACAAGGCCTAAACAGCTCTCGGATCACAAGAATCGCTCGTTCACGCTATTAAAACATTCCAGTTGGGCATTCCTACCATTATGCGATGAAATCACAGCACACGCAATGTGCAAGCAGTCTAACAACTAGCACCTAAGTTACATAATTTTTAGATGGACAAGCGGGCCAAGACACCTGAGGGTCAAAGTATCTAAACCGCCAAAGAGCCTCTGAGTTGGAGTATAAAACAATTGATAATCGATAACAGGCGGAAGCGATGATTTTGTACCCTCCAACGTACAGGATCGCTCGTGACAAATTATCATTACCTGACTTTGGTCGATTGACCAATTGAACCCTACCCTACATCAAGATCAGAACCTCATCTACTTGATCACTGGTCAATTCTGACCTCTCCTGTCTTATAGAATGTGCGAGTAACATTTTAACTTGATACTCAAAACTGGGGCGAATTTACTTTAATGATTTTGCTTCATTCCATTTGAGAGTTCAGAACACTATAATGCTGATATTAAGAGAAGCAGGATCATCTAAATCATTTTCATCTCTTCGCTTTTCAATCTACACTAAGTCCCGTTAAAAGTTATCTTTTCTATGGTCCCGTTTCTCATTAGAAGAACCTATACTTGATCAGTTTGACCATGATCGAGATCTTGTTCTGGACGGCTATTCCACCAAACAATGGTGTCATTATGGCGATTGAATAACAATGGTCGCTATTTTATCCGTTCAGGTGGCGAAATTGAGAACTATCCAAATTTCATACATCTAATGACGGCAGCTTCAACTGGTGGCGCCACCGCCAACTGAATATTCAGTTGCTAGGTAATTTGCGACTTTACGTTCGGTTGACGGTGACATTGCTAGTTGGCGTGGCTGTCAACAAGTACATGAAAATTAAACAGTTCTCAATATCACCACCTCAACAGATAAAATGTATTTTTTAAACGTGATTGGGAGGCTATTGTTGCTTAACCCACCCACCGCGCCGCGGCAGACGTTATGAGCTGCATGATAAATCTATCAGAAGCATTTTACAAGTTATCGCCTGAGAGGAATTGGTCATGACTCTGTTCCCAGCTCGGGTACCACATTATGTTTATGATACTGTACGGACACACGATTCGTTTTGTAAATTCAGCATATTTGCCACTTCCAGTAGAGTTGGGCGAGGTAACGTCAGTCGTCTCTCGCCCGCCACGCAGGTCACTCACTTTAAATGTAATTTTGTGTTTAATTGTAACTCAATAGAAAATGTCCCTCCAAAAATCTGGTTCAAACTCAAACTCAAAAGTGTTTATTATTATATATTTTTTTATTTCATTGAACATATAAAATGATACTTGAACACGTCAATATGATGAATTACATTAGCACTTTTGACTTTGCGCCTATTCGCAAAGGTGCAGTCTTCCTCAGGAGAAGAATAGGCAAGAAACTCCGAGGGTCGCTCTTTTTAAGACAATCATATAAATTTTCTTACTTTTAAGAAAATTCTCCTCATTTACCCTGTTCCCTGCATCCTCAAAAATACCATTGGTTAGTAGAATAGCCATCCAGTTACCATACTACTAGTGCAACTTGTGTAATGCACCGATACGCCGGTAAGCTTTGTTTGCCGGTTCCTTTAATTATAAAACTTTTTTTTTCGTTTTCTGATCGAGAGACTGACTGGCGAGCGAACACGGGTGCACGTGTAGTTTTGACGACCAGTTTGTATGGGATCGAGGATGTTCATTGTATGGTTTTGATGTATGGAGAATAACGCCCGTACTCAAATAATGATGTGGAAGTACCTCGGAAGCAAAGAGGATATAATCACTACGTTTTACTCAGAAGTACTGAGTATATTTAAAGACAATAGACCAAGACTCAATAAAGCCATAGATGTTTTAGAAATCTACCAAGGTAAAGGATAATCAATTGGCAACACCAAAGGAACCACGATACCTTAATTACTTTGAAGAAAATAGTAGATTTTACAACGGTTTTGTGGACGAGTTATAAACTCTGCTTTTCACTTCGATTGCGAGGAAATAATAAAATAACATATAATAACAAATTTTATCTTTAAACTTCTGATTATTTTGGCTGTATGGAGTTTTATATGCCTTACTATAGACCCATTTATGAGTAGATCACTTTGTGCACTAGAGCACAAAATGCGATTTTCTGCAGCCTATAGTAGATCGTTTTGTGCTCTAGAACCAAAAATCGATTTTGTGCAGCCTATAAGCTGCACAAACAAGCACTTTCCGAGCATGATTAGTGAAAAAAATATATCTATCTATCAGGGCTTGTGATTGGTTGGCCAAATTAACGCAAAAATTTACAGAAAACAGCGTAACAAAACTGTACCTCAGCAATTGAAACTTGTAACTTTCAATTGCTGAGGTACAGTTTTAAGCTAAGATAAGCTGCAGGATCGACGGCTTAACGTGCCCTCCGAAGTACGGAAACGCTCGTGAAAAATTGCCATTTTGGTCACCTATCAGATTCCCTGCCTCTGTGTATGTTGCTTAACCTCTCTGATCGGTTGAGATCACCGAGCACCACTAGACAACAAGCGCTTCAGGAGACTGAGTTAGAATAAGGACTCTGGCACTAAGCCGTGAAAACAGAAGAAGAAAATCTTTCTACATGCGGAACTTCGCATTATTTTTTCCAATAAGTACCTAATTCGCATTTTACGGTGGTCTTAAATTCCAAAAAGCAGTAATCAGTACGTGATCAGAATGCAGAATGAGTTCGGAATGAGGCTGTAAAACATAACGGTACTCATTTCAAACAGCACCAGCTGATTTAATCTGGAAGCCTCGGAACCACAGACGAAGCCGCGGACGGTTACGAGTTTGTGGTTACATATGCGGTTTCTTTACCTGCAACAAAAGATATGAAAACACTTTTTTATTTTGTTGATTACACAATGAAAAGTATAGTAAAATATTTTTAAAAGAAAAAGCAAGTATTAACAATAAAACACTTAATCTAGACAAGGGCACGGACATCAAGTCTGTGGATGCTAATATCTTTATTAAAAAAAAAAAAAAGTTATTTTTGTCTTTTGCGGAAATAAATTGTTATGAAATTGGTAACCTATGATTTAAAGTTATCAAATCAATCCAGGAAAACAAAAGATTTATTTAAAAAACATATTTTCGATTGATATAAGTAACGACAACGAAGTCACTAAAATGTCGACTCGATTTGTACAATAAAACAACAAACAAACCGCTATATCTGAATCAGTTGCAATCACCAAAGCAATAGAAGTGAATAACGACTACAGTAATGCACAATTCACTAATAAGCCAAAGAGTTATGCGAGATAGTATCACAACCGGCTCGGAACATGCCGATAACTTTACGAGCAAAGCCTGGTGATAAACTTAGTCTACAGAACCGACAACTACTACCTTTTATGCCTAATTCAATGAGGCATGTTAAAGTGATAACTTAGTCTTGCAGAATAGGCATTCTAACCTTTTATGCCAACTCCAGTGAGGCCTCCTAGAGACAATTGACAGCGTGCGGCGAATTGAACGTTTGACGTTAATTGGTGATTGGTTCTTATTTATGATGCTTTTCGTCTATTTTCGGATTTAAATACACTTCAATCTTGTCTTTTGAATAAAGTAGTTAATTTTCTTTGAATAGTGAATAGCTTCTTGAGAAGGGCCTCACAGCATTCAACCAAGAGAGGTTGATTCTAGAGCGATCGTCTCTCACAACACTTAAGTGATTTTTCACTGATATTTGTATGGTAGCGCGCAGTAACACCACTAATTCCACCTCTCTGTCTCTCCGCTTACATCAGTCAATGGTGAGTAACTATGTCTAACTAATTTGCGTTCAATGCAGCTCGATTGGTTATGTGCACGATGAGAAAAATTACCTCGATAATTATTTCTCAGAACTTTATCCGGTTTTTCAGCTAAAAATAAAAACTTTTGTAACATTTCAAATATTACTGTGTACATCTACCACCTAACGGATAAAGCCACAGCATTTTGCTGCTTTTCTCTTTTCTTCTCTTGTCATCGTTTAGATATTGAATTTCGTCTCATCTGCCACGTATCCCTCATAATCTGTGCCTGATCGGGAGGTTCAATCACATCGTTTATGACAGCGCGGCGCACGCGCATTGAGCACGTAAACAGGCAGAGTACGGCGCAGGCGCCATCTTTATGGCCGTACTTACTAAACTAAACACTTCCCTTGTTTGGACGATCGTTAGTTATATTGTACCTGCCGTCATTAACATGTAAATTTAAGAGTTCAATTCTCGGAATCATTTTCCACTTTAAAAACGTAAGAATCAACAGACTTCAAATCCCAACAATGCATATCAGCAGATAACCACAAACTAAAACATCATCTAAATAATATCTATCGTTAATATGCAGCTAGAGTACGATGGTGATAGCGCGCGTAATTCACCGCGATCCTATGTCAAAATTTCAACATTGACAACGCCAAATGGCGAGCAAGCCTGGCGAGGGGCCCTGGCGCAATCAAAGTGAAGTTTCAGCGTGAGCCGAGCGCGAGTTTGTCGTTATCGTACTAGAGCTGCTGCTTGAGTACAATGGTGATAGCGCGCGTAATTCGCCGCGCTCCTATGTCAAAATTTCAACATTGACAACGCCAGAGGGCGAGCAAGCCTGGCGAAGGGCCCTGGCACAATCAAAGTGAAGTTTCAGCGACAGCCGAGTGGCGCGCCGCGCGAGTTTGTCGCTATCGTGCTCGAGCTGATGGGCAAGATTTTTTGATAATTTCGATACTACTTTATTTTTATTTTTATTATAAGATGGATTAACTCTTGACCTCAATCTTGACCATAAAGGTCAAAGATGGAGCGAGTTAACCCAGAAAATGCCTATAAAGGCACTGGTACTCCCACGCACTGACGGAACACAGTAAGCTGTTTGGCGTCGGACTTCGGTAGGAGGGTGGTCGCGAACCAGACGGCCCTTTACAGAGCCTACCACACCGCATGAGACCATTAGACGACACCTCAGATTCAGAAAAAAATGAAGTGTCGTTGCCAGGGATGGATTACTAGGAGGCAGGTCTCAATTGTGTTCCCTTACTTATAGGCCTCTCTTTACATGTCGTAAGTACGCGTAGCATGACGCCTCAATCACTAAACACTTTCATCGATCAAAACATTAACTACACCCATCACACGTCATAATGTCATAAATTTACTAAATGTATTAGATTAGAAGGCACCTCAATCAAAATTCCGAAGATTACCAATACATTACCACATATTACCCGATACGTCACCACGGTACTTAAACTTTATAACTCACAGACGAGATAGAACTTCAATTATTGTATTTTATCGAGACCATGCGGCCATATATCATGTGTAGGGTTATTTATAGTGTTTTGTGAAATACACAGTGAATAATAAAGTTGGAAGTATAATTACTGGAAGACGTTTATCACGCTGTGGCGACAAGGCGATCCTGCCTTTTAGAAAGTGTCCGATTACTTAAGAATTAATTAATAAAATTGAAATGTTAAGTTATTTTAAGGGTGTTTAATTTCTGATTTGGTCATTATGCTAATTTTATTTACAAAAAAAAACACAAAATCAAATAAAACTTAGTTATACACTTAAAGATAAAATATAGAGTCGAGCGCGTCTCCGCGAGGCGGCATGGTTCCCAGCAGGCAGGCGGCGTTCCCGCGCTGGATCGCAAGACTTATCTTTTGCGTGAGAAAGCTACCTGCTCTACGGTCACCTGAAGCCTCGATGAGACTTTTAAGGCTCAGTCTCTTTCCAAAAGATCCAAACTACTCATTTTTTTATCAGCCACGTCCCTACCGAGGGGCACGGGCCTCCGTTCGAAACACAAAGGAGATTTTTATGATAGTCAACCACACTGACCCAATGCGCACCGCGGTCTTTCGAAAACGAATTTTCTTAGACGTGTGGGTTTCACCACGATGTTTCCCTTCAAAGCTGAGAATCTCGCTTATAACTAAGTTATTTGAAAAAAAAAAGTAATATGATTACCACTAAAATCGCACAAGCATTTTAGCTCCTCAATAAAGTCTTCATAGGCATAACTTCGTTTGTTATAACTATTGAATTACCACACTCTGCACCTTTTTTGTTGCGGTCGGGTATCAGATGTCCCTCGCAGAACGGATTAAAGAGGATTTGGTGTCTTTGACCGGCGCCGGCGACTTTACAAATCGTTTATTTGCGGTTTGCAAGTATCTATGAATAGGTACTTTTTACACCTTTTTTCAATACGTTTTTGTAACAAAACTGCACTGAACCAGTGTGTAACGAGGCGGCATGCGCCTCTTCTTCATCCATTCTCTTTTTGCGACATTTTTACTCTTCAGTTTTGGCATTCTAAATCTAGATTCGAAATTAAACACTTCTAGCTGTCATTCGCTGGGATGACAGACCCAACTGAGTTTCCGTCGCAGGCGCACGCCCGCAATATTGTACTGATTTTTATATACTTATTTGTAAACAAACATAGTTGTAATAAAAAGTTTAAAACTATACAACTAGTAAAAAAACATAGTTGTATAGTTGTAAACAACCATCAAAAGTTTAAATGTATAATCTATTAAACGTATTTCTTGCTTAATATTTATTATTCCTTCATCATGCTCCCATTCACTGCTTCGAAAGGAGGCCGTGTTCTTGGTCATAAACATAATAAACCTTACTTATAAGGAAGGATTATTTAACCTAATCATCTTGCGCCTGGAGACTGCTACCCTGAGCCGTTTGGAAGTCCCTTAACTATTCCGTCCGAAGCTGGAACATCCTGAGAAAACCAGAAAAAGTTTGGCTTCAGTGACGAGTATACCTGAGGATCTGTACAAAGTATGGGGCACCTACTATCTTGCTTTAGCTGCCCAATTACTTGCACCTTGAATGACTTGGAAGAGGTCAAAAAAAATGACGCAATAATGACAGCGTGTCAAAAGAACCAAATTGAGAATTAGACAACATGCCTTCACACTTTTTTTTTATTTGATTATAAGATGGGTTAACTCTTGACCTCAATCTTGACGATAAAGATCTACGATGAGGTCGACGATGGAGCGAGTTAATCCAGAAAATGCCTATAAAGGCGCTGGTACTCCCACGCACCGACGGAACACAGCAAGCTGTTTGGCGTTCGACTTCGGTAGGAGGGTGGTCGCGAACCAGACGGCCCTTTACAGAGCCTACCACACCGCATGAGACCATAGGACGACACCTTAAATTCAGAAAAAAATGAAGTGTCGTTGCCAGGGATGGATTACTAGGAGGCAAGTCTCATTTGTGTTTCCTTAGTCGCCTCTTACAACACCCACGGAAAGAGATGGGGTAGTGTTATTCTCAACCGATCACCACACGGCACTTGATATCAGCACACCAATCCCGAATCACCAGGACTGCTATTCCACTAGTAGTTTGCAACTTAACGTTCGGTTGGCGGTGGCGTTGCTGGTCGGTGTGACTGTTATTAAATGTATGAGATTTCGATAATTCTCTAAATTGCACGAACGTTTCCTTATCGTATAATGTATGGTAAACTTGGCTAACCCTGGTGTCAGAGTTTTCAAACCGCACAATGGCCTCTGACTTGTTTTTAACGACTGTAGTCAATCGACAACAACAGGGATCGACAGCTTAACGTGCCCTCCGAAGCACGGAAACGCTCGTGATAAATTGCCACTTTTGGTCACCCATCAGGTTCTCTGCCTCTGTGTACGTTGCTTAACCTCACTGATCGGTTGATATCAGTAAGCGCCACTGAGCTACAAGCGGAAGCTGAACAGGTAAAATGGTCACTATTGTCATACTACGTCATTGTTTAGTGGAATGTCCTGTAGAACACTATCGATGCAGGGCCAAATGCGTCGTGTTTGCAGAATGGCCACACGCGACGATAATTAGGCGAGCGACGCGTCGAACCGTCCTGAGCGCGTGTTTACTGATCAAACATCGACCACACGTTGTGGGATAGGTGACGAGCTTACAGCGGTTTGATGGTGACCAACGAACTGTTATTCTTAACTAGCTGATGCCCGCAACTTCGTTTGCGTGTTAACTTTTTCTTTTGAACAGATTACACTTTATTGACGGCCCATTAATGGACCTTCATTTAGTTTATTAAATATTGATTTAGTTTAAGATTTAGATTTTTACATACAAAAGTTTTTTCCCGCTAACTCCCGTTCCCGTGGGAATTTTGCAATATCCTGTTGCAACTAAGCTTTAAGTTCACCAAGGTACCTGCATGCCAAATTTCAAGCGTCTAACTTACGCGGTTTAGATTTTTCATACAAAAGGATTTTCCCGCCAATTCCCGTTCCCGTGGGAATTTCTGGAATTCCTTTCTTAGTGCACCTCTATGGTACCTAAGCTACGTCCCTTCCAAATTTCAAGTGCCTACGTTTAGCCGTTTAGGCTGTGCGTTGATATGTCAGTCAGTCAGTCAGTTTCTCCTTTTATATATTTAGATTTTTATGGATAATGGGTTTGCTCTTGACCACAATCTAGGCCAGGGGCGGAGATGTGGTCGAGGATGTAGCAAGCTCACCCAGAAGATGCCTTTTTATTCGAACTAAGATACTCGGGTTATATGTTCCCGGAAATACAGACGCAGGCAGAGAATAAGAATGAAAATTATTGAATTATTGTTTCTACTGTGAACAGTTGAAGCAGGTTACAGTGCGATTTTTCTTTTAAACTGTACATATGCCATTTTCAGTGTTTCATTCTTTTTTTTACCAGCCCATATTGGCCTCCCTTCGAAACAAGAAGGGGATTTAGGCCATAGTCCACCACGCTGGCCCAATACGGGTTGGTGGACCGCTCGTCTTTCGAAAATGAATTTTCTTAGACGGGCGGGTTTTACCACGATGTTTTCCTTCACCGTTGAGCAAGTGATAATTAGAAACCCGTACATAAATCCGAAAAGACGAATTTAGTGGTACAGGCCCACACTAGAATTTGAACCGGCGACCTTCGGATTACAAGTCTGGCTCATTACCAACTGGGCTATCACCGCTTCATTCATTAGTTAGCGAAAATTAAAGATGTGAATCAGTCCACCAAGCTGAACCACTTTCCCCAAGAAACATAGTAAAAAAAACATTACCTTGGGCAATCAGTTGATCATCTCAGGTATCGAATGTTAAATATCTACGACAAATGGAGAAAGAAATTATAAATTAGATTAATATACGAATGACAACCACAACTCCAAATCGCTTGTGATTAGCACCGCGTCGCAACTAGTTCTGGTATGCAGTAAGTAACCAAACTGCATTGGGCCTGGGCAGTCGACGTTGTGTGCAGTTGTTCCGGCCAGTTAGCCGAATTCATCGTGAGAACTAGTCCTATTACGACATTACTCGCCTTTTACAGCAATGCACTTTTTGGAGCAGAGATTTGATTTTGGTGTTTTGCTCAGTTATCTAGCAGCAACAGTACAAGTCTTGCTTAGTTAAATTGTCCAAGATTTACTTTTGAAATGGTGTAGTTTTCGTGATTAGTTCTTATGATACCTATCAGCTGCAATGCAAAACGTCCACAGCTGGCATAATAAAAAGAATTGTATACATCCTCTAGAATCTCAACATTGATTGGATCCCTGCACCACTTTTGGTGCCGTGTGGTAATCGGTTGAGAATAACGCCACCCCATCTCTTTCCGTGGGTGTCGTAAGAGGCGACTAAGGAAACACAAATAAGACCTGCCTCTTAGTAATCCACCCCAGGCAACGACACTTCATTTTTTTCTGAATCTGAGGTGTCGTCCTATGGTCTCATGCGGTGTGGTAGGCGCTGTAAAGGGCTTTCTGGTTCGCGACCACCCCCTACCGAAGTCCGACGCCAAACAGCTTGCTGTGTTCCGTGGGAGTACCAGTGCCTTGATAGGCATTTTCTGGATTAACTCGCTCCATCGTCGACCTCATCTTAGACCTTTATGGTCAAGATTGAGGTCAAGAGTTGACCCATCTTATAATTTAAAAAAAAACTTACCACGTGATGTCAATGTTTTAAAATTGACTATTACACCCATGCCGTGGTTTATCTAATGATCATTGTTGTCTTTCCCTACTCAGACCGTTGTAAATTCGGAATACATCTTGACAATGATAGAGAAGTCTGCAGATTAGGCAATCACAGTGGAGCTAGAACCTGAACGGATTTGATCATGTTCTATACCTACAGTCACTTGAATGTTTCTCACGGACTTTTCAGTCACAGTGAAGCACTCGTAGCCCAGTGGCTCTCGGTGTCTCAACTGATCAGTGAGGTTAAGCAACGTACACAGAGGCAGGGAACCTGATGGGTGACCAAAGTGGCAATTTATCACGAGCATTTCCGTGCTTCGGAGGGCACGTTAAGCTGTCGTTCCCGGCTGTTGTCGATTGACTACAGTCGTTAAAATCAAGTCAGAGGCCATTGTGCGGTTTGAAAACTCTGACACCAGGGTTAGCCAAGTTCACCACATACTTGACTATACCTACACGATAAAAAGAAGAAGTCACAGTTAGCATCGGTTAGTGACAAGTACTTAATGTAGAGGCTGCACAGTGCACATCAAGTGCCTCGTAGGTACACTCTTTGCTAGTACGACAAAAGAACGACTTTACAATGAAAATGGCGTAGGTTAATACATACACTCACGCCTATAATTCCTGACGGGGTAGGCAGAGCTTCATGTGGTTCTCACGACGCCACGTTTTGCATACATTCCGAGGGTTATTAGCTTCGATGTAAGGTTCATAGGTTGTCAGCCTTTCGCCCACTTCAGCAAAACCCCCACGTCCACTAACTGGTCTTACAATGTGCCTAGGAAGAGTTAGCAGCCGGAACATTTCAAGTTTCTCTTTCATCTCCAGTCCAGCGTGAAAGTTATAACATAACTCTGTACATAACTCAGGGAAGATCATGAATAACCAAATAGAGGGTGGGGGCCGGTGATCTATAATACAGGATTTTATTCTAGTATGGACACCAGCAGCTCGAGCATGATGGCGACAAACTCTTGATTTTTTTTATTTAAAAAAATAATCCTCATTCATGTAAAACAGTTTAGTAAAACTATTTTTCGAATAACTATGAAATTAAAAAAGATATAAGCCATCGAATATTTACTTCTATCTCTTTCTAGCAAAACGAAAGTTAACACGGAGTGTGTATGTACGTAGTGACATATGACGTCACAGTACATGTCGGATCTCTGTCTAATCGGTGCGTAAATAATAGTTTTAAATGCGTATATCGGCCGTATTTCTTGGCCAATTTTAATTTTACTTTTTGTCATATCAACTCGGTATTGTCATATTTTGTTAATCAATGTGATAAAAAAATTCATGCATATTCCCTTTTGCTCGAGGGCCCCGCGCAAATGCCTCGCCCTCTGGCGTTGTCAATGTTGACCTTTGACAAAAGACCGCGGCGCATTACGCGCGCTATCACCATCGTACTCGAGTTGCAGACTCTCACAAAGATATGATGTGCATTACTTTACGAGTTCAGTAATAATAATGGTAAAGACGCTTTTCTACCATCAGTTTTATAATACAGCTATAGTAAAACTGTAGTACGCCTTAAGGCGATTAGAGTCGTCAATGACCTTGACGTTTGAGCCCTCTGCCCCGCGCGCCACAACCCGCACCCCGCAAGAAAACACCGGTCAAAGAATACACAGGCGTAGAATGCACAGAAGCGCACTCCATACATTACTGCCTATCACTTGAGTTTGTATTGATGAATCTAACTAGGTACTTCTAATAACAAAAGATGTCTGTGTATGTAAGTAATTATACTTAATCTAAGTTGAATTATTTTGATTGCCGCAATCGACGTAATGCTATTATTCGACAATTCTGGCATTCTCGCCGGTCGCATATATACAGGGTGGAATTTTTTAACGTCTCCTGGAGGGAAAGTACTCTAAATAAATATAATAAATATATATAAATCTTAATAAATATATATTTGTGATATATTTTTAGTGCATAAATAGTCAACTTATTTATAATTATTATTTAATTAATATTTGCGCCTTTCCCGCATTTCAATCTATAACTCCTATACCATAAGGTTGCCTGGAAGAAATTGCTGTTAAGCAATAAGGCCGCCTATTTGTATACATTATTTCAAATTCGCTGTATAAACATATTCTGTAATCCTATGTGTGCAATAAAGAATATTGTATTGTATTGTGTATTGTAAATACTGTAGATAGAAAATTTTACTCAAAGGAAACATTCCTTTATTTTTAATAATAGAGCGGGACCCAAGGAGAATAAAGTTCATTTCCGTGGGACTTACCTCCGCCATACGAACTACTGGTAAGTACTTATTCGGCATATTTTCTTGAACACAAAAAGTGCGGTAGTCACTTTCTAAGAGTATGGAGGGGGTAGCTATGACGTGACGTATTTTATTTACGCTATATTTAGATAACTACTGGACAGATTTACTTAAATAGGGTCTCAAATGAAAGATAATTTAATGAACATTGTTTTATTCTAAAGATTCATTAGTGTAAACCTAGTAACAAAATAAATATTTTCAAAAAACGACATTATGTAAAATTAAACTTTTTTTACTGTGTGAAAAGAACAGAAACCGTTAGGATTACGGTAATTTAGCTCATTATAAAAAAAATAGCTACACTTATCAGCATTCTAATGAACCTAAAAACGTTTAAGTCGAGTGTAAGGTTTCGTTACATATTTTAGCAATTTTTGCACTTTTTAAAACTATTTTTGAGTGTTTAACTTGAATTGAATAGTTCGGTGAATGACTTTTTCCGGTACAACTACTGACAGACAAAACAGTAGCAAAGTTTAGTGGCTAACTTGATGCGAAATTCAAAAAGGGAAGGGGAGTTTGGCTGACGGGGACATTCGTTGCCTGGCAGTTGAGGAGAGTAGTCGTGTCCTTAGAAAATGTAGTTTACGGAAGTGTCAGTTAAAATAGTGAGATCTAAAATATAATTAAATTGTACATTACCATGAAGTGGAAATATACGTTTAAAGAGGACTGGTGTTTCCTTTGGATTGATGCACGTTTTACACCTCAGAAGTGGGATGGACAACGCATAAACGCGTAAGTAACACGCCTTAATTGTTTTAAAGGAAACCCTTTTGATGTAGATATTTCATGATTAATTAGATACAACGGCAATAACCGATCTATCATAAAAGGGAATCGTTATGAAGGTAGATGGTTAACTATTTTTAGTTATTTTTAAAATTCTATATTTTGGCACAGCTAATTTTTACAGCTATTATGTGCAATTGGTAGAATAGTCCTTCTTTTACATAGAATGACGTCATCGATGTCGTAAGATACCGACTCGGTACCTGGGAATTTATTTATACACATAATAATTGTGAGTGCTTTGAATTTTTCTCTCTACCTACATTCAAGCTATGATCAAAAACAAAACTGTAACCGACGGAATCAAATATGGTGGCACCGGATTACTCGAACTCTGTGTAGGGGTTTCTTAAAGGGGGTTGGAAATTTGATTATTTTTGCGCTAGGAGTAGCCGTTTTGAAGATATGACTACTTTTATGAATTCCTTATATATTTTGACTGTTTTTTTTTCTTTTTTATTTAGTTATATCTAGATAATACCACAAACAACATAACAAAATATTCCCTGCGATTGGATATGTATCTATTATCTTATTTTATTATTTAATGAAACTATGTATTTAACAAATCAATCAGGGTCAAAAACATTTGATTCGTGTAATGTAACTTTAACCATAGCATGTCATATTACATAATCTAGTTATCTAGTTATCTGAAAAGGAGATGCTTAAAACAATTGCATTAGAATTTTCAACTATGTCTGTTTAATGTGCAATCATTCTCCAAGAACAGGCAAAAAATTAAACTTAGAGGATACCAAACTAGTAGCTGTTACGTAGCAACAACATAAAGGCAACAGTTACTCAAGAGTCTGTTTCGATTCATGTATGATTTATTAAAATGGGCCAAAGATTCAAATAAAAAAAGCTTTATTAATGCTTTTAAACTAGCAAAATTTAGGGCTCCTCATGAAGCTCAAGAACTTTTTTATAGGAACCCATATCAAACATCAACTATTTTTTTTAGTTTTAAAAGGCGATAGCAGCGCAATTTCGCAGCTATTGGTACTAACAGTGTCATAGGCCTGACCAAACGATTTCAAATGAATGAAGCGACAAGTGCCAAAGTTCACGTCGCAGCACGGTGCAGGGATTCCTCCGAATGAATCTCAGTGTTGCCGATGTAAAAAATATAATGGCGGCTGTACACTCTCGCACGCCAGCGACCTGCCTCTGCCTCGAGTGCGTACGTTTACACTCTCATACCCATCAGTACAGACCAGTACCATTGAGTCCTTTGTTTTAAAATATAACGCAAGTACGTGCAAGTATGAAGAGTTTTATTTCGATACGATACGAAGCGTTATTTTGGTTACGAGAATTTTTGAAAATAGTTCGTAACAAAATGAAGAAAATTTTTGACAAAAAAAAATGCCTGTTAATAAAAATTATGCCTGTTCATAATACTTTTTCATTTTGCTGTGATTCTACCCGTTTTGTCACGTTATTTTCAAGATTATTCGTACCAAATCTAAGTACCGTAGTCAGTTCGGCGCTACCCACGCTCACTTAGACGACTGCAGTTCCGTTGTTTATAGCTCGACTTAAACGTTTTTAGGTTCATTAGAATGCTGATAAGTGTAGCAATTTTTTTATAATGAGCTAAATTACCGTAATCCTAACGGTTTCTGTTCTTTTCACACAGTAAAAAAAGTTTAATTTTACATAATGTCGTTTTTTGAAAATATTTATTTTGTTACTAGGTTTACACTAATGAATCTTTAGAATAAAACAATGTTCATTAAATTATCTTTCATTTGAGACCCTATTTAAGTAAATCTGTCCAGTAGTTATCTAAATATAGCGTAAATAAAATACGTCACGTCATAGCTACCCCCTCCATACCCTTAGAAAGTGACTACCGCACTTTTTGTGTTCAGGAAAATATGCCGAATAAGTACATACCAGTAGTTCGTATGGCGGAGGTAAGTCCCACGAAAATCGTTATTTGAAGACTTTTTTACGAATAGGTCCCGCTCTATAAGAAACAAAACAGCATTCAAGGATTTTCGAAATTTCGCTTGCCACACCCAGGAATCGAACCGGCTTAAATTCAAAAAAATAACACCCTGCACTTTTATGGTATCGATCGATAGGGTCAATCGTAAAGATCAAATGTCTCTAACAAACATGGTAAATTAGATGAAAAGAGAACCATTAAACTACATAAAACCTAACGATGGGACCCTTAAGTAAAAGTGCTTTAACACGTCCCATCAAATTTGTAAGCTTAGATTTAATGGTCTTCCTTTCACTTAATTTACTATGTTTGTTAGGGAGATTTATCCTTACGATTGACCCTATCGATCAATACTATTAAAGTACAGGGTGCTTTTTTTGGATTTTAGCTGGTTCGATTCCGGGTGTGGCAAGCGAATTTTCGAAAATTGTTCAGTGTCATGGGCTGATTCACCACCTGAGAGGATAAGATCGAATTACTTAACACCCTATACATATTATATATATTCAATCATATAGATTTAGATCCGCATAAGTACTTAATACAATTAAATTTCGTCAAACGTCTATAAGCGCAAAATAATCAAATATTACGACTAGATTACAAACTTATAATAGTAGGTACAATTAGCGTCCACGCGCGAGCTATACCGTAACACAATAATATCGTCTGACTGCACTACTCTCTAAGCACACTAATACATAAATATACTGTGTCAACGCACACAGGCAAACAGAAAATACGCTTTATCGCTCGTAAAAGTTTGGATACGAGTGACACAGCCGTCCCGTCGGAATGCCAGCGGAGGACTGCCGCCCGCGCCCGCGCAGACCACCCTCTGCAACTAAACGTTCGGATTTCCGTTTTTCGTAACTTTTGAATGAAAATATTGTTCGATTTACAAAATTTAAACGTTGTGTTTCAAGAAAAAGGGATTCTTAATTAATTAATATAAGAATATTTCCATATATCATAGCCGTTTAGGAGCAGTAAGGAATTTAAGTCAAAAATCGATATCTCGTGGTATTTTTTTTAAAATACAATACAAAGACGTAAAAAAAAAATACTGACGTTCCACATGTAGTCCTTGAACAGATGTTTCACATATTTTTTTTTCAACTTTCCCTGGCCAGTCATAAATGAGAAGTAAGCTTTACAAAATGCTCAATATTCGGAAATTGAGGGATCTAATCGCCTTAAATAGACAGTCAACACTAACTGAACAGGTACACACAGTCCAAACAATTGTATTGTCCCGTACGAGATGGTAGCCAACCAATTAGTCGGGGCGAGGTGAAGAATAGAGGGGGAGGGGGGATAATTGGGCCTGGACCGGTTCCACTGAGGTCCACCGAGAGGAATGCCTGTTTCTTAGACAGGTTTAGAACCTTTTAACGTAGTTTGTCATTGGGAAAGTGGACATTGTCCCGCCCTTTTCGATTTTCGTTGGTTTGATTTAGGTCCGTATTACAGAACGCGACTCAGACTCTGATCTTTACTTAAGTAGCAGTCATCTTTGTCATTTTGATAGTGAGAGAAAAAGACAATCACTTAAGTATAGATTAAGACTTTCTGTAATGTAAGGATGTACCTATTAAAAAAAAACAACGAGTTGCAGGCAGAAGTGAAAAACTTGAACATTAACGTTGTGCATTAACATGGAAATAAAATAAAATACACAAAAAAGTCCGTTATTCTCTTAGGATTCGAACCCTCGACCTGTTGCTTACAATCTGGCAACTCCTCCACTCGACCAAACTGTCTACTTTCAATTCAGTATAATAGTCTATCGGAATTTGCGCACTATGTGCGAATAATCGTTGACATCTGTCACTGAGATAATTTTACCATAGGGCTGCCATCCGTCCGGGTTTCCACCCATACTTCAAAGTACACAAAGCTGCTAAAGAAGTTTTCACTTCAAAAAAGGTGGCAACCCTATCCTACGCATTTTTGATCACGGTCACGTGACATCTGACAAGAGTTCATCACGAGTTTAACATTTTTTCCCCATACTAAAAGTGCTCAACGCCGCTAAAGAAGTTTTCACTTCAAAAATATAACTCTTGAACGGCTGAATATTGATCAAATGTGTATAGCTAAGAACCATTTTGAATATGTTAGCTTCCAAAGAAAAAAAAAAAGAAATCGGTCCATTCGTTTAGGAGCTATGATGCCACAATCTATGTACATACAGGGAATCTATGTCCATACAGCCATTTTTAAACATAGTATAGTTTTTTTGTTGTAAGGCTCTAAGGGCGACTTGCACCAAAGTGCTAAACGTATTTAGCGAGACTAATTAAATCGTTTATTTGAGAAACCCCATAAGTCAGAATCGTCGGATGATTTTAAAAACATAAAAAATCATTTTTTGAAAAAACTGAGCATATTTATTATTCAAAAATCCTATAAAATAGTAATGTCAGTATCGGTTAAAATGATTACATGTAGAAAAATTCAATTATTCAACTTGTACCATTAAAAAAATCAACCTCGTTGAAAAAGTGACTTATGGGGTTTCTCAAATAAACGATTCAATTTTGATTAATTAGACAGATTTTGTTGCTTTGACAACCAAGTTAAACGTGTTTAAGCAATAAAATGTACCTATTTAAGGTTTTGGTGCAAGTAGTCCTAAATGTCGGGGGTAATACAACATTTTTAATGGTATTAGTTATTTATAATTAGCCTGATTTTTTATAATTATACGAGAGTATTATAGAAGAGTTATTTTTCATAATTTGTGGATCATGCTCCACAAATTGGTGGCGAATGTCTGAGGACCGTGGGGTGAGGAAAAAGAAAAAGGAGGCCTTTGCCCAGCAGTGGGATCCTGAGGGCTTGTAATGATAATGATGATGATGATGATGATAGGAGAGTTTGCAAGCAACTGTGACGTATCTGCTCCTCCAGTAGAGGGACGGAATAGGCTAAAAAAAAAAACGGGTTGTGAAATGAAAACTAACATATTATTACTTCCTTGCGGTCTAAGAAGTTTTCACTTCACCCTCCGTCTTACGAATTTTCGATCAGGGTCACGTGACCCTGACGCGATTTTAACATTTTTTACCCATGTAAAAAGTGCACAACGCCGCTAAAGAAGTTTTGACTTCAAAAATAATTGCGCTTTTTAGTGTTACGAATAGAGGTAGGTCGTTGACCGATACCGACAAGTAGCCTAGATCACCAGATCTCTCCTGTGTGACAATGAATCACTGTCCCGATTTCGCGACTTTATTTTTAATCTACGCACTCTCTCGAAACAATACGCGAAACTCTGTGACGCCAACCTAAAAATAAACAAGACTGTGCACCGTAATACTTGGGTTAAGCAAGCAGCCAGTTTATGACAAGTTAAAAAAAAAAAAAGTAACACAAGGATAGTGATAAATAAAAGATATTCACTGTTGAACTTTTCACTTTCGCAATCATATCTTCATTTCTTGCAGTATTTTCTATCTATCTATACATTCACGCCTATAAACACTTTCGGGGTAGGCAGAACGCCATGTGGTTCTGGAACCACTTGACGCTAATTCTGAGGATTATCAGTAACGATGTATAGCGGTGAGGGGTTGTCAGCCTTTCACCAACAATAGAGCAAAAACCCTCGCGTCCCAATCTTGAATCTTGGTTTGTACAGTATGCCTGGGTAGAGTTGGCAGCTGGCACATTTTAATTTTTTTCTTTCACTCCCAGTCCAACAACAAATTTCAAGGTTTGAAAACTCTGACACCAGGGTTAGCCAAGCTCGCCACACACTTGACTATAACCTACACGATAAGAAGAAGTCCAGCGTGGAAGTTCTTGAAGTATTTTTGTATGAAAATAAATAATAAAATAAACGCTACACACTCAAAGGCCCACACTAAGGTTTTCCCTTGTGTCGTGGGTCCCTTGGAACAAATATAAAGACAAACACAAACACCCATGACCCGATAACAAACATCTGCTTTTTACACAAATGTTTGCCCCGACTGGGGATCGAACCCAGGACCGCCGATCAAGAGGCAGCGTCACTACCACTCGACCAAACCGGCCGTCAATAAATGCGTATTAAATCCAAACGTTCCCACCAAACGCCTGATACCTCAGCCGTGTAAATAATAAGCCGGTCCGTGTTAATTGCATTATCTCGCCTGCATCGGTGCACCTTCCGGTGCATTGTCGACTGCAGCATCTACGGAGAACCTTGTTAGCGGTTGTCCATCTTATAGGCAATGATATTGGAACGCTCTAGAGGATACATAACTCTACGATTGAAAGAATAGAATAGAAAAATCTTTATTTTATAGGACATTCATGATGCCACTAAAGGCGACTACAGCACCTAAATTACGATTTTACGAGTATGATGCGTAGATAAGCATGATGCACTGCATTAAATCACAGAAAAAAAATACTACGGTAATATTCAGGACATAAACTAGATAAGTAGTTTGCTGAAAACATGATTCAGCACTTTTGGTTCGATAAAAAAAGCTCACCAAGTCACCTCTAAATACCCAATATTATGTATCTTTTAAGCTGTAAAAATGATAGTAAAATGCACACAGGAACTTGAATTTGCTATCAAAATGTTCATAATTGAACACTCTCGATAAGTAGTTAACGCATTTTTCGATTTAAGCTGTTACCTTTCCATAAATCTCATTTTTCTAACTTTCGAACATGTTTTTACGCACGCATGCTTTCATAGTCCGTAAACTTCGTATCGACACTGTTCGCACTGCCGCTGCCGGCCCATCTCTTTCCGTGGGTGTGGTAAGAAGCGACTACGGAAACACAAATGAGACCTGCCTCCTTGTAATCCATCCCGGGCAATGACACTTCATTTTTATCTGAATCTGAGGTGTCGTCCTATGGTCTCATGCGGTGTAGTAAGCTCTGTAAAGGGCCGTCTGGTTCGCGACAATTCTCTTACCGAAGTCCGACGCCAAACAGCTTGCTGTGTTCCGTCGGTGCGTGGGAGTACCAGTGCCTGTATAGGCATTTTCTGGGTTAACTCGCTCCATCGTCGACCTCATCTTTGACCTTATGGTCAAGATTGAGGTCAAGAGTTAACCCATCTCATAATAAAAAAAATAAAAAATAACATCTAGCCTCCCAGTGTCTCTTCTAAAATTCAATTCCATAATGTATTGCTATTCATATGAACAGTACAGAGTATTATAATACTCTCGGTGGGGACGTATACGTAACGAGCACGAGGGCTGCACGAGCCTCCTTTCGAAGCCTCCTTCCGAAACACGAATAGACCAAGATCCCAGGGCCGCCAGACCTTACTTATTTTCTCACCGGTTGGGCTGAAGGCCAATTTTCAGCTACCAGGTTCTGAAGGTACTTCCAAAAATTGCTCACTTGTCTTGAAGTCTGGTTGCTATAAAAAGTATTGTTATAGTTCCTTGAATATCATATACGAAAATCACGGCTCAGATTGTAGGTAGAATCGCATAATTTACTTGCTAACTGCAAAGCGTCTGAACATTAATTTTAATATTTAATTAGTTATATTCTATAAGAAATCAGACCTCAATTTTTGGATGTACCTTCAGAACCTGATTGCTGAAAATTGGCCGTCGGCCTAGGTTAGCTGGTATTCATACGTTACTAGTACGTACTAGCACTACTATTTCCCACACATTTGGTTTATGAGAAAATAAGTAAGGTCTGGCGGTCCTGGGATCTCAGTCTAGAAGGCAATTTACGTCATACGAAAACGAACGAATTTTTTCAACACGATGTTATCTTTCTCCGCTGAAGGAGTTGTCCCAGCGAATTTGTTGTAAATCTAAAATAATCGCTTTAATAAACTGCTTAATTAATTAGTTACTGACCACTAAATTGCAATAACGGTATAAATTGTAACCATCTGATTTATATTAACTTCACGAGGGTAAAGACCGGTGACTCACTTCATGTCAACCTATAGGAGCTCTATCAAACGTTACAAATGATTTTCAACTCTTTGTATAACACAATAGTGTTGTAATTCCTTTGTCGATGCTTCTAGACACGTGTCGTTTCGTTTTGTAAAGCTAGTGAGCTCTATATCGGTTCCCGGCGTCCCCCCCCCCCTTTCTCCTGTACGTCTCGCGTACTATTTATTCCTGCCCCCCCTTTGGCGTCCCATTGAGCAAAGATCACGTTCGCAGATTTGTACTGTTGTCATAAACGTGATGTCCGCTATGGGATTTGAAAGACGTGCTATGATTTATGTTTAGTTGGAGTTTTGATAACATTGTGTGTTTTATATACTTAATTTTCTTCCATTCTCCTTCTTATCGTGTAGGTATAGTCAAGTATGAGACGAACTTGGTTAACCCTGGTGTCAGAGTTTTCAAATCGCACAATGGTCTGCGAATTGGTTTTAACGACTGTATGTCAATCGACAACAGTCGGGACCGACAGCTTAACGTGTTCTCCAAAACACAGAAATCATAATCATAATCGTTTATTGCTTTATGTGGTGTACAATGGGTCTTACATTATAAACTAGAGCGCACATAAACCCTGTAAGGGCACTGCAACTTATAATAACTAGGTCTGTGCTTATTAGGAACTTATGCCTATATAATTCAAAATACTCTTTGAGATTATAGAAACTATTTTCAAGTAGAAAAACTTTCAGTCGATTACAAAAATTTGTTAAGCTGTCTAAGTTTCTTATACAGGGTTATTTTTTAATCAGTACACAAATTTTTTGTACGTAAACATAGTGAAAATTTAACAGACCCGTATTTTTTTGTTTTACATCGTTTCATATAAAAATTTCAAGCTAGATCGTCTGAAGCATGAAAATAAATAAATTTTTTTGTATGGAAAAAAAATTAACTTCGTCCAATTGACTTGAAACTTGGTAACAGTACTCTTCAACACAATTTGTGACACCCGTGTTTCTGCGTTTTACAAAATTCATCCTCTACGACGTTAAAAAGGGGTATCAAAATCTGAAAATTTTGGAAAAAAAAATTTTTTTCCGTCTTATTTACGTTCTATGAACGTTACTGACACCGTAAGAAAAATTTGTGTACCGATTAAAAAGTAACCCTGTATTGGCTGGCCGTTTGTTATAAATTTTTATTGACATGCAGTAAACACCTGAACTAACTAAATCTAACTTTGTAAAGGGTGGAGCTAATATATCTTTACGACGTAAATTAAACGGTCTTGTGTGGGAATCTGTGGTTCGTAAGTAAAGAATCATGTGTTTTTTGACAAATTTGCAAATTTCGAAACGCTCGTGGAAACACACCTCTAATCTTTAACGGAGTAGGCAGAACGTTATGTGGTTCTGAAACCATTTGACGTCACATTTGACATTCGTCCCAAGGGATGTTAGATGGAATATGAGTATAGTGGTGATATTATGTTGTCAGCCGTTTGCCCACGATACAGCAAAACCTTCGCGTCCTATCCAGGTTGGTGGACTTAATAATTAAATATGAGAATTGTGAGTGGTTTTACAAATAAAAAAATGTCAATCGAGCGACAGTTTATCGTGCTTTCAGAAGCACGGAAGAATTCGTGATCAGTTGCCTTAGCCGCCGAGGGCTTCCAGTGCCTTTAACCTTTTCACCGCCAAAGTCTGATATATCAGACGTTTAAGTTTCGTGCCCTCACCGCCAAAGTCTGATATATCAGACAATTTTTTTTAAACTTTAATATCGTTCACCAAGCGTTCGCCATACGCCACGACATTTAAAAAAATTCAATTTTTTGATGTCGTGGCGTGTGGTGGGCGTTTTTGACGAAAACTCTTGGCGCTAGAAGGGTTAATAGATAGATAAATACCTACTTTATTCCATACTTAAAAAGGTAAGAAAAAACATACTCAATACAAACTTACAACCTAAAGTGTGCAAAGGCGGCCTTTAATCAACGGTTTTTGTCTATTAAAATATAATGCGTGCGCATGCGCATGTCAGTCTCCCGTCAAACGGCTGCCAGCCCGTACCTAATGGACACCGTAATAGTAGTATTATTGACCGTAAATAGTACGTAACACCAAATTCCACTTCGATTTTAAAGTGTAATCGATAGGTTGGTCGAGATCACTACTATCTTGTTTTGAATTGATAAATATGTACTTCGATATAAATACCCGCCTGCCCCTCGGTGGGGATATATATTTATGTCACCGTAACATTGTCAAACTCGTAATATTGTAATTTGACTTAGTAAGATTGTAAATATTTAATCTTCTCACAAAATTTTGTTGAATTTTGATTTCGCATTGCCGAGAAAAATTCAAAAACGTTAGAATGAAAAAATAAGTTTTTCGAGTAAATTCCTGAAAAGAATAGAGAACGAAATTTTAATAAAATATCTAATTTAATTAGTATATGTGCAAAATTTAATAGGTTTGTTACTCGTTCACGTCTATAATTGATATTGGTCGTAAACGTTAGAGGAAGTTTGTCTAACACGTTAAATTTATGACTTCAGCTAGACTATTGAACCCATACCTTAACATTATTGGCTAAACTACAAAAAAAATATTTCTGTTTTTATTTACTGGATATAGAGTACCTAAGATCTGTCTCCCATCAATAAGCTAATTTTTGTTACAAAAATGTTTAAAGGTTACGTAAATGATAGAACTAAAAAACTTCAATCCCTTTAAACCACCCTCAGAGGCGCAAATACCCACCCCGTGGCTAAGGGATGCCGACTCGTGCTTGCCCACTTGAAACAAAGCCCTTCCCAGAAGAGCCTACCTGTGACACCCTATTCGAGTGGTGCGCTCTACCTGTGCTGTAAGGGAAACTGTTCACTAGAGGACGTATCAGTTAAATTATTATCACTCTAGTTTTCTGCCCGGGGCTAGAATTTGGAAAAATTATGTAGAATAACAGATAGATAGATAAAACATTTATTTGTCTGCACAGTCACACACATACACAGTTATTACAATTTATATTAGACTACAAAGTTTTCCTAATTCTGATATCCAATAAATTTTACTGCATTTCATGAAAATCCGTCCAGTTGTTTTAGCGTGAAGGCCATTTATTAGTTCGAAATAAAAATAATAAATGAAAATAAATCATTTTTTTTTCAGGTATAGGCTGTACATTGTACATTCCCCATAGCTTAGTTTAGTTTACAATATAATACTTACTAATAATTTATTAATAATTGTAGTTTTACAATAATTAATAATAATTATAATCATAATTACTGAATTCAATATTATATTTATTCATTTATTAAATGTCATATTGAAATTAATTATTGAAATTAAAATATTGAAATGTCATATTATATTAAATTCAGTAAAGTTTGCCACACACTTGACTATACCTACACGATAATGAGGGGGGAATCGTAAAGGAGTAACACCCACCCGTATAACCATGCATCCTCATATACTTTCGCTTTTATAATATTAGTAGGATGTAGGATTATTATTACATCAAGCCGTCGGTGATCCACCTTTTTAACATCCCTAAAAATATTGTAAAATATTTTTCTAAAGCAAGTTTTCGAATGGCTTTAAAGTTAGGACTATTTTAAATTTTCACAATCCCAGCTAGAGTTTTCATAACTACACAGTATATTAACACTATTAAAAATCAATTCTTATTTTATGACAGAGCATCGCTTGAGACCGCCTACACCGATTTAAGCTGATATCAGGTTTATACTTATATAAGAGAAAACATATTTTCAGTAAATTCACCAATAAAATTCTGTCGGGAAGGAAGCAGCGGAAAGAAAGCTAGTCTACAATATGAAAGGAAAAAGTACGTAAGTGAACAATCCCCTTAAGGCGCGTGCGCACTTTGCTTCGTCATCGCCAAATCTCGGCCTAGCCTGTCAAATGCCGTTAGCAACACAAAACCTCAAGTGTTTGGACTTCACACCTCTATACAGCACTGCAGATTGTAGCCAGTATCACTATGGAGTATAAAGAATACAGGATTATGGAGATAAAGGAGAGATAACTGTAAAGACCCGCAAGAGACAGAGATGAAAGGGCGTTTTATTTGACTAACTAAACAGACGAATAGAATAGGCATTTATGCTAGCTAAAACTTATAGAAAACAGTATTTCAAAGTATAATTATATTCATAATAGTATTTGCAATGTGAAATGTGAAAGTGGGTTTGCAGGTCATTCCCTATGTAAGTGCACTGGGATCTGGGATATTTAGAGGGCTGAAGAGTCTTGTTGCAACGTTGCGAATAGGCAAAGATTTAAGAAATCAAATGTATTTGACGTTTTTAAGAGAGTTTAAATCCTTCCTTTGCACAGCAGGCCGAGTACGATAGTGACAGCGCCGCGACAACACCGCGGTCCTGTGTTAAAATGTCAACATTGACAACGCCATAGGGCGAGCAAGCCTTTGCGCGGGACCCTCGCGCAATCAAAGTGAAGTTTCAGCGTGAGCCGAGCGCGAGTTTGTCGTTATCGTGCTAGAGCTGCTGATGTCTTGTATTTGTCAAGAGGTTTTTTGAGATATCGTGTTTAGCAATTGATTGTACTTTTGCTTTTATACAATTTTCTCAGTTTCTCGTGGAAATGAAAATTCCGTTTGTAGCTGTGACATCTTCTAACATAAAACTGTTTTTCTGTAAAATTACCAACACCTATACGCATGCAACAAAAGAGGAAAATCATTCCTTATCTTGTATGTCGCGAATCAAGTATGTTGGCAAGCTTGACCAACCTTCGTGTAAGAGTTTTCAAGCTGCCACATGGTCTCTGACTTGGTTTAAAGACTGTAGTCAAATACACAAACAATGTTTTATTACTAAAAATTCAAATCTAATTCCACTAAGAACATCGACCACGCTTAATAGACGCCTTCTGCAAGGCGAACACTTTCTGGCAACACGTTAGACTTACGAGTATACGTCTTACTTAAGGCGACTACAGCATCCGATAAAGGCAGCACGCATAGGAATAGTGCCATCTCCGTCTCTCAACAGGCCTGGGCCGGCAGTGCGAACAGTGTCGATACACGAAGTTTACGGACTATGAAAGCGTGCGTGCGTCAAAACATGTTCGAAAGTTAGAAAAATGAGATTTATGGAAAGGTAACAGCTTAAATCGAAAAATGCGTTAACTACTTATCGAGAGTGTTCAATCACGAACATTTTGATATCAAATTCAAGTTGTGAGCGTTTTCTATCGAACCAAAAGTGCTGAATCATGTTTTCAGCAAACTATCTAGTTTATGTCCTACATATTACCGTAGTATTTTTTTCTTCGATTTAATGCAGTGCGTCCCCAACAAACATTTTAGCGTTAAGACAAGCTTTATTAGACATGTATTTCGGTTCTACTTAGATATTTAAGAGGTAGCGTATTTCTTATAAGAGAGTTATAGAGTGTAATAACACCTTTATACCCTCGATTTTGGCACAAAATTTTGCAGGCCAAGCCTGTATAAATCCCTATATAGTGGTTCTACAAAGCCTTTAGTTGAAGTGTGTAAGAGGTGTTACAAGAACGTCAATTTAAGTTTGAAACTTTATAGCGCCTTTAGAATGGAGTTAAGTTGAAACCTAGAGTTATATAACATATCTATAGTGGTGTTAGTTAGAACTAAGACCGGTACGTTGATACCTTATAAGTCATTTGAAAAGTTATCTGTGTCAAAATCAGATTGTAAAAGCTTTAAAGTAAAAAGAATTCTATTAATTTATTAAGTTATTATTTGTCTAAATGAGCGCTTCAGTTTATCTGCCGACAGTGCCGACATTGCACTAAATGTACTTGTCACTAAATGTAAGTATTGTGGATTTAAAGTATTTTTGAAGTGTTAGTTAAGTTAATTATTAGTGCGCTTGCCAGTTTACTGTGATAGTGTATCGTGTTTCTCATCTCAATTTTAACGCGCCCTCAAAAAATTATGAATTAGAGGAATAAAAGGATAACATTTCAAAATGCAAATAACCTAAAATAGTTTTAAACGTCATTTTCAAGTGTTGCTCGGTTTTATTAGTGATTATATACATAAAACTAAGTAAAATAATTAGAAAAATGTAAATATATCGTTATTAGAAAGTGATTTTGTACCAATAAATTTTTAGGTTATGTTTACAGAAAGTAATCAAAATGGCGATTTTTTCTTAAAGTTACAGTCTTCCAACGCCGGTGGTAAAGAGTATTATAAGGTCTTGGGTTGATATAAGAGAGGAATTATACACTTATCGAAGACATTTACCTGCTGTGGAGACTAAAATACCGATTTTAGCTTTATTTATACATGTTTGGATTAGGGTTCCTTACAAAGTAATGAAACCCCTAATCTTCAAGTCACCCCAGGCGCAAAGTAAACTGCTGGTACCTAGGTACTTAAACTTAAATCACAGATACCGTTTTAACTTAAATTGTTAGCTTCAAGTTTTTTTCTGCACTATGCTTTGGCTATAGTGTTATTTTCTTTTACAAAAATAAACATAGCAAAAATAACTCAATATAAAATTTTAATTATTAATTTTAGTTATTTTTTGTTTTCACGAATGGCGCCTTTTAAACTTCAGCCAGCTGGTAATATTGGGTCGTCTCGCGGGTCAGCTGTCTGTCAGTTCTGTCAGTTCAGTCAGTCTTCAGTTCTCGCTGGGACGTTTGCGCCGACGCACGCTGTCGTGATCACGATCATTGACTTGTAGATAACTGTTACTATTTAAACCTATTATTTGTGTCTGTCTTTTTATGTGTCCGTGGCACATCCACACACGGAATCCTATTGGGGGCTGTGAGTGTGATCGTTTATTTATATTAAATTAAAGTAACCTACTTATAGGAACTTAGTGAAATAACCATTTAACTATCTGGTTAATGTCCTGTCTAGTGAAAGAAAGAAAAAGGAAAAACAATCGTAGATACCTACTTACTTTATACCTAAGTTATTTTCATTGTTATTTCAGGTTCAAAATGCCATACAAGATTGTTCAGACTGTCGAAGGAAAAAAAATTAAACTGATGACATGTCCATCGGGATGGGAAAAAAATAATATTCTGAAATATCCCAAAAAAGGACTATTTAGGTACATACATGACGAAAACTCCAAGCCAGAACCTGATTGGGATTTAATGATGTGCATCGTAAAAAGGTCCAACATCTCAAGTTACGACGAAGGTGAAAAAATTATTACAGACATGACAAATCGAAGTGACACAGATGATGGTGATAACTATAACTATCCCCAGAAGCGATACGAGAACCAAGCAGCCCTAAATTTAAATATTGTGGCGGACAAAATTGTGAAACCCAAACGTTCACAAAACAAACCATCAACTATCAATTTAAATGATGTAGCAGAAATCGTGGTAAGAAATAAATACTTATAAGAACCCGTTCAGTGACTTATTTCGTAATCAAAATATTGTAAATGTTATTTTTTCCAAAACACAAACAAAATCAATTATACTCTGTATCAACGCTCTCGTGGCCGACGCGATTCTCTCTCGCACTTACAAATCTAGATAAGTGCATCTCTTTTTCATTTCAAGGTAAAAAAATTAAAATATTGTATCGCGTTAAGACCCGAATGTAAACATAATGTGTACAAAGCGCGAAAGTCTAAAACAAATATAATTTTTCTTACTGAATGATTTTTTTTTTCAGAACGAAAACGTGCTTTACTTTGAAAACTCTCAAGAAAATTTGACAAATGCAACAATTACTTCAGCTACAGTATTACCACAAAATATTTATGTTCCTTACGAAACCAACAACCCAGCATTGCAGGAAACTTTTAGCATCGATATTGATAGCATTTCTGTGAGCCAAAAACAGATGTTAGAATACCAGAGCCAAATTTTGGATAACCAAAAACAGATGCTGGAAAATCAGAAGAAGCTTATAGAAAGTAACACAGCAATCTTGGGGCAAACACAAACTGTAATCAAAGTTCAGAACAATGTACTACAGAAACTATCAAGTTTTTCCGTTCAACTTGAAGATGCAGTATTCCAAATTACTGAAATGCGTAGTACAGACAAAGAAGTACAATATTTGAAAGATTCCAAAGGTAGTATTGTCAATAGTCCATTTTCTATTAAAGCGATTGACAGTCCTAAAGAACTCGATGCACTAGAAACACAATTATCTGATAATAACTACAGAAACAATTTAAAACACACTTATTCCATAATATGTTGTAAAGGAGGAAAAGGAATAGATTGCGCTTACGCACTCGTGGACATCATGTTTACGAGAAAATTCATATGTCAATGTTCATGGAGTGGAGGAACTCGAGGTGAAGAGTTAAAAGTACCCTTAAAGGGCTATAAACACGTGTTGTCATTTTTTTGGGAGATGATTAATTTCTGGGACGGAACATTTACACTAAAGGACAATGAAAACTTTTTTAAAACTATTTTGAAAAATGCTCACAAACGAAAATTGGCTAAATGTGAAAGAGCTTCAACATCAAGAAAACGATCAAAGCCATGCCCAACAAACCGTAAAAAAACATCAACAAGTAAGAAAGAGATAAATGATGATAGACGTACATCACAAGAAAGAAGCACTGAAACAGATAAAAATGAAACACATACTGGAGAAGATGAATCTCAAAATGCAGAAGCTAAAAATGAAAATGAGGTAAATAATGCAAATCAGATAAATAATGAAAATCAGATAAATAATGGAAATCAGATAAATAATGAAAATCAGATAAATAATGAAAATGAAAAACACTGTGAAGCAGATAAACCTGAAACAGAAAATGCTGAAAAAGAAATAAACCAGAAAGACAATGCAAACAATGAAGAAATAATAGAGGAAGAAGATGAAGAGGACGTACCTAAAAACGGTACAGAAGACTAGAAAACTAGAAATTTTACAGAGCAGGAAAGTCAGAAACAATCATGGTTTTTGATACTTTAAATACTATTTGTTGATTATATATTGTATTTGTTGATTAAGCTTAAGTCACTGTTTATTCTAGTATGTAAGGTAGTATTGAGACTGAAGATTTTTCGTCTTATCTCACAATGCCATCTTTGCAAAATGCCAACCCCTCGCAAAATACCAACTCCTCAAAATGACAACTTGTCAAAATGCCAACTCCCACCCGACATCTTATATACTACTAAGAATAGATGAAAATTTCATGGGTGTAATTGCTTAATTTATAGGAGTACGGATTAAGGAGTTGGTATTTTGAGAAGATGTCCTTCTGAGAAGTTAGTATTTTGCGAGTGGTTGGTATTTTGCGAAGTTGGTATTATGAGATGAAACGAAATTTTCTACGTGACTGATACGGGTACAACGTTTTGATATTAGGTATTGTAAGGTTTTTCTGTGTTTCGAAATCGTTATACAATATCTATTTTGTGTTTTTTATGTGATATTTAGTTTGTTTTTTAACTAGCTTTTGAAGCATGATGTTTACCTACAATAAGTTTAAAAACATATTATTGTAAATATCGTACCTACTGTTATAATAATTATATGTTTTTTATGTAGTTTGCACTTTGTGTTGTAACATCATGATGTTACAACACAAAGTGCAAACTGTAACATCATGACATTATTATCACAGTAGGTACGCTTACTTACAGTTACAGTACAGTACGTAAAATAAAAACAAGATGATAGGTAATCACCTGTGAGATTAAAGCGAAGTTGATTTATTTGATCTACTTAATTATTTCTATTTTATGGCTTTCAAACATTGTTTATGAAAGTTTTTAGAAAATAGTTTTTTTCACTGTATGAATAACTAGTTCAGCAACTTACATTTTAAAATTAAGATAAATATAGGAGTTATTAGATTTTAGTGAAGTACTTTTTAAATAAAAAATACGGAATCAATAATTTATCTTTTATTGCCTTAACCTACCTAAAGTCTATACTGTATGAAGGAGTGGCAGAAAGTACATTATATTGTTATGTGTTATATTAACTAATTTGCACTTAATTTCAGCAGGGGTTATTTCAATTACTCTAAAGGAATCAGAAGGGTTTTTAACTTTGAACATATTTAAATATGACGATTTAATAGGCGTTTCGAATATAACATCTTTGTTGACTATTTTTTGACTGTACAAAGTTATATCGTTTTCTCCGCTTGATATATTTTTCAGTTCAAAAATATCACCACTGTGTGTCATGAAATATTTATCATTGGGTTTTGTAGAAAGTATATAATCTTGAAAATGAAGCACAGAGACATTTTTGTTTGTAGTTACAGTAGGTACAGTATTTTTTGTTTGTTTTACAATCGTAGAAAGATTTCTTGTGCTATTCTCGCACAGCCTCTTGGCTATCTGTGACAATGGTTTATTGCCCTGTCTTAACATTCTTTTTATTAAATATAATTGATTTTCAAAAGGATACGCGTTAAAGTTTTGAAGTGGCCCAAATTTTTTGACTTCATCTACTAAATGGAGCAAATTATGAACATTACTAGTAATGTAATGAGAGCCATAAAAGTATTTATATTGTTCCACAAAATGTTTAAGCATCTCTCGAGCAAGTGGCAGAAAATTACAATAACTTTGCGAAGAACATATAGTGATGGCACAAAAAAGGGTCAAAAAATGTTCAACAACCTCTTCACGTAATATATCTGGTAATATAATAACACTCAAATAATGTAAGAATGTTCTATATTCACTTGCTTTCCAATGAGCAAGGCAGTCTAGTGTCCTTACTGCTCGGTGTATTTCAGTTGGTAATTTGCACTTCTTTAAAAATGTATTCAAATTTTCAATTTCTTGAGCCCGCAGCTTTGTCAAGTATTTTCCGAAATTACCATCCCTCCAACCAATCAAGAGTCTCTTCATAATGCCTAAATCAATTAAATGTAATGAGTCAGAAACAGGAAAGTCTTCTATCATATCAATCGGTAACTCCAGTAATGGGGAATCTGCTTTATGGTGGTTGCCATAACTTTTCAATCTAAATTTTTCGTTTGTTCTTGGAGTGTCTTCCTTTGTAGAAAAAACTACCGTGTGGGAAACGTGTGAGTATTCACCCACCGTTGTGCACTTTAAACAACCGTGTTTTGCATTGAAATTGCAAACACCTGCAACAAGAGGAACATTAATAATTTTACGGAAAAATAAAAAGTAGGTATATATCACTGTCATTCGAAACACGTATAGGCAATGAAAATAACATTTTTTACATCTTATTAAGGTACTTTTATACATATATTTTTAACAGTTAAAAAAAAACCGGCCAAGTGCGAGTCGGACTCGCACACGAAGGGTTCCGTACCAAACTTGCTTAAAAATTACGTTTGTCGTATGGGAGCCCCCCTTTAAAATTTACTTTATTTTTATTAAATAATTTATTTTGAAAGGTAATAATATACAGCTAAAATATTAAGCTGTATATGTAGTGAAAATTTTAAGTGTCTACCTGTTACCGTTATTAATATTGAGCAGAAATATACGAAAAAAACACATTTATTGTATGGGGACCCCCCTTAATATTTACATTTTTTTATTTTTAGTATTTGTTGTTATAGCGGCACCGGAAATACATAACTTGTGAAAATTTCAGCTTTCTAGCTATTACGGTTTATGAGATACAGCCTGGTGACAGACGGACAGACAGACAGACGGACAGACAGAAGAGGCTAAGTAATAGGGTCCCGTTTTTACCTTTTAGGTACGGAACCCTAAAAATGAACACAAGGTATACCTTTTATAAAGGCTCTCGCTGGAGAATCGCATACAAAACATTTAATTTTCACACACAAATTCTTATCATTTATGCAGATTCCATTATCAAGTAACGTTTTTGTTTCTGCGACAAAGTCCCTTAAATATTCTTCCAAATTTTTTGGTTTGCCCGTACCATAGTAAATTCCAATTATAAATAGATCATTATAGCCTTCAACCACTTTAGCTAAAATTGGCCAAAACTCTTTCTTGGCGCTCTTAAATATTGGCAATCCATCGAAGTTAAAAATTAAGTGAATAATACTGGGCAATTTGGTCCAACTATTTAGAATTTTGGTTAACTGTTCTATAATGCCATGATGCCAATATTCTCCTCCTTCTATATTTTTAATATTAACTTCTTGAGGCGTCTCCAAAATTGTACGTGGATCCATGGGTAGTGAAATTGTGCTGCCAAAAGTTTCATTAAAAATCAATAGCAGTTCTTTTAATGCTCGTTGGGGAATATTATTTCTTATAGACCAATCTTTTAATTTATCCCTTAATTCAATATTTTTTGTTAATAAATCAGATGAATCGTCACTTTCGTCCGAGCTAGTGTTTGGCATAAAATCGAAAAAATCTTTATTAAAGTCAAATTCGTCAAAATTTTGTGCGGAACTCTGTTGCTCAATATAACTTACTTCCTCTTGGCTAGTAGATGTTGAAGCGTTTACCTCCTTAGCAGGTATTTCATTTTTAGAAAAAGCACATTTATTTGGTATTGAACCTGCATCCGTATCAGCAAAATCTAGTCTAGAATCACAATTACTTAAATTGGAAACATCGACATCTTGTTGAATCGACTTCATAAACTTTTGGTACTCTTGCTTAATTTTATATCTCACTGCACCTTTTCGTTTTTGTGCTCTCCAGGAATGAATTCGTTTCATTTTAAAGAAAATGCACAGCTTACAGTTCATACATTCACAAACACAAAAGATACACAAAAATATTGTCACGAGCTCAGTTCGATAAATGTAATGTTTTCAGAATTTGAGGTTAGGTTATGCACAAACTCTTTAAGCGTTCGAAACATTTAATGGTGTTTTTACAGAGTTACAAGTAATTCATCTTACACCAAAACCTTTTATATAAGGATCGTACAAAACCACTGTAACTATTTAACCTATGATTGCCTTTAGTATAACAGGCGTAAACTGTATATAAGGGTTATACAACGCATGTAGAGTTTGGTGTTACTACACTCTTAATTAACTCCCTTGCAGAACCGCTAACGTTACTGAAGTTGAAATAAAGTCTTATGATCTAAAAGCAACTCCGTTATAGCAGATTTGTAGCAATAAGAGTTAAAGAGAGTTAATGAAGATCTTTCAACAGGTTTTAACGTTGTAAGCAGAAACAAGCTTTAACGTCTTAAGTATATACGCAGCCACTGATACTACACTAACTACTAAGGAAATTGTGCTTCGTTATTTACAGTCGTAATGCAACTTGAAGAGCTGAACTTATTTAATAAGTGTACTGAACCACCTTTAGTGATAACTGAATCCATTATAAATCAATAGTAGTACCCTAAACATTAAAATAGCCTGCAACCAACGCATAATTGTTTGTTGGGTCATGCTTATCTGCGCAAAGTCTACGCATCATAAAATCGTAATTTAGGTGCTGTAGTCGCCTTAAGACACCGATCGCGAAATCCGCTTTGGGCTGTGTGGTTGAAGACTAAGAATCTATACTATATCAAATATATCTGAACACTTCAATGCAACAAAAGAACTTGATAAGAAAATGACACTGAAGTATATAAAAAACTGCAATAACTCTCCTGATAACGAGTGCAGAGTGAATGCGTCGCGTTATCTCTGTCTCCTCCGGTAGATGCGCTATTTATATGCACCGGAGCAATTACGCGCATAGCCGCGATGAGGTGCGCGCACGAGCAAGCGCTTTTTCTAAGCTGCAAACGTGCGAAGTTTTGTAATAATGAGATGATTGTTTAAGACCCGTATTACAGGAAACTCATGTCTTGATCTATACTTAAGTATTGATTGTCTCTTTCTCTCAGTATCAAAATGACAAAGACGACTGCTACTTAGGTATAGAGCAGAGTCTGAGTCGCGTTCTGTAATTCAAGTCTTTTTTTAAAGCAAAAATAATACTAAACTACCTTACTTACTTCAAGAGTTTCCGAAATACTGAGGACAGACAGACGGGCGTGGTAAGCTTCTTTTGCGGCTAAATTCTGCTTGCCTAATACGAGTACTTGGCCCCATCGCTCGCAAAATCGCGGAGGCGGTCATAAGCTCCTCTCTGGTACAGGACCCTGGATTTTAAGGCTATTGAAATGAAGTGGTGCTACTACGGAACCCTAAAAATTGAGTGCGCTCTACACTGTCATATATTAAGTTAGGTCGTTTTATGGCTTTAGGGCCATATTTCATCAAATGTTAAACTTTTAGTAGATAAATCATACGAAACGTAATTTTTTTAAATTAAAATGACATTGTCAAATCTCGAGTTTATTGCTAACCTAGTGTTGGATAGTTGGTGAACTAGCCTTCAAATAGCTAAAAAAAACAACTAAACAATTTGTTTTTTCTTATAGTTGAACTCTAAAATTAAATATTTTGTACCATCCCCGACATTCGATTGCTTATAACTTTTAAAGGACTGCACTAATTATGAACCAATACAGCTAAGAACCATCTCAATTAAGTCAGCTTTCAAACAAAAAAACTGCATCGAAATCGATCCATTCGTTTAGGAGCTAACATGCCACATATAGAACACATATACACACGTCAAACTTATGATACCTCTAGTTTTTTGTCGGAGGTTAATAAAATCAGTGCATCGCCTCCAAATACAGAACAGGAGACGTATTTAGAATTCCAATTCGCATACGAATTGACAAGATTTGTATGAGATTCTCATGCGAATCTTGTCAATTCGTATGCGAATTGGAATTCTATCGTTTCAAAAATACGAATCCAGATCAAGACCAAAATAAAGCAGACACATGTCGTCTTCTAATCCTATCAGCACCTCTCGTTCAGGCGTTGTGAACAAAGCTTTTAACTTGTTTTGACACCACGGCACGAGGCATCGCAGGGAATAATTAATTAGAGGTGATGCAAGCTTCAACCAAGTAGGAATTAATTAAGGGGACCGTATCGAAGAATGTGGTGTTTCTGTATGCAGTTCGATCGGCCCCTTTACCCATAAAAGTCCCCACCGAGGGGCACGGGCCTTCCTTCGAAACATCGATGAGTGTTTAGGCCATAAGTCCACCACGCTGGCCCAATTGCGCGTTGGTGGACCGTGTGCCTTTTGAAAACTTAAGTTTCTTCTTATATGGGTTTCATTACGTTTTCCTTCACCGCAGAGCAAGTGATAATTAATGAGAAATCCTTACTTTACTTTAATATTATAGAAGCGAAAGTTTGTATACAGATATTAAGGTTTGTTGCTCTTTCACGCTCAAATGGCTGGACGAATATTGATAAAATTTGGTAGGCATGGAGGGAGCTGACATCCTGGATTAACATATAGGCTACATAAATTTCCCAAATTCCCACAGGAACGTCCAGGGCGGAAAGCTAGTCCGTACATAAATCCGAAAAGACTGATTTAGTGATACAGGCCCAAACAAGGATTTGAAACCGCAACCTTTCGGTATCAAGACTGTTTTTTTAACGAACTGAGCTATCACCGCCTTGCGTGTAAAATCTGACAAGTAACTTACAATCCTAGCACGATCCAGCGATTAGTAACTGCGGGCAAGCGTGTGAGTTTACATGAACCACCCCAGGGGTTAATTTTAACTCGGACAGACAGACCGACAACTCAACACACGACTGCGGCAGTGGTTCTTAACCTTTTAGCAACGGGGGACCATTTTACAAAATATCTGTTTTGCTACGAACCACAACTCGTTGAACTGTTGTTCATATCAACGGTGTTTTAATTTTTTATTTTTTATTTACGTACTGACTATTGAATCCTTGGTTCAGTGCTAAACAAAGCCAAGTACTTGTACGCTCTGGCATCCAGTCGATTTCAGTGTTTGCGTCGACACGTCACATTTCATATTTTGGGATATCTTCGCGGACCACTTCAGGGGCTTCCAGGGACCACCAGTGGTCCGCGGACCACCGGTTTAGAACCACTGGACTAGGGCAATGACAGGGATAAAATGAGGATTACTGGCTATGTCTTAACTATGTTTAAGCGTTTTAATTTGGTAAGTATTCGTATAGAAGATTAAGGCCCGTATTACACAAGGAGACTCAAGTCTTGATCCATACTTAAGTATGGATTGTCTCTTTCTCTCACTATCAAAATGACAAAGATGACTGCTACTTAAGTGTAGATCAGAATTTGAGTCGCGTTCTGTAATAAAGAAATGACGAAACATTTACTTGCCAACTGAGAAACTTTTTATTGGAAAATGAATTCTATTCGGAAAGAATATTTGGACATCAAATTTTGATGACAATTTTTTAATAATTTCAAATTTATATTCAATGTTATTTCTAAATTTTGACTTATTTTTCATTTTATTTTTGACATTTTTGATAGTATACTTTTGTATATTAATTTATTTTCTTATTTTTATTTGACATTGTTTAAATTATTAATTGTAATTTTAATAATTTATATTTTTGACGATCATATTATGGGCTGAAATGACTAACAAATTTTATTATAAACTTTACATTTGTAGCTATATTATGAGATAAATAAATCTAATCTAATCTAATCTACGTACCTTAATGTTTAAGTATAACAATTGATTTTTGATGCTTTACTCGTTCAAAAAACACGCGCTGATCAAGTTAGGATAATTAAACAACTCCATACAGTCAAAGGCCTATATAAAGGCTGTATCACTAGTCCCTTGGGACACTTTCAAGAACAAACGACAAACTCCTGACAGGGATTCGAACCTAGAACGATTCAGAAGCAACGTTACTAACCATCGAACCAAGCCTTAATAAAATAATGGATTCTACCGAAACCATTTTATGAATATTGCTGGCCAAGCGGGGTGTTAAGTTTGACGTGTGTATGTGTATTGTGTATCTGTCTGTGACATTGTAGCTCCTAAAACGAGGACAGACTTCGATGCGGTTTTTTTGTTTCATGTAATCGGGTTGTTCTTGGCTATATTTCATCAAAGTTGGTTCAGCTGTTTAAGAGTTATAACTTTATAAGCAATTATCGAAGGTGATACGTTTTTAATTTTAGAATAAAGTAGGTATGGGAGAGGTCAAGTATTACGTAACGAATTTGGGGGGAGGGGGGTCGGTCGCGTACAGAGTTGCTCTCATGCGTTTTTTTAAAAACCACGTTTTTTAAACGTGGGTTTTGCTTTTTTTAAACGTTTTTAAAACGTCTCAAAATTTCAAATGGAATGACCACTTGGTAAAAAATTGTCACTTGGTGGTTACGTAGCGTTTTACTAGGGAGAGGGGGTTACAGAAAAACGTTACGGCGCGTTGTATGGGGGGTCAAAAATCTCCAAAGATTGCGTTACGTAATACTTGAACGCTTCCTATGTTTAAAAAAAATTAGATATCAACTAATCGTCGTCCTTAGAGTTAACTACAAGACCTATAAACTAAAATTATGGCATACTAGCTTTCCGCCTGCGGCTCCGCCCGCGTGGACTACAGGTTATATCGTGCCCAAATGTGAGATAAAATGGTTCAGTAGTTTAGGCGTGAAAGACGGACAGACAGGCAGACAGACAGACAGAGTTACTTTCGCATTTATAATATTAGTAAGGATTATTAGTCATATTGCCTTTCCCAGCAATATTTCAAGAGTTGTTAAAAAAAATTGAATTATCGCGTCCATAATTCTTTTGCAAAACTCTTTTTAAAGTAAAAACGATAAACCAATTTCTCGCCGAGACTGGCGATGGGAATTCAATTGAAATGGTCGCCATTTTATTGAGCGTCGACCACTCGACACCGCTCGGTGTAATTGGAGTTTTGTTTCAATTGGTATTACATTTACTGTGCCATTATATAACAGCCGATACAATAAGATTTTGGTGAAGGATTGCACTATATTTCGGGCGAGATGAAACTGCTTACATCCTACTAATATCTAAATATATAAAAGGAGAAACTGACTGACTGACTGACATATCAACGCACAGCCTAAACGGCTAAACGTAGGCACTTGAAATTTGGAAGGGACGTAGCTTAGGTACCGTAGAGGTGCACTAAGAAAGGAATTCCCGAAATTCCCACGGGAACGGGAATTAGCGGGAAAATCCTTTTGTAAGAAAAATCTAAACCGCTTAAGTTAGACGCTTGAAATTTGGCATGCAGGTACCTTAGTGAACTTAAAGCTTAGTTGCAACAGGATATTGCAAAATTCCCACGGGAACGGGAGTTAGCGGGAAAAAGCTTTTGTATGTAAAAATCTAAATCACGTAAGATAGATGTTGTAGTAAATTTAAAGTTTAGTTAGGGCTGTACTTTGAAAAATTCCCATGGGAACGAGAGTTAACGGGAAAAAAATTTATGAAAAAATCTATAAAAATACATACAACACGCAGACGAAGTTGCGGGCATCAGCTAGTTAAGTAATATTATAAATGAGAAACTTGTGTGGATGTATGCAAATATGGATGTTTGGATATTTGTTATTCTTTCACGCTCAAACGGGTGTACCAATTTTCATGAAATTTGGTATGGAGGTAGCTGTCACCCTAGATTAAAATATAGGCTACAAAATTTTCCCAAATTCCCACGGGAACGAAGTCCAGGGCGGAAAGATAGTTTCATATATAGAGCGATGATTTTCCAGTGGATTAAAGAACCAGTAAAAGGCTTTGGAAGTAGCGGGTTCAAATCCTTGTTTGGGCCTGTACCACTAAATTCGTTTTTACGGATTTTTGTATAATTTCTCATTATTTATCGATTGTGCTGCGGTAGAAGAAAACATCGTGATGAAACCCGCTCGTCTAAGAAATTCGTTTTCGAAAAGCACGCGGTCGACCAACCCGCATTGGGTCAGGTGGACTAGGGCCTAAATCCCCTTTACTGTTTCTAAGGGAGACCCATGCCTCTCGTCGGTGGAGACAAAATTTTCTCTTTTCTATGGTGGAGACGTACCAATAGCTGATAAAGAAACTTTACTTTCTTTGTGTATTCTACGAAGTGCGCGTATATTTAGAGCACTGACAGAATATCAACGTTGTGGCTCCAACCACAACACTATGCTGAGTCAGGACCTCTTTCTTGACCTGCGTTTCACATCACAATTCCCCTTGATGTTTTACTGTATTTTTCTATGTGTGTTGTGAGAAGTTATTTGTTTATTTTATATGAAAGTTGCTGGTCATTGAATAAACGTATTACTTACCTATCCATCTATCTACCGCTGACTCGCCTCTATGACTAGAATATCACATTCTATCTTTTATAAAGAAAATCGAAATATTAAATGTAGGTTCGCAAATATCAGACACGATGTGATCATGATCAGTCCATTTCAATCCCATATACACTGGGCGTCAAAAATAAGTAGTACAGTTTTAAAATTGCGATTTCTCCCAAACTATAAAACTTAGACCTTTGAAACAAAAAAGGTTAAAAAGAAAATTTAATCTTATTCAATAAAAACTTCATGCATTATAAGAACTTATAATGCTTGACTTTAAAAAAAACGAATAAATAAAAACACTTTTTTTAAACTGTTGAAAGGTGTTGTCTTACTTAGGATTTTTGTGTTTGACACATTCGCTGCTGATAAAGCAATTGTAATTGAAAAGCATAGGTATCTTCAGAGAGTAAATTTGACTAATCATGCCTCTTTCACCAGAAGAATGTGCAAGAATCTTAGCTTTTCTCGAAGTGGGCATCAGTATGCGTCGTACTGCAAGGAGGGTGGGTGTAACTTTAAGAACGGTTCAGCGAGTAAAGCAAAGGTACGAAGAGACTGGAAACCATCTAAGGAGACGAGGTAATGGCAGACCCAGGTGCACAAGTACCCGAGAAGATCGCTTTATTGTTTCCACTGTGTTAAGAAATCGACACCTTAATGCAGTTGAGGTTCAGCAACAGCTTCTTCGGACCCGAACAGACTACATCAGTGAGAGTACAGTGAGAAGAAGACTTGCTGAAGCTAACCTGAAGCCTCTAAGACCAGCAAATGGCCCCAAACTTGAGACAGAGCATCGCGTAGCAAGACTACGCTACGCCCGTCAACACGTACAATGGGGCGAAGAAGAATGGGCTAGAGTTTTATTCACAGATGAGTCTCGATTCTCTTTATACACTTCAGATGGACGGCGGAGAGTCTACAGACGACCCGGTGAGCGATACATTCAAGCTTGTATCTCGGAAAGAGTCCAATATGGCGGGGGCTCTGTACACGTATGGGCTGGTATCTCTTCAGAGAGTCGCACAGAGCTTGTGGTAATAGAAAATGGGACTTTGACTGGTGAAAGATATGCCTCGGAGATCCTCAACGAGTATGCAGGGCCATATTTAATAAATATGGGTGATGGAGCCATCCTAATGCATGATAACGCCCGGCCACACACTGCTCACCACGTACAAGAGTACATTCAGGAGGTTGGCATCAACTTGATGGCTTGGCCATCGAGAAGCCCAGATCTCAACCCGATTGAACACGCCTGGGATGAGCTTGGGAGGCTAGTCAGAAGGCGCAGTCCACCTCCTGCCACACTCAGGGCTCTAAAACATGCGCTGATAGAAGAATGGGAAAATATTCCCCAACACCGCCTCCGAAACTTAGTGTTCAGCATGCCAAACCGGATCCAAGCTGTAATTAGAGCCCGAGGCGGCAACACAAGTTATTAAATTGTGAAAAAGTTCCAAAACGTGAAAATTAAGTGGTTGACATATCGTTAAAAATTGATACTTTTTAGTATTTATCTTAATTTTAAGTTTGAAACTTTATTCATGCCAAATAAAATATAACTTTAATAAACTTCGTTAAGTTTACTATAAACTGCTTTTTATTTCATAAGTGTAACTACTATAGTTTAGGAGTAATTGCAATTTGAAAAGTGTACTACTTATTTTTGACGCCCAGTGTATTTCAGAAAAGCCCAGTTGGTAATGAGCCAGTCTTGTAATCGGAAGGTTGTGGGTTCAAATCCTGGTGCGGGCCTGTACCTCTAAATTTGTCTTTTCGGATTTATATACGGATTTCTAATTATCACTTGCTCAACGGTGAAGGAAAACATCGTGATGAAACCGTCTCAGAAAATTCATTTTCGCAACACGAGAGGTCCACAAACCCGCGTTTGGCCAGCGTGGTGGACTATGGCCTAAATCCCCTTCGTGTTTCGAAGGGAGGTCCGTGCCCTGAGGTGGGGACGTATATGGACTGATAAAAACAATATTTCAGAACTATCAATCTTGTAATCGTTAACAGAATGTGATTTTGTTTGACCTCCTGTGATGAGCTCTAATCTAAATATATAAAAGGAAAAACTGACTGACTGACTGACTGACATATCAACGCACAGCCTAAACGGCTAAACGTAGGCACTTGCAATTTGGAAGGGACTTAGCTTAGGTACCGTAGAGGTGCACTAAGAAAGGAATTCCCGAAATTCCCACGGAAACGGGAATTAGCGGGAAAATCCTTTTGTATGAAAAATCTAAACCGCTTGAGTTAGACGCTTGAAATTTGGCATGCAGGTACCTTAGTAAACTTAAAGCTTAGTTGCAACAGGATATTGCAAAATTCCCACGGGAACGGGAGTTAGCGGGAAAAAACTTCACGCGGTTCCCGAAGTTCACGCGGGCGAAGCCGCGGGCGGAAAGCTAGTTGTAAATACGAGTATAAAGTGCTCGATATTCCACTGAAGTGAGTATCCATAATTATTTATATTCTAGCCAAGGATCTAAACTACCCGCAGTTTATGTAAGTATAATATGTCCGTTGCCCATAATGCACAGATTCCAGAGTTTACCGAGAATGCACTGCGCATGCGCGAGGAATGCGCGCGTGACAGCGACACCCGATATGGCGGGAAACAAGACTTCCCGAACATAATATAACCTACCTCTCATACAATTCCCGTAGGCTTCAAATTCAACCTTTTTCCATGGAGATAAGACCTAGAATTGGAGTTTTTATAATGTCCATGTGAACTGTACAGTATTTATTAGATGCGCGTGGCTTTTTAGATGCTTTATTGCACAATCTGACCGTATTTTAAACATCAATCGTTGCACAAAAAGGACTGAATTTAAGACAGATTAAAAACTTGGCAGATAGTTAGGACCTAAATTAAGATAGAACTAAATAGGTTTCTAACCATTGCGCTCTTTTGAAAACGACCTTAATGTTTTGTAGAGTAAGGGATCAAGGTACAAGTGTTCCTAGGTACCTATTATCTGTAGTTACTCGGCCTCTTGATCAACGGGTCCTGGGTTCGATTCCCAGTCGGGACAAAAATTTGTGTAAAAAGCAGACACGAACACTCGTGATCAAAGAAAAAACATCTGCTTTTTATAAAAATTTTTGCCCCGACTGGGAATCTAACCCAGGACCCGTTGATCAAGAGGCAGTCACTACAGATAGGTACCTAAGGTACCCACGAGACAAGGGAAAAAACCTTAGTGTTTACTTTTATTGATTTATGAAGTGAGGTTAAGCAACGTACACAGAGGCAGGGAACCTGATGGGTGACCAAAGTGGCAATTTATCACGAGCGTTTTCGTGCTTCGGAGGGCACGTTAAGCTCTCGGTCCCGGCTGTTGTCGATTGACTAAAGTCGTTAAAACCAAATCAGAGGCCATTGTGCGGTTTGAAAACTGTGACACTAGGGTCAGCCAAATTCGATACACACTTGACTATACCTACACGATAAGAAGAATTATTTTGCCTCTCGGCACACTTCGTGGTCCCTGACTTGGTTTAACGAATAACAGCTGGGCGATCGTGCCTTCCGAAGCACGGAAACGCTCGCGAAAAATTGCCACTGTGGTCACCCATCAGGTTTCCTGCTCCCGTGTACATCGCTCAGTGTCGTTGTCAGTCGTTAAAACCAAGTACGAGGCCATTGAGCGGTTTGAAAACTCTGACACCAGGGTTAGCCAAGTTCTCCACACACTTGACTATACCTACACGATAAGAAGAAGAAGTGATCGCTTCCAGCTGATGAGCCGGGGCACTGACATCGTCCTGCGCCGACAGAGATGGCTATCATGCGCAGCGTCCGGTTGAGAAGCGTGCCCTGACTGTGCCTCATTGTTGCACTCTACCTACCCTCTAGTTGCCTACCTACCTACCTACGATACAGGGCTTTAGGTTAGGTTAGGTTAGGTTTACTCTTTCAACCTCTCGGGTGGTTAAAAGTATTTTTTTCGTATTTTGACCTATGTTCCTTGGGGAAGTTGTTCAGTTTCATGGACTGATTAACCACCCGATAGGTTGAAAGAGATATACCTAAAGCCCTGTATAGATATTAAAAAGGATGTTCAGCTTGTGAGTAGGGTGAACGTACCTAATACCAGCCCCGTACCTAATACCAGCCCCTTCACTTATTTGTTTGATAATAAGATTACCTTTCATTATTACGTACTCCTGTTGCCATTAAAAAAAATATATATTCGGTAGAAATTTTAAAACCAAATTTGGCAACACTAGCATAATCATGTGAGTGTCAGTTTCAAATCGAATCTGGCTCGGTGTGGATATCCGCCATTTTGCTATTTTACCGACAATTTTACCGGTAGCTAAAAATAGTTATATTTCAAATATTTCTTGCTTTGCATGTCATGATTTGTTAGATTATGGGTTAATATATTGTAATGCATGGATTTCTGAGTAAATATACAAGTTTTGCCCGTGATTCTAGTAGAAATTGACAGGGCTGCAATTAGAAACACGAAATGTATGGAGCATCAAATACCAGCCCCGGGGGCTGGTACTAGGTACTCCATACATTCGATTGAGTACCTAATTACAGCCGTGTCTTAATAATTAGGGATGTCACAAACGTTTTCGAAGGTTAAGTTTGGATCTCAGTGGAGTTGATTTTAGAAGAAATAAAGTGTAGGTACCTAGTTCTAATGGAGATCGCCATTTTCCTAATTTATGGAATAAGCACAGTACTTAAGTAAATAGCGACAATTGTACCCGATTACCTCATTATTTACTCAACTCGCATGGTATTTTACCCCATATTACCTAACTAGCTTTCCGCCCGCGGTTTCTCCCGCGTTAAATGAGTTTGCCCGTGGTAATGAAGTATCCCGCGTTAAATGCCATATCCAGGATCTAACCTAGACGTGCTAAGTTTCTCCCTTGTCGGTGTTCATGTGTTTTTTTTTTCGAATTTTTAATTTGATTATCAATACCTTTTGTGCAGCTTCGAGGCTATACAATTCAGTGATTTTATTAGCTTTGAAGCTTTAGAATGTAACATTTTATTTGTTTTTTAATTTTTAAAATGATCAGTATTAAGTCAAATTATGTGTAACAATTATGTAAAACTATTTATTTGAGTTTTGTTGGATTTTTGTAATATTATGATTATTACAACCTTCTATCCAGCATTCAACAATTTTGTTTTATTTAACACATATATTATATATATATATATATATATATATATATATATATATAAAACAGAATATATATATAAATATATACCTTTTTTATAAATAAATAAATTATTAATTATTATTTGTAAAAAAAGACGCCACCTTTCGAAAAATTAAATATAAGCCGCAGTTCAAGCCCCCTAACCAAATTTACTTTTAAATTATGTTAAGTTTTGTTTTTGTTAACTTTTCTAATTTTTATTTGTTATTGATTTTTGGGTAATTGGTAAATAAGACTGATTTTGTTACGCTTACGCATTTATTCATTCATATTCAGAATGCAGCTCAAAGACTTTTAAGACATGACCCTATGCTAGGCTGCTATTCGGTACACAAAAGGCTGGTACTAGATACAGCGTGGCTGGAACTAGATACACAGGGTATTTTTCTGTTTGACATTATTTTTAAAAAAATCTACGCAACTTACGATTAATTACCCTAATAAATATAATTCTCCATTAAATAACCTATCATTTAAAATATATAACAGTAGTTTTGAGCTACAAGTTTATGCAGGATGATTTTTTAAACATCAAAATTGCACCAAAGGGCTGGCAATAGGGGCGTTCACCCTAGTAATCTAAGATCCGCATTACGGAACGCGATTCAGACTCTGATCTATGCTTAAGTGGCAGTGGTCTTTGTCATTTTGATAGTGAGAGAAAGAGACAATTAATACTTAAGTATCGATCAAGACTTGAGTCTCTTTCGGTAATACGGGCCGGGCCTGAAAGATTAAAAAAAAATTGATTGAAACAATTTTGATTAAATATAGATTAAAATCATCGAGTTCTTAGCTATACCTATATTTAATCAAAGCTCATTTAGCTAAGAATGATGGGTGACCACGTCTCGATTACATCACCTTTCCAACTAAAAAACGCATCGAAATTGGTTCATTCGTTTAGGAGCTACGATGCCACAGACATACAGATACACAGACACATAGATACATACCTACGTTAAAACTTATAACACCCCTTCTTTTGTCGGGGGTTAAAAATTAGCTTAAAAATTGTCAACCATACCAAATACTACGTTGCCTAATTCATCATGTAGTTTTGAAAGTTGGTACCTACTGCTATTGAATATGCTAAAAGTCCGGGCCAAGTTTCAAAACTACACGAATTATTTGGTCAGTTTATTATTAATTTTCTCAGGCTATAGGTAGGTAGGACCTAGGTAGGTTTCGATTTATTACATAAGATAGATAGGTAGGTAGGACCTAACAAACAATGTCAGTTGATGTTTGTGTGTCCCAAGGGACTCATAATATCAGGGAAATAGTGTAAGCCTTCGAGTGTGTCGTGTTATTTACTCACGCACAGTAGGTATCATTCTGTGGTATCATTCGTTACTTCTAATAGGTCTGTCTACTACGTATAGGTACCTGCCTACCTACAAAATTCCTATAGGTACCTACCTACTGTGATGTCCGTGTACCCAGTGTACCACCCTTGGACTTTACCTAAATCACAGTAGGATTTAGAAGTCCGGCCTTCTCATATTACCTACTTAGGAAGTAGGTAGAGGTAGGTAAAGTAGGTAGTTAGTTATGTTGATTATTAAATTTGCTAACTAGATAGATTGGCCAACAGTTGGAACATGCCTAGGGTGGGTATTACGAATAGGATGAATCTCAGAATCAAAAATCATCCTTTGGAATACCGTATTCCAATAAAGTTATCCTTCGTGTTCCAGCTCGGCAAATAGTCTCCAATCCTCATTTATTACCACTAAGAATGTGCCTATCAAGAAGCCAGATTAGGCATTTCAATAAATAAAAAATATGGTTACAAACCTGGTTTATGATGCCGATGTTTCTTCCGGGCAGCGACCGTCGCCACCAGCAGCGTCGCTAGCACCCAACGCCACCGCATCTTACACCATCACCATCACCACATACCACCACAGACCACTCTTACGGACACAAAAACAAACACCAAATCACACTGGCCGAAGAACACCATTCAACGAACTTTTTGAACGACCAACGCAAATATTAAATTTTATTCACGGAAATTATTAAGCTAAATCTTTAATTTTGTTGCAAAATGCAAGTATTTTAATAAACGACACAGAATAAACTCAACACTATAGAGAAACTCACTCCCGAAATTACGATCGCGTGCACAAGTTTTGTGAAGCGGTTCACATCACATACATCGTCCACTCACGAAGTTCAAAACCCGTCTGAGAAACTTGAGAAAGAAAGAAACAGGATTCAGTTGGTGTTGTTCGGTTGGCAACGAACTCGTCGGCTATCGTAAAGCTCCTTCGATTTCCGCTCCTGTTTTACCGACGCTCAAAGCTTTTAAAAAAGCTCAATAAAAAGAGAAAAAACAAAACTTGTCTAGTTTTTTGATTATTTAAGGTATTTTCATGTCATTTTATATTGAGACATTATTAGAGCTAGTAGGTAATGTAATTAATATTTTAGATTTTTATCCAAAAATGCTCAAAGTTTTTATCGTTAAAGCGCCATCTGTAGAAATGTCCCGTATAATCTGTAAAGTTCTCATGTAGTGCGACTACTCGACGCTAGATGGCGTTGTTTTGAATAAAAGTTTTAAAAACTATACAATCATGAATTTTATCAATGGTCTCGAATTCCGAAAGTAAATATAAATCCATGGTTTTAGCACAACATACTTCTGTATGTTGGTTTAGTATACTCTTTGTGTTCTTTTCTAAATCGACGTTTATACCACAGGTAAAGGGAAGCAGATAATAACAATCCAATAACATACGAACAATAAGCCAAAAATGTTTAATGTCATATTGATAAATTTACATTGCGTTTACCGTAACACCAAAAACTGGACACCCACGACACGCGTGCGGCGCGCATGCGCGTTACACCTTCCACTAAACGAGTAAAAATTCACCTAAAAAAACTTTCGCTAAAATTAAGTATTACATACATAGACACGATCGGATAGATTCTTTATTTAACGGTGCAGTCTTACGTTGTGACAACGTAGATACTACACTGATATACTGTTTAATTACGTGATATAACCACGATATGCGTTAGCAGGTCACAGTGGAAACTAAGTGAGATGCAGCCGCGAGCGCCGCTTCCTTCTTATTAACTATTAGAGCTATGTATTGAAGACTTCATTAACAAAACTTTATTTATATAATACTTATGGTCGACGTCGAGTACGCATTTCTTAAAATTTATTAAAGAACGCAATGATTGAAGTACGCATTTAAGTTGAAACGCGTATCCGACATCGCATTAGGCTACTTTGCGTGGAAGCGACGCGCGCGTCGGCCTCTGTTATAATAAACTGCGACTTACGTCACAGGTACATTCACTCAACTAACATGATAACACACACACATTGTGTCTCAATGATATTACAAATTCGTATCACCTTTATCCCCAGTCAGCAATCCACAATCGACCTCATGAATCTATGAACTATATCTCAAAAATCCTCTGGGAATTTCGAAACTAACACTCAATTGAAGAAACGTTAATTAAATTTAAGGTTACTTTAAATGTCATACTATCACTTTACATCTTGTTGATGTAAATACTAAGGATGGCATTACAGTTAAAGCTTCTTTAAATAAATGAATAAAAAATTATCCTTCTAAACTTCTTAAACTTGCTTCTTTGTTTCTGCAACAGCAGCTCGAGTACGATGGTAATAGCGCGCGTAATGAACCGCGGTCCTATGTCAAAATGTCAACATTGACAACGCCATAGGGCGAGCAAGCCTTTGTACGGAGCCTTCGCGCAATCAAAGTGAAGTTTCAGCGTCAGCCGAGTGGCACGCCGCGCTAATTTGTCGCCATCGTGCCGAGCTGCTGACACCTAATTGGCTACTTTTAATGTCATACTATTGTTGCTGTACACAAGGATGGCATTACACCTAAAGTAGCAATAACATTAATTGACGTTTTCCCAACTGAGTATGAGTGTTACAGAATTAGTTAAAATTTAAGCATACACACGTTTAAATCCTACTTAAATTCAAAGGAGCTTACCACGAAGAATCTAAACACCGTTTAAAGGACTTTCAATCAAATGTTTATTTATTTTATAATTGTAATGTTATTAGCCGCCTTATTCATCAACGTTGTTAAATATTGAATTTGGGACTGTATCCGAACGTCAAAAAATAGTATGAGCGTGTATCCGAGTCAAAAATAATAATAAAAAAAGAATAATTAAGAAAAAGAAAATGAATTTGTAACCGTTTCTCCAGGAAAATTTATTAAAAAAGGCGATTTGCACAAGATTTGGCGTTGTTATTCCATCCAGCAACCTCAGAGAAGAAATTCTTTTCAAACGTAATCCCGTCGCCTGCACAAACGGCGCACCCTTAGAAATAAACTGACCTAACTCAAAAAGGTATTACCGACTTAAAATAGAATGACGGATAAATAGTCAATTTACGTCTGTATTCTAATTACAAACTCTTTCTGATGAAAGTATTAGAAAATAGTAAAATTAATTCAGAATTTTTATTTTTTCAATCTGCATTTCCCACACACTTTAATTTTGAGGCGTCGCAACCTCAGCATGTGTGCATAAATCGCGCGAGGGTTGAGAACCTTGCGTTTAGAAATATTTCTAACTAGTTTTTAGCCCGGGGCTTTTGATTTCGTGAGAATTTGGGAAAATTATATATTTTATGTGTTACTCTGATGTCTAAGCTTTATTTCTGCAAAGTTTCGTCAAAATCTGACCTATAGTTTTTACGTAAAGGAGTAACAAACAGCCATCCTTGCAAACTTTCGCATTTATAATAAGTATTAGGAGGATTTCTTTATAAGTAAGGTTTTACACGCTCCCGCGAGGCTTTTATCTGTCACTTAACTATTAATTTCATTTATGAATAATAAGGCGGTAGATGTGTAAGATACATTAATTTAGGGGCAGTGATTTTTATTACTTATATGTAGTTTTCGAAAAGCGTGCGGTCCCAACCCGCATTGGGCTAGCGTGGTGGACTCTGGCCCAATTCCCCTTCGTGTTTCGAAGGGAAGCCCGTGCCTCTCGGTGGGGACGTATATGGGCTGATAAGAAGTGCGGTCCCATATGGGGCCAGCGTGGTGGGCTATGACCTGAACCCACTTCAGTATTTCAAAGGAGGCGTCTTGGTGGGGACGTATGCCCTCGGTCGCATCTTCCCCTTAACCTAGATAGCGGTCAAGAGCGAATCGAAAGGTAATCTGTCGACGAAATTTTTATTTAAAACATTACTTTTTGGTTTTTATACCCCTCAAACAGTGTTTTATTTTTCGTAGTAAGTTTATAAAGAGTTTTTAATACTTTTCACAAAGTCCCTTATCACCAATCTTGCTGTCGAACACTTTCAAAAGTTGGTACGTTTTCCTGCCGATATATAAGTCCTTATGTAACCGTACAATTATAAAACTTTAACATGGTAGATAATTCTTATTGTCATTAGTATCCTAGAAGTTACAAAGCGTTATAAAAAAGAGTCTTAGAAAATCGGAATAGGTCCAAAAGTTTCAGTTTTATTTGTAACAAGACTTATTTTATTCGCTTTACGAGTTTCATTGAACATTATGTAGGCTTTTTCCTCGTTGACAAAGTTAGTTTGATCTTAGGAAGTTATAGGTATGATTAGCCAACACAAAACATAGATTATGTTTCATGTTGATACTAGGTAGTTTGTCAACTGTTTCACTTAATTAAGGAACTGAGCGCTTCTCTTCATCTTTTATATTGCGTACCTCTAAAGAATGGAATTATCTGCCTGCTATTTCCAGGCTCATATAACCCGAGTCTCTTTACAGTTCGAGTGAATAGGCATCTTCTGGGTGAGCTTGATCCTCGACCACATCTTTGCCCCTGGGCTAGATTGTGGTCAAGAACGAAGCCATTCCATATATAAAAAAAAATGTATTTCTTTCTTTCCGTTGGCCATTCTAAAATATGATGTTAACATCTAAAATATGATGTTAGCCTAAATGGCCAACAGAAAGAAAGAAATACATCTTTTTATATATGGAATGGTTTCACTCTTGACCACAATCTAGCCCAGGGGCAAAGATGTGGTCGAGGATGTAGCCAGTTGATCAATATTATTGTGAATTGAAAGTTATCTACTTTCGCAAACTTGCGGCTTGATTTCATTCTCTCCCTCTCTACATCAAAATAAATTTATTAATATCTTGCTATGAGTTTAAAAAATAAATACACAAGAAATAAGTTATATATTATGAGAAATATACCTATTCACGCTTACAAAAAACTCTAAAAGATCATGAAGCTACTACATATTTTTAGTGGCTTTTGAATACCAAAGTAAAACATATATTTTACTAACTGTACTGGTTCCTTCATTCAAGTGGCTCTAGTCCAACAGTGGTAGACTAAAGAAAAAAAGATAACAAATAGAGAAAATCTATATTAAATGGTTATTATGTAACCCTGTTAAGCTTTTGAGGTGATGGCATTTACTAGTCTTAAACATGTTATAACGGTTTCTTACTAAGATTTTTTTTGATAGCATGTCACTTCAGCCAATTGCAAATGAGATTAAACCTCATACAAGCAAGGGCTGTGGGGGTAGGTAGAGCACAAGAACGTTTGAACACCACCACCATCACTTCAAGGCTTTCAACACCAAACCAATTTTTTTTAATACTCATTAGAATCATTTATCTTGTCAACACAAGCTTAACAAGGTGTGACGCTACTAAAGTCGTATTCTAACATACTATGCAGATAAACCCGTCATACTGATCGCAATAACAAGATTGCAAACAATCATATTTATATTTTTTCTATTCAAAACATGGGATTGCATAATGCATTGGTATCTATAGGACAGTTGGTTCAGAATAGGAAATCCAATCCCGTAGTTCGTTTGATATGAAATTTAATGGTGGAAGGTATGTCAGTAACAGTGTAGAGTGAGGTCGATTGTGTTTGGGTATGGGGTCGCAATGCGGCGGTTTGCGGCGGCGATCGGAGTTCGGAGCCAGGGGCCGGTACATAGCCCCACCCTGCGGGCCCGGCCGGGCCGCCTCGAACGATGCGCGGGCGCCCGCGGCGGGCGGTGACGTCGCGGTGACGTCAGCGCGCGTCGTGGCGCCATCAGACGAACCATTCGTCCTTGTGCGGGGCGCTGCTCAGCGCGACGCCCGCGCCCGGAGGCGGCCCGGCCGCGCCGCCCTGGAACATAAATACAAAATACAAATACAAAAAAACCTGTCTTTATTGTATTACAGTGACAGTGGTCGAGATCCATATGCGACAGGCTCTGATCTTCGTCTTTTTAGTAGGTACAGGCGTACACTTAGTCAAGAAAAAGGCCTATTCGACTAATTTAGGCGAGGTATTAGAATATTTGGAGAGGTGTCTACATATATTGTAGTCTAGTTTTAAAGCAGCCTATAGTACCTTATTGCAAAGGCCGGGAAATAGGAAATTGCAGGTCGAGTATAAGTTAAGCCGAGACGTAGGCGAGTACTTCACTAATACGAGACAGGCAATTGCCATTTCCGCCGAGGCGTATATAGTGCTTTTCTCAAAATATTGCAGGGAAATAGAACTTAATACTTTTAATAACTATAATACTTTATAATACTTTTGTATTATACATTTATTAAACAATAACCCCAGCACGCCACGCCGTTTCAAACAACATTGGTGGAGCATTGTAATGCTCCAATTCAAAAGAAACGCTCCAGCAAAGGATTTGGGTTTCTTTGTCCGTAAATTCGATACTTCGCGTGCTCTGTTTTCGAAAATAATTACAATATTTCCATGCATGTTGAGAAAAGATAAATTATGGGACTAGCACTGTCTTTGGTTGGGGAGAGAGGAGTAGGTACAATAGGTTTGTATGTACGCATAACATCACGTTAGGTTACCCACTTTGACCGTGTGCTCACCCTTCCTGCGCTCGTAATAGTGACCGTTTTCGTAGTGCAACTGTTTAACCTGATGTGCTGTTGTTTGAACACAAACTAGTGTACTTGTCTGTATATACTTACAGTGGATTCTTTCAATTAAGGCGACTACAGCACCCGATAAAGGCAAAATGCGTTAACTACCTATCGAGAGTGTTCAATCACGAACATTTTGATAGCAAATTGAAGTTCCTGTGTGCATTTTACTATCGTTTTTACAGCTTAAAAGATACATAATATTGGTATTTAGAGGTGACTTTGTGAGCTTTTTCTATCGAACCAAAAGTGCTGAATCATGTTTTCAGCAAACTACTTATCTAGTTTATGTCCTGAATATTACCGTAGTATTTTTTTCTTCGATTTAATGCAGTGCGTCATGCTACTACGCATCATAAAATCGTAATTTAGGTCGTAATTAAGTATATCCACTCATCTTTTTATCTCCTGGTGATAAGGTTCAAAAAGGAATGAATTTTTCAATTTAACTCGGGGTATGCGTACCTGTACCCGCGCGGGCCCGCAGGGTGCGCCCAGTTTCCCGGCAGGCGTGTCTCCGTGCCGCCGGGGGAGCTCGTCGGCTTGCCGCCGGCGCCGTTGCTGCTCGACATTTGTTGTACTGAAATAGAGCAACACATTCATATTACATTCATACCTTCATGTTTATAAATAAATAAATAAATAAAATCATTTATTTTCAGGCAACTAGGCCCATAGATAAATACCTTACAGACTAACATACATATAAAATATTATTTAACAAAATTAAAACTTAACTAACACTATTTCCCGGGTGTTTTTCCGGGGGTGTCTATAACCGGGAATCTCCCTCGAAAACGGCGGAACACCACGCCCTCCGGCCAAAAGCTCTCCTTCATGACTGTCGTGTTTATGAGCTACTACAATAAATAAACGCTCTTACATAAATCCCTACTATCCTTACTAATATTATAAATGTGGTATGAAAGTTTGTTTGTTTGTTACGCTTTCACACCTAAACTACACAACCGATTTATAGTTGAAATTTGGTACAGAGATAGAGTAGACTTTGACAAAGGACATAAGAATTGAACCCAGAAGCAGCGCCACTATCACTCGACCAAACCAGCCGTCAAACTATCCGCTGTTAGTACAGCATTTTTTTGAATAAAATAAATAAATAAATAATGAAGCTAGCCATGGAGTTAGTGTCCGCTAATTGCTGACGCGACGCTCACACACACAGCATAGAGCTGACGCTAGCACCAGCAACGTCATATAGCCACGCGCTAATTGAGCTAGCCATGGAATTGTCTCTACCCCAGAGAAACCGATGCATGATCAGTGTAATTTATCAAAAGCGTTTCCTTGCTTCAGAGGGACGTTAAACTGTCGGTCCCGGCTGCTGTCGATTGATTACAGTCAAGTTCGCCACGTACTTGACAATGCCTACACGATAAGTAGAGTGTCTGTACTTACAGTGCAGATGTGTCCGCTGGTTGCTGGCGCGACGCCGGCACACACAGCAGAGAGCTGACGCTAGCACCAGCAGCACCAGCGCCCCGCTCCCTGCGCCCACCACCAGCAAAGCGCTACTAGCGCCGCCGCTGCCCGTCTCTGGAAACAATTAATACAATACTTTCAACAAATGTTTTATAAAGTTGGAATTGTTGGGCATGCACACCCCAATGAGTTTCCCGTTTCATGGCCAAGTTGTGTGGATATATGATATGTTTTTATTTATTTATTCGATAATGAAAGAAAGAAAGAAAGAAAAATGAAGGTATTAACCAAATAAAACAAACGTCAAATAACATACAAATAAATAATGTGGTGAAAAGGTGCTGCCAGCACCATAATGCTTTGATTTTGATTCATGCATGTGTGCAATTTTATCACGTTACAGTTTATTTACTTATCTTTAAGTCAAATCCAGCACTGATGTTCTCTATGATACTTACTTCTTTACTGTTTAAATTGCTGGCACCGTGAAGAATCTTGTATGAAATTCTCAATATTTAAATTTAGTTTCCCTAATTGCGCCCTTATTTTTTCATGTTTTTTGTGGAAACTTATTCAGTTTATAACTTTTTTTAAATTTTAACAATACATTGCAATCCTTGTTAATTTATCATTTTACTCTTCATGGTATACTCAAGTTCGAAATATCGCAAAAAAAAAAATTGATTGTAAATAGTTTTGTTTCTACAACATGTTCCGGGTAATTATTAAGAAAAAAAAGAAAAGGGGTCGTTAAAATAATAAATAAAACAAAATTTTAAAAAAGCAAAAATATATTCCCAAAATAAAATAACAAAACAAAATTCAGGTAGTTTTTAATGAAAAATCTCTACACATACATAAGTAGATACGCTCACGCCTGTAATCCCGTACGGGGTAGGCAGAGCATTAGTGGTTCACAAAAAAAAACTCTAGAAACTTATTTTGATTTAACAAAATTAAAACCAAACGAAAATGTATTCCCAAAATAAAATAGCAAAACAAAATTCAGGTTTTTATTTCTCTAACTCATTAAGAATAGGTGTTCAATACCTGGGCAGAGGCTGGCGGTGTCCTCATCGGAGCCGTCTGCGCAGTGGTCGACGCCGTCGCACGTCAGGTCGGCGCTCACGCAGAACTCTCGCTGCTTGCAACGGAACTCTTTGCAGCCGTGCTCTGGAAATTAAAGAAATATATTTTTGGTAACTCGTACTCAACCGCGCCGAAATGTCGGGAACAAAGGTAAAATCATAATAATAGGTCTTTACCTTTGAAATTGCCGATTTTTTCTCAAGCTTTATTTTATTCATAATTTATTTGATTGAACAGCTATTACTCAAATTGTTTTTTATTTAAAACCTTGGCCATATAACGGAGATATTGAGTCAAATTAATACATATTTACTTTAGATTTATTTGCTGAAAAAGAAGCTCAAATATAGCTCGTTTCATCCGTTGCCCGTTACAGCAAAAATAAGCAATGATTGCTTATTTTTTCTGTACCGTTGTTACAGTTACAACTTTCAATAAAGTAAGTATGATGAAAATTAACTTAATGTTGTCCAAACCTTCCCACAAAATTTTGCTAAATATGGATTACGCATTCCCGAGAAAAATCCAAAAACGTTAGTATGGAAAATTCAGTTTTCCAAAAATATTGTATGATAAAACGGCAATTTCTATTATATACGCGAATTTACGCTAGCTTTAGAAAGTTGTTCAGTTTCTTGGGTAAAATCATTTTTTCAGGGATTATTTATTTACTAAAAAGGACTGTCCCATAGACTGACCAATCTATTTATTTTCTAACGATACGACTAATAATAGTTTGCTTAATCTGTGAAACTTTTTAGTTCTGTAATCCCGCACGTTGTCAGTTTCGTGACGGACCACGTGACACAAGTCGGACTAATGGTTTTCAAGAAAGTTATCAAACATACATACACACATAAGTTCACGCCTTTATCCCATTGAGGTAAGCGGATACCACAGATTGCCACTTGCTTGCTACGATCCAAACACTTTCTGAATCTTTCGCTTCAATACGTTAGAAAACTGAAAATCCCGCCGTTCGCAAAAGAAGCTCCCTCTACCACCTCTACACCACAGCTCGAGAGTGATGGCGACAAACTCGCGCGTTTGACTTCAGTTTGATTGCGCGAGGGCCCCACGCAAAGGCTTGCTCGCCCTCTGGCGTTGTCAATGTTGACATTTTGACATAGGAATGCGGCGCATTACGCGCGCAAGACGTCATGCTCGAGCTGCAGATTTATAAAGCTATACAATTAAACTGCTGACTGTGTTGAAGGAAAAATTTGAATGGAATTTTGGGAAACAAAAGAAGATCTCCTAACGAGCCTCAAACAAGATTAGCGGCTGGAAGGCATTGATGGCATCGGTCAGGCCAGTCGAATTACGCTGATGAAAAATTCGAACCGCTACAAAGCTCTTTAAAACTCGTAAAACTGAAACTTCTTTAAAAAAAATCTAAAAAGGATGTTAAATTGTGTGGGGAGGCTAGAGAGATAGTAAAGCGGCTGTACAGTATAGACACAGGGTGTATCATTCAGGGTGTAAAAAGTGTTGTGTGTGACGGCCGGTTTGGTCGAGTGGTAGATGCTGCCTCTTGATCGGCGGGTCCTGGGTTCGATCCCCAGTCGGGGCAAACATTTGTGTAAAAAGCAGATGTTTGTTCTCGGGTCAGGTCATGGGTGTTTGTGTTTGTCTTTGTGTGTTCCAAGGGACCCACGACACAAGGGAAAACCTTAGTGTGGGCCTTTGAGTGTGTAGCGTTTATTTTATTTATTTATTTTTATATTGTCTGTGTATCTGTGTGTCTGTCTGTGACATCGTAGCTCTTAAAGCTAAACGAATGAATCGATTTAGATGCGATTGGTTTTTGTTTTAAAGCTGACTGAGATGGTTCTCAGCTATATTTGATCGAAATTGGTTCAGCCACAGGAGTTATAATTAATTATAAGCAATCGAATGTCGGGGTTGATATTTTTTTTTTTAAATTTTAGAGTTATAGTTGTATTAATTCTTAACTGATCTCCACATTTTGCATTTTGCTGGGCTAATTATGCCTGCTATTTTCAGTTTTTCTGTCCAGCGACTAAGAACTAGCTTTTCGCCCGGGACTTCGTTCTCGTGGGAATTTTATCGTGAATATTCCAATGTTTTTAATAGTTATTCTGCTATTCGGGACGGAGACAAATACAACAAATCAAAAACCATGGAAATCGGTCCAGCTGTTCTCGAGTTATAAGTGTTCGAACAAACCCGACTTTGTTTTATATATGTATTTCGTTCCTGTGGGAATTCGGAAAAATTATGTAGCCTACGTTCAGCAGGGATAATGTAGAATTCTAACGGTGAAAGAATTTTTCAAATCGGTCCAGTAGTTTCGGAGCCTATTCAATAGAAACAAACAATCAAATCTTTCCTTTTTATAATATTAAGTGTAGAAGATGAAGAACTTCAACATAAGATTGAAGTAGTAACAAACGAAACACCACTGTATATTCTGTATATAGTCTTTAGAAGACATCGTCTCGCGTCCCCCCTTTCCTTTGATCTCCTTTAGGGGGACTTTTTTGTCTTCATTGCGGCGTCAGCTCGACACGTGCGGTGTACTCTCCATACAGAGCCAGGCATGTATGCATGGCATTGTTAAAAGCTCTATACACGTTGGTTTTGTTACACTTTAGTTAAAGATGTTGTCCCGGCACGTTAAGATAGGGTTGAGTGTGTCTGGATTCAGATTTATTTTGTAGATACTCAAACAATGATGATTAGCACTTGAGTATAGGTACAGAGGCCAGCGGTTCAGGTTTCTTGATTTTCATTACAAAACCGCTCTTATCACAACAGCACATTGTGCACGCGTGTGGTAACCTGAGTTGCGGCCGTCTGTACATTACTTTATTTACCAACATGAAATTGTTTAACCCCAATACCCGAAATTTAGGTCCTTACCACAACACAAACTAAAAGTTAGACAATGTTTAAAAGTGGCTGTATAGTCATACATTCTTTTGCCTTTCCCAAAAGGAAAAAAATAAACAACAATAAAATGACATAAGTCAGTAGACATTGTCTATGTTGTGTTTTTATATTTTGCGGTAGTTGTGTTTTTATAATTGCTTTAGCAATTATTGCATAAAATTCTTCAATGGCTGAACAAATTTTGATCACACCTTCTTGATTACGTTAGCTTTAAACAAAAACACCCGCATCGAAATCGGTCCTTTCATTTAGAAGCCACCGACAGATACACAGATACACACGTCAAACTTATAACACCCCTCTTTTTGTCCGGGGTTAAAAACTATATCAAATTTAAGTTAAATTCATGTGTTGACAGTTCAACATTCATCAATACTCCTTATAATGTGATATTAAGTTCTGGCAACCCTACGAAGCGACGCGGAGGGAATTTCCCGTGAATTTCCAAATTAGCCGCTTTTCGCTAGTTATTCGAGCGACCGGTCGAAATGGCTCGTCTGTGAGGGTCCTACCGATATTTTAATGATAAATTGCCTTCTTGTGCCTCGAAATATATAGCCATTTATTATACAGGGTGTAAAGGACAGCTTAGCAAATACTTCAATGGTGGGAACTACCCATAAATATTGAATGCCTTTAACTTAGCGAAAATTAAGGACGTACATCGGCCATGGACACTGAATTTTTTTTCCTAAGCAACATAATTCCATGCTGGACTGGGAGGGAAAGAAAAACTTAGAATGTGCCAGCTACCTACTCTTCCTAGGCATACAGTAAAAGCCTGTAAGTGGGATGCGAGGGTTTTGCTGTAAATGGGCGAAAGGCCGCGACCACCTCTCACCATTATACAAATTGTTCCATCTGATAACCCTCACAATTTATGTCAAACGTGGCATCTAGTGGTTCTAGAACTCTGCTTACCCCGTTAGGGATTATGGGCGTGAGCTTATGTATGTAGCATAATTCGAACTATGAAAAAAAATATTTCGATTTGCCTCGAAATTTTTTTTTTTAGAATTTCATATAGGTTCCTTTTAGAAACTTGTTCAGTGTCACGGGGAGAACCAAACCAACCCCTAATGTTTCGCAAACTAATTTTAATTCACCCCTTAAATGTATGATCGCCAAAAAGTATTTCTTCTCGGAAACGTCAAGGTAAGGAGTTTTAGTTGTTTATCTATTTTGGCGCGGACATGTATCGCAAAACCGCTTGCCAAACAGCTTGCTGTGTTCCGTCGGTGCGTAGGAGTACCGGTGCCTTAATTGGAATTTTCTGGGTTAACCCAGATGAGGACGACCAACTATGACCTTGGTCAAGATTGGGGTCATGAGTAAACCCATCTCATAATAAATTTAAAAAAACCATGCCCAGTGCGCACTGCCTCAGCAAGCGCCGCGCTGTTAGAATGCGATGTATAATTGTTAAATAAAGTTTTTTTTATTTCTTAATTGAGTGCATTCGAAAAACTAAATTTTAAAGCAAAAAACATTAAAATTCTTATATATTTTATCAAGCAAAATTTCTCAGAAAAATTATTCAGGATTATGATCCTTAAGTGTTTTGACACTGGAAATGTCTTTTCGTGCGATCCTCTTATATCTCGGAGAGTTGTGAAGATATGATATTCAAAAAAAGCTCAAAAGACGCTTATTCACAAGAGCTGTAAGGTGCAAAAAGAATTATTTAAAAAAATTAAAATAAAAAAGTTATGGCCAAAATAGTAAAAAAAAACATTGATTTTGGCGCTCGATAGGTATTTTGGAAACGAAGAATGATATCAGAAATTTTAGAAAAAAGCCCCTGGACAATTTAGTCAGCTACAATTTGAGTTTAAAACAAAGACGATCGGGTTAAGGATTTCCCTGTAACCTGACCTTTTCGAAAAAAGTCAAAAAGTCAGAACGACATTTCCAATGTGCTCAATAGTCGTGTGAGGTACGAAATCTGTGAAGTTTTTCTAAACCGTCTCTTACACTCTGTATAGGTATTTGGTAATGTACGTGTGAAATACTTATTTATGGGGTGGCTTTTATGTGCTCCATTGAATTTATATGATAGACGATATCTGAGTAGGTATATAAAGAGGCTCCCGACCTTTTCCAGTCGGGCTAACATGAAAGCGTGACATAATTTTGTCATGTTACTGTCATGATAGTTTAGGCTATTGCCTAGTTTAGGCTATTGGCAGTTTAGGCTGTTGCCTAGAATCTGCCGAATAACGCGCAAGGGATAAAAATAAGTAAATCATAGTGACATTTTTACCAACTTTAAAAAAGGGGGAGGTTCTCCATTTTTTTATATTTTTTTATTATAAGATGGGTTAACTCTTGACCCCAATCCTGACCAAGGTCATAGATGAGGTCGACGATGGAGCGAGTTAACCCAGAAAATGCCAATTAAAGCATTGATACTCGCACCGACGGAATACAGCAAGCTGTTTGGCGTCGGACTTTGGTAGGAGGTATGTTTTTTGTATGTTTTTTTTTTCACTGTATGTTTTTTTTACATGAATGTAACGCGATAAAAAAAATCTCAACAGAGTATCTCCTCAGGTGGTCCCATATAAATTTTATTGAAATTTATTTGCAGGGTTAAAAAAAAAAAACAAAAAGAAAAAAAATGTTCAGCGTGAGTTGAACCCACGACCACAGGATTAGATCCTGGCAGTTATTGCTTATATGTAACTCTTAAACGGATAAACCAATAAAAACCATCTCGATAACGTCAGCTTAAAAAAAACCGCATCTAAATCGGTCTATTCGTTTAGGAACATGCCAGACAGACACATAGATACACAGCCACACAGATACAGAGAACACACGTTAAGCTTATAAGATTATCTTTTTTTCGGAGGTTAAAAAGGCAACTAAATATTTAAAAAAAAACACTAAAAAGGTCACTTAATATTTAAAAAAATATATATCCTTTATTTATGTTCTATCAACGATACTGTGATGACATTTTTTTTATTATAAGATGGGTTAACTCTTGACCTCAATCTTGATCATAAAGGTCAAAGATGAGGTTGACAACGGAGAAGCTAACCCAGAAAATGGATATAAAGGCACTGGTAATCCCACGCACCGACGGAACACGACGAGCTGTTTGGCGTCGGACTTTGAATAAGAAAAATATGACCATGACCAGCGATTATGAAAAAAAACACCCTAAGCTTTGTAGACGTTAAAGTAAAGTTTAACAAGTTCAAGTCATTATAAAAAAACTTTTTCTGAGCCTTCAAAACTTCGAGGGACTTCCAATTTATCGAAAAGGGATCCTGCCGCGTATTCTCGGGTTCCAAGGCATTCTTGCCGTTTATTGGTAATTGATCTTCTGCCAATCGCATCATTAACGTTTCGTTACTCTACCGTGGGCGATTTAACAATGTCTGCCTTAAGATGAACCAATTAAGATGAAGGATCTTAAACTTCAACCAATTTTAAATTATTATTTTGTCTATAAAAAGTCGTGGGTTAAGACGTGTGTATCTGTATATGTATGTCTGTCTGTGGCATCGTAGCTTCTAAACGAATAGACCGATTGGGATTTTCATAACAAAGACAGCACAACGTTGACACAACTTACACAACACAACACATATCAAACACACTTACACAACTATGACATAAATAAACAACTTAATACACAAATACAAACACAGTAAAGTATCAAGGGGAATTGTTGATGTGACACGCTGGTCAAGGAAGAGGTCCTGACTCAGCACAGTGTTGTGGTTGGAGCCACAACGCTGATATTCTGTCAGTGCCTTTAATATTCTGACAGATACATATTCTGTTTTCGTCTTTATCTTACCGAATCCCGACTAAATTATATCTAATGAGTTTGCCAGGTTGTTGTAGAGACAATAAAGACCCCACTAAACCTGAAGTTTATAACTAACTGCCATTAAAGACCAGCCCCTTCACCTCAAACTGCATAACGGGCTATCACTGCCTGCCATGAATACATTTAATTTTTATCTCTAAAATTATATTAATACACACTAGCTTTTCGCCTGAAACTTCGTTCCCGGGGGAATGTTGGAAAATGTTGTAGCCTATGTGTTAAATCTAGGGTATCAGCTACCTCCATACCAAGTTTTATCAAAATTGGTCCAGCTGTTTGAGCGTGAAAGAGGAACAAACGTCCATACATCCATACATACAGACTTTCGCATTTATAATCTTAGTAAGGAGTAGGTAAGGATCATTTTGTGTGCTTCAACTACAAGGTTATTCACTGTTATACATAGAAACGTTAAAAAAAAACATATAATGCAAAACAGGAAGTGATTCGAGAGATTAGAGATTCGAAAGCGATGTGGAATGATAGAAGATTAAAGTCCGTATTACAGAACGCGACTCAGACTCTGATCTATACTTAAGTAGCACTTGTCCTTGTTAGTGTAGAAAAAGACAATCAATACTTAAGTATAGATCAAGACTTAAGTCTCCTACGGGCCTTAGTGACGAGGATAGAGAAAGAAATGTTGCGGTGGAAAGAATGAGTGAAGAAAGATTGACGAAAGAAATATACAGTGTTAACGCGTCGCTCGCTTGTTTTATTACGGCGCGTGCGATACAAATCTTGCACACACGTGTGTACAAGAATCACGCGAAGGTTTATGTAGTTGGAAGGGTGCGAAAAGGGCACCCTAGACGAAAGTACTTAGACCAGTGGTGACGTAGTGAGAAAAGGCCGTGTTAGGAGTACCCGAATCTAACAAGCATGCATTTGTAGCGAATTGTGAATGTGAAAGAAGCGAAAGAGATGTGTTTGGATCGTAGTAGGTGAAAATCTTTGATCTCTGCCTACACCAATTTGACGAAGGCGTAAGCTTGTTTTTGTAAAGCGAATAATAAATAACTGGATTAGTTTTCCTACTTAGTCTAATGTCATAAGTAGAAAAGTTCGAGTGAATAGGCATCTAATGAGCTTGTTACATCCTCGACCACATCTTCGCCCGTGACCTAGATTGTGGTCAAGAGCGAAATAAATAATATACGTATATAATAAAAAATATTTATTAGTAGATTTTCCTCAATTACCGCACATTTTCCTTAAGCTGGTGAAAGGGAGCCCTAACAAAATAATAAAAAAAGTAATTTAAAAAAAGATAAAAAAGCGCGTTTTGTAAAGCGCTTATCGCGTTGCGTTCCTCGGTCGCCAAATATTTTATTCGAATACGGAAGCATCCCCGGAAGTCAAACGATCAAGTGAAATATTGACGGGGTCAAATAAGCAACCAGTAACGTTAATTCCCGCTTTTTAACTTATTTTTTTTTTACTTTATTATTTTTATTATTATCTGAGTTCACGAATTTTAATGCAGAGGCTGATTACTCGTATTTTTGAGTGCTTTTTTCTAAACCAAATCATTGTTTTAAGTTTTCTTTGCTGTTTCTTAATTTGCACAAACACAAAACAAGACAGCAAGGGATGCAAAGATTTAAAAAAGTATATATACATAAGGCGGCTTTCTTGCTAAATATCAATCTCTTCCACGCAAATTGGTGGAGGAAATATTTTAACAATATTATAAAAACGGGTGGTGCAAATGTTTTGTAGTAGGTATAGACGAGCCATCAGAATATAACATATTCTACATAGTTTTCCTAAATTCCTACGGGTAGAAAGCTACTTTCATTTCGGCCCCCTATCAGCAAGATACCTCTCTCAAAATGAACTATTTTTCCCCGCAAAAACATCCCTTACATTATTAGAAGAGGTTTATTTTGATAACAACCCCTAACCAACACAAAAATATTTTATTTGCTCCCCGGACCGAAACTTTGCAAATATGATTACCCCCTCTTTGCCTCTCTCCCCTCTCCCCGAGGATTTTAGATACAGAGACGTATTCAGTTTGAAAATTAAGAAAGTAGGCAGAAAAGGTTTCAAAAGGGAAGACAGAAGATAAAGCATGTAAAGAACCCAATATTCTGTTGTATGGATGTATGTATGGATGTTTGTTACTATTTCACGTTTAAACGGCTGGACCAATTTTGATAAAATTTGGTATGAAGGTAGCTAACACCCTGGATTAACACATAAGCTACATAATTTTCACAAATTCCCACGGAAACGAAGTCCCGGGCGGAAAGATAGTCGGTCCGAAAAGAAAAATTGGTGAACGTACATAAGAAAAGATAACATAGAACCTGCTCCTTTTTGAAGTCGGTTAATCATCTCTATTTTACTTTGACGTCATCAAGGAAGAACAAACAACACACTTTCACATTTATAAAACATCCTGTACCTAATTGTGTCTCAATTTTCACCACCCTATACTTGTCATCATCATCATCTGGTCCTCTTTTGTACGGGCTTTGAGGGTGCCCTCGTTCCCGGGCATCTCCTCAGGGGGCAACTACCCCCTGGTCCTGGGTGGCGGAGCTGCAGGGATCCTACAGCTCTGCGCCTTCAGCTTCGTCTTCTTCTTCTTCCTCGAGCCCAGCAGTGGGGCTCGGCGCCGGGGACTGACACAGTTCACGAGGCTGTGCCAGCCATGCGACGTTGTCCGGAGGGCGGGTGTGCAGCGAGCGATGTTGTGGAGTCCATCGTGGGGTCCATTGTCGGCGCGGTCGAACATACGACGTGCCAGCATGCGGACGAACACCCTATACTTGTCTGGTTCCGTCCCTGTCAGTAAGTTGGCAGCAACCCCCAGGGCCGCATTTTTCCGCGCAGCGACGTGGAAAATTTAATTGTTCGCGTTCTCAAAAGATGTGTGGATGCACCACAAAGGAGGTGGCGGCGCACGCTGCTTAATTGCTGTACTAAACCTATACTAAAGCTGTATTAAAGCTGTTCTACAGTTGCCGGAATGTGTTGTTCTATACATATAGCGCTTGTGTAGTAAGATACGTTTGTGAAACCTTCTTTTGCTAACAAATGCCTTTGCTGTTCGGTTTTGTGTATTTTCTTTGGGTTTATGTGATAGATTTAGGTATTGACTATCTTGGTAGTGTTTTTTTTTATGAAATCGTGTTCTTCTTCAGTCTTCTTGAGCATTCGTTGTTATTTTGTTATAGTCTGTTGTTTATATTACTTTGTCATGTTTTATCGGTCATGTCACATCAGCAGGCCGAGTACGATAGTGACAGCGCCGCGACAATACCGCGGTCCTATGTCAAAATGTCAACATTGACAATGCAATAGAGCGAGCAAGCCTTTGCGCGGGACCCTCGCGCAATCAAAGTGAAATTTCAGCGTGAGCCGAGCGCGAGTTTGTCGTTATCGTGCTAGAGCTGCAGATGGTCTTCTCGTAGGTGCCTTAAAAGTCGATTTGGAGAACACTAGAAGACGGGCCGTATCTTTTCCCTGGTGATAACTTTTTTATTTTTTTTAACTAAACCAAAACTTTCACCAGCCAGCTCGCCAACGTTGTGAAGTTTCCTCAAAAAAGTGACCACGTTGAGGCACTATTGAATTTAGACCAAAATTTATCTAAAACCAAGTGTCTTATCGTCTTCTTCTTCTTATCGTGTAGGTATAGTCAAGTGTGTGGCGAACTTGGCTAACCCTGGTGTCAGAGTTTTCAAACCGCACAATGGCCTCTGACTTGGTTTTAACGACTGTAGTCAATCGACAACAGCCGGGACCGACAGCTTCACGTGCCCTCCGAAGCACGGAAACGCTCGTGATAAATTGCCACTTTGGTCACCCATCAGGTTCCCTGCCTCTGTGAACGTTGCTTAACCTCACTGATCGGTTGAGATCAGCGAGCGCCTCTGAGCTTGGAGCGCTTTGTTACAAAACTATTTTGCAGATGCGAAATTAGTTCTCCGTGCAACAAGAACCACTTGGTTTTACAAACTTATTATTGCAGTTGATTTCACAATTTTAAACCCTGACAAAAAGATGTGTTATAAGTTTGACGTATATATCTGTGTATCTGTTCTGTGTGTCTGTCTGTGGCATCGTAGCTCCTAAACGAATGGACCGATTTCAATGCGGTTTTTTTAATAAGCTGACTTAATCGAGATGGTTCTTATAGCTATATTTGATCAAAATGGGAGGTTTTCTTTTTGGGTATTAAAAAAATATATATTTCCCCAGAGCTCTCTAGATGGCGCTGAATTGACTCCGTTACTAGGTGCCAAAGCCAAAAGGCTTGGAGAAAAACATTGCATCAAATATTCTGAGTTTGTTTTGGCTTTCCGATCATCCTAGTTTTCTCGCGCTTTGTTATAATTCAGTTTTGTTTTTTCGTTGTTTTCGTAAAATCGCCTAACTACGTATGGTAGACGTGATATTGATGTGATATGACTATAACGTTTCATTTTATGATCTTAAAATTACGTTCAAGTGAATTAATCAAAAATAATTTAACGTTCCGTTCCTGGCAGTGACGTACATAGTTTAGCGCCATCTATCCGGCGACTGGGGAAAAAAGAAAAAAAAAAGAAAAAGAAAATCCCTCATTGGTTCAACGATTTAAGTTATAAGCACTCGTAGTTCGGGGGTGATCCGTACAACATTTTTAATTTTAAAATTATGTAGAGGGAAAAGATAGGAAGTTTTTTATTTTTTTATTATGAGATGGGTTAACTCTTGACCCCAATCTTGACCAAGGCCATAGATGAGGTCGACGATGGAGCGAGTTAACTCAGAAAATGACAATTAAGGTACTGGTACTCCCACGCAGCGACGGAACACAGCAAGCTGTTTGGCGTCGGACTTCAGTAGGAGGGTGCTCGCGAACCAGACGGCCCTTTACAGAGCCTACCACACCGCATGAGACGATAGGACGACACCTCAGTTTCAAAACAACCTGAGGTGTCGTTGCCTAAGATGGATTACTAGGAGGCAGGTCTCATTTGAGTCGCCTCTTACGACACCCACGGAAAGAGATGGGGTGGTGTTATTTTCAATCGATCACCACACGGCGTTTTTATACGGCATCGTTGGTTTGTAATAATAGAATAGTTGTTCTAAAGAGGCATATAGAACATTACAAACTTTGAACAATTAAATGAGCCACTCGAAAGTGGTTGCTTACTGCTACAAATCCCAAAAGCCATAAATTTTTATCCCCACCGTTGATACACATAAATCTCTTTTTTATTAGGTAATTCACACCAATTTAAGGCTCTACAAATCAAGACACAAGACGTAAAACGTGAAATCGTTACGGAAGAGATACGAGCGGAGGCACATGTAGCTGTACAACCTTATATGAAAACAAAGGTGATAAACAACATTATGTTATCACTACAGGTAGTCAAGAATAGCGTTAATATAGGTGCTTCAAAAATATTTTAAAATTGTAAAAATGTGTTTAATAAAAAATAAAAAAAAATAAAAAAAATAAACGCTACACACTCAAAGGCCCACACTAAGGTTTTCCCTTGTGTCGTGAGTCCCTCGGAACACACAAAGACAAACACAAACACCCATGACGCGAGAACAAACATCTGCTTTTCACACAAATGTTTGCCCCGTCTGGGGATCGAACCCAGGACCCGCCGATCAAGAGGCAGCGTCACTACCACTCGACCAAAGCGGCCGGCCGTCAATTCTAAAGCGTCTTTAAATATGAAGTTTGCAATAAAATAAAAATTAGGCGCGGTCGCAGCCTGAAAATAAATAAGTCACCCCGGGTCAGGCGCGGTCGCAGCCTGAAATTTTGGAGGGAGTCACTCACCCAATTCACAACTAAGTAGACAGCCTTTATCTTGAATTTTTACAATAAACCGACAAATAACATTATCTGAATATTGTTATACAATCTTTATCATAACGACGCATATCGATTTTGCTAGGATTATCAAAACTACGTAGTTCGGTACCTTGTTTCTAAATTAGATGTCATTTCCAAGTTATTTTGGCCATCGTACGTAGTTCATAAAAACACCACTAGATGTCAGCAAACTATAAATTTATCGCTAGCCTTTTATTAGTTGTCAAATTTTTGAGATTTTTGAGAGGGTCATGTCCCCTGTGACCTCCCCCCTTCGGACCGCGCCTGCCCCGGGTGACAATGCTAGAGAGGACTAATAGAGGGTAGAGGGTGTATAGCATACGAAAATAAAGAAGGTTCTCAATTCGATTGTTTTTTTGGTATGTTTATTACGCGTTTACTCCGCCTAGAGTATAATTTTTGTTCGAAAGAGTATATTTAAGCAGCTCTAGCACGATAACGACAAACTCGCGCTCGGCTCACGCTGAAACTTCACTCTGATTGCGCAAAGGCTTGCTCGCCTTATGGCGTTGTCAATGTGATATTTTGACATAGGACCGCGATGTTGTCGCGGCGCTGTCACTATCGTACTCGGCCTGCTGAGGTGGTCACATAGTATACATTTTATCGAAATTGATTTAACGCTTTTTTATACTTTTTTATGTTTAGATGGCGTTTTTGATTGTGATTATTAAATGATAGGCACTGATTGGGGTTAAAATCGGTTGATTCTCATGTTCGTAACGTATCTACATATTCTATATACTACCAAATGACAGTAGCGAAGAATACATCACAGATACTCATGCGAATCCTAATCGAATAACTCTTTTGTGACGGGATCGATCATTTTATCTATTCCGAAGATTCTATCCTCCATATTTTATAGTGTTGTCCTTAGCTGCAAAAAGGTCAAGACCCTATTCTGATATGACCCTATCGATACAATTCCACATTCAAACAAATACATGCTTGATTGATGGCCCTAATGCTCAATGAAAAGTACACCATATTGTGATCGGAAGGTCGCGGGTTCAAATCCTGGTGCGGGCCTGTACCACTAAATTCGTCTTTTCGGATTTATGTACGGATTTCTAATTATCACTTGCTTAATGGTGAAGAAAAACATCGTAATGATACCCGCCTGTCCAAGAAAATTCATTTTCGAAAGACGAGCCGTCCACCAACCGGCATTGGGCCAGCGTGGTGGACTAATGGCTTAAAACCCCTTCGTGTTTCGAAGGTCGGCGAATAGGCGTAGAGTCAGTAGGGTCAATAGAACGAATGCGTATTTAAATTCTTTAATGTTTGTTTGTATGTATTTCATGTAATCTTGACTTGTTTTAAGTGGCATCCTGAATGACCTGTAAAATAAAGATTTTTTATATTGTATTCTATTCTATGCCCCTCGGTGGGGACGTATGTGGGCTGATGACAACGACACATAAAAACCTTCCGGGACATGGCTGTTGAAAAAAAAAATTCGTCCAAATGATGCGATTGGCTACGTGCTAAATATTACAAGAGTTAAAACGCATTACAGACATAATATATGATTGTTAGATAAATTAACTTTTTACAAAAAAGAAAAACCGACTTCAAACAGCGCAAAACAAAAACGTAGCATATAGTATGCTACGTACCTACTAATCTGTTTAAAGTCGTTACGAAGGCGGATGTACGAGTAAGTATAGCCTATCAAACTTATTTGGCTTGGCACCGACTTCAAACAGATCAGTAGGTACGTAGCACACTAAATGTTACGTTTTTATTTTTCGCTTTTTGAAGTCAGTTTATCTTTTTTGTAAAATGTTAATTTATTTTTCTTTTTTTACTGTAAATCATTGAAAGTAGGTGAGAAATAATGTAAGTGCCTTTTAAATTCGAGGGTTTCGTTCGATTTCCCTGGGATTCCATCATCAGATCCTGACCTGGTTACAAACCATTTTTGGAGTATACTCTTTCTAACAAAAAAAGAATTTTGAAAATAATTGGCGGAGAAATCGGTGAACATACTTAAAAAATAAAAATACAAAGGTACAGAACCTCCTCCTTTTTGAAGTTGGTTAAAAAGTACCTTAGAATCCAATAAATTTAAATGAAAAGAAAAAAGCTTAGCAAAACTAATAATGATAAACCACTTAAAAGTTTTTTAAAACGGTTTTCATACGGTTTTCGTGATAGTGGAAGGAATCGATTTATCAGTCACTAAGGCCCTTCTCTCACGAAGCGACTCTCAAGCGATTTCTGTTTCATACGCGTCGCTCGTGAGTAGCCGCCATACAAATTCGGCTAGTTCCGCACACGAAGAAACGCGTCGACGACGCGTTTGATATCAGTCGCACGCTACCGTCTTGCTGGTAGCACGCTACCCGAGTCGTATACGCGTTGTATTTATTACAAAATGGCGTTGTATTACAAAATTACAAACTGCATCAAATAATAATATGATTCTTTTGACATTATATAAAAATTATGAAACTTCTCGTCATCATTCTCATGCAGTTCTCTAGCAGCGACAAATGCTCTACAATTGATATTTTTTCGATGTACGGATGCACCCAGAATCTTCTTTTATGTTTTTGTTTATTCTTGTAATATAATCACAAAAGCACATTGTCTTCATCGCTAGATTCACTAGACATCGTCGTACGAATTTTGTTCTTCAAATGACAAAAATAGTTTCATTTGCGTAGCACCGTATGCGGAACCGAGTAGCATACCAGTAGGCGACTATGGTTTGCATCTCAGTCGCGTAGCATTTGAATAGCTTCGTGAGAGAAAGGCCTAAGGCCCTTCTCTCACGAAGCGACTCTCAAGCGATTTCTGTTTCATACGCGTCGCTCGTGAGTAGCCGCCATACAAATTCGGCTAGTTCCGCACACGAAGAAACGCGTCGACGACGCGTTTGATATCAGTCGCACGCTACCGTCTTGCTGGTAGCACGCTACCCGAGTCGTATACGCGTTCTATTTATTACAAAATGGCGTTGTATTACAAAATTACAAACTGCATCAAATAATAATATGATTCTTTTGACATTATATAAAAATGATGAAACTTCTCGTCATCATTCTCATGCAGTTCTCTAGCAGCGACAAATGCTCTACAATTGATATTTTTTCGATGTACGGGTGCACCCAGAATCTTCTTTTATGTTTTTGTTTATTCTTGTAATATAATCACAAAAGCACATTGTCTTCATCGCTAGATTCACTAGACATCGTCGTACGAATTTTGTTCTTCAAATGACAAAAATAGTTTCATTTGCGTAGCACCGTATGCGGAACCGAGTAGCATACCAGTAGGCGACTATGGTTTGCATCTCAGTCGCGTAGCATTTGAATAGCTTCGTGAGAGAAAGGCCTAAGGCCCTTCTCTCACGAAGCGACTCTCAAGCGATTTCTGTTTCATACGCGTCGCTCGTGAGTAGCCGCCATACAAATTCGGCTAGTTCCGCACACGAAGAAACGCGTCGACGACGCGTTTGATATCAGTCGCACGCTACCGTCTTGCTGGTAGCACGCTACCCGAGTCGTATACGCGTTGTATTTATTACAAAATGGCGTTGTATTACAAAATTACAAACTGCATCAAATAATAATATGATTCTTTTGACATTATATAAAAATGATGAAACTTCTCGTCATCATTCTCATGCAGTTCTCTAGCAGCGACAAATGCTCTACAATTGATATTTTTTCGATGTACGGGTGCACCCAGAATCTTCTTTTATGTTTTTGTTTATTCTTGTAATATAATCACAAAAGCACATTGTCTTCATCGCTAGATTCACTAGACATCGTCGTACGAATTTTGTTCTTCAAATGACAAAAATAGTTTCATTTGCGTAGCACCGTATGCGGAACCGAGTAGCATACCAGTAGGCGACTATGGTTTGCATCTCAGTCGCGTAGCATTTGAATAGCTTCGTGAGAGAAAGGCCTAATAAGTTGCAAGGTTAGAAGGGGTTTCTACTCGTACGAAAGTGAATCCCTTTGATCAAGTTCATAACCTCCTTTTTTGAAGTCAGTTAAAAAATGATTGTTAAAAGCATTACTAGTCATACAGTCCAATTGTCAGAACAAGCTAGTATCAAAGCAACGAACTTTGTAAAAACAAGCATCTCTGGAACGTTTTTTGGGAGTAATATAAAAGGGTTGGAATGTGCAAACGATCCATGTCTGTTTGCACGAATAAATAAACATTTGGGCAAATTAAAAGGGCGACAGAAAAGGGTCGACCTCTACGGGGCAAGTGGTGTGGGGTCGGGGAAATCTATACAATTATTACTGGGACCTGTAGCTTCATACGGGGTTGCGAGTGCTAAGTAGGTCAGGGATAAAATAACCCGGGCGAAATCATTTGAGTAGTTCAATTAGAACAGTATCTAAATATAGTTTATATTTGTGTTGTTGCTTTTTGATGGATGAAGATGATATCGAAACCGGTCGCATAAAAATATTACCTAAATAAATAAGGGGAATTAGTGTAAAAATCATGTCTTCCATTGGTAATAGTATCAAAATAATTGAATTAAACGAATCGAATCACAAGGTGACTTTTTAATCAATGGGCAAACGTTACGTATAGAAATTTAACAGACCCGTATTTTTTTTCTATCGTTTCACACAAAAATGTCAAGTTAGTCCGAATATAAAAACACGTTTAACGTTTATTGGAAAAATAAAAATGAATATCGTTTAATTTACTTGAAACTTGGTTATAGTGCTCTTCAATACAATTCCTGAGATCTATTTATAAATAAAACATTTTCTTTATGTTTTATCGGTTGATAAAGAGGCTGCATCTTGTCTACGCTGAAAAGATATCGAAGCTGCCGCACAAAATCGGGAAGATTGGAAATCTTTTTTGTAAGCAGTATGTCCCTGATGAGGGACAGCAGTATCATCACCATTAGTATAAAGAGCTGCTATCGTTTTTTGAAGTTTTTCCCTTACAACCTGTATAATAAAACTTATTTCTTTGTGAGAGTCAAATCGTGTCGGGAAAAATATGCGTTAATCAACATTTTTATTATTAACTGGTACCCATCACGGAAAGCCTTTCAAAAGTATTTTCATACTTCTATTATGAATTTGGGAAAGTTGGCGTATTCCGGAAATTCTGAATCCCTTATTCCGAAGTTAGCATCCCGATTTCCGGCGAAACTTTGGGGAAAATTCCAAAACCGTCGGTCCCGTGGACATACTTGTACGAGGCCATAATACGACGAATAGGTGTATTTAAAATGAGCTTAATGAAAATCGCAAAAAGTACAGAGTCCAATTAATTATAATGTCAGATGAAAAGTAGGACACTTAACAAATCTGATAATGAAAAACAACTTAATTTTTTTAAAGTTGCGCGCGAGATTTTTACACACCCGCGTGTGCAGGATTTGTATCGAACGCGCCGTAAACGCAGAACCCAGTTTTGTGTGGCTGACGACCGCCATTGTCAATTGAATCGATTTATCAGAGTCACTAATTAGTAGCAAGGTTAGGAGTAATTCTACGAAAGTGAATCTCTTTGATCAAGTTCATAATCGTCTTCTCTGTTGGTGGGAGCAGAACAATCCCTTCAGCATATTCCCAGGTAGGGGTTTGAGGCATCCCAAGGATTTCACCGACATAGGGCTCGCCCCGAATTGGTATCCCTTTGCGCCGCCCTGCGCGCGTGTAGACTCCCACAATAGTTATCAAGTTCAGTTTCATGGTAGTTTGTGGACACCACTGACTGTGTAAATACCTAATTTATTTTAGTTTCTAAATTACTTGGAGAGCCTGTACTGTAGTTTAAAAACTGAAGCACATAAATATTGTCACGTTGTTTCGAGGTAGTGTCGTGGATACTCATGGACACCAACGACAGTGGAATTTTACATGAATCATTTAAAAGTCAATCCACCAAAGTGAACCATATTGTCAGGTTTCGTGGGTAGTTTGGCAGGTACTCACTGGGGTCCTTGACGGCGGTGATGACGAGTTTGAACCCGTTGGCGTCGGTTCCCCAGTTGTCAGTGACGTACTTCAACGTCACGAAGTTGCTGCGGGTGAACAGGGCGCCCACCTGCTGCTTGGTGTTGCGGCAGGACAGGTCCGCCTGGAAACAACGCATCAAATCAATCACATCATCTATCATCATCTTATCGTGTAGGTATAGTCAAGCGTGTTGACGAACTTGACTAACCCTGGTGTCAGAGTTTTCAAACCGCGCAATGGCGTCTGACTTGATTTTAACGACTGTAGTCAATCGACAACAGCCGGGACCAACAGCTTAACGTGCCCTCCGAAGCACGGAAACGCTCGTGATAAATTGCCACTTTGGCCACTCATCAGGTTCCCTGCCTCTGTGTACGTTGCTTAACCTCAATGATAGGCTAAGATCAGCGAGCGCAACTCAGCTACGAGCATATCATTATATCATACTATATTTTAAACAAAGCCCCCCCTGCCGCATCTGTCTGAACGCGATTAACTCAATAACTACTAAACGGATTTTCATACGGTTTTCACCGATGGAGTAGTTCAAGAGGAAGTTTTATGTGTATAATTTGTTCCCAGAATTCCCACGGGAACGACGTTCCGGGCGGGAAGCTAGTGATACATACAGCGCTGTCCAGTGGCAGCACACGCTGAGTCAGCACCCTTTTATATACAGTGTTCCTTTGTTTTGTCCTAATTATTAGTTATAAGTTGTAATTAGTTTTGTTTCATTGTTATTAGTTTGTCCATTTAACTGTGTATAAATAAAGATTTTATCTATCTTTTTTTATCTACATATTACAAGTGCGAAAGGATTACAGTTAGCTTGTTCCAATTTCACGACTTAACGAATGAAAGCATTTGGTTGGAATTTCGTGGCTAGATATAGATAATAGATAAAACGTTGGACTAAAAGTAAATAGAGAGTAAGCAAATGATAAATGCATGATATACCTGCACATTGTTGTCTAGGCTTGGAATTTTAAATTGTTTAAAATGTGGAGAACTCACGAATTTTAATTTTAAAACTAATAATGTTCTCAGAAGCGTGAGCTAAAGATGTTATAATTGGCAAACATGTTTCTGGTGTTTGGATACAAAAAATATTTTTTTCTATTATTTTTACGAGTACGAGTTAAGTAAGTAAAGTTAGTAAGTAAACACTTTATTTGGGGGTATAACACAAACAAAACAGCATATACACAACAATCAACGCACAAACAGTAACAACAAAAGCGCAAACAGCACATATTAAACATGATGATGATGTTATGATGTTAAATAAGATACAAAAGGACACAGATGTTATCATTCTCCCAGTCATGAAATTACCAATAAGTGAGGTGTCTGTGCGTCACTAAAATTATGATATTCAAAATTATAGAGCATTCTGCGCCAAGGTGTCACTTGGTAGCTCAGGTAGTTATTTCGGTTTGAATTGTTTATCACTCAGACCTTTCAAAAACTTTGTTTCATTGACATGGGTATGGGTGTGGGTGGTGCTACCGAATCGACTAGAATTTAGTTTATAGTTTATAAGTTTGATCAATCAAATGTATGGTTGTACGTATATTAAGGCGACTACAGCACCTAAATTACGATTTTATGATGCGTAGATAAGCATGACGCACTGCATTAAATCGCAGAAAAAAATACTACGGTAATATTCAGGACATATACTATATAAGTAGTTTGCTGAAAACATGATTCAGCACTTTTGGTTCGATAGAAAAAGCTCACAAAATCACCCCTAAATACCCAATATTGTGTGTCTTTTAAGCTGTAAAAACGATAGTAAAATGCACACAGGAACTTGAATTTGCTATCAAAATGTTCGTGATTGAACACTCTCGATAAGTAGTTAACGCATTTTTCGATTTAAGCTGTTACCTTTCCATAAATCTCATTTTTCTAGCTTTCGAACATGTTTTTACCCACGCACGCTTTCATAGTCCGTAAACTTCGTGTATCGACACTGTTCGCACTGCCGGCCCAGGCCTGTTGAGAGACGGAGATGGCACTATTCATATGTGTGCTGCCTTTATCGGGTGTTGTAGTCGCCTTAACAGTTTATATTGTTGTTATTTCTGAACAGTTTTCTACTAACGAAAAGATCATGGAGCTTTACTTTATGTAAAGCAAAAGATGAGCAATGGTTTAAAGTTTTCACAAATTTCAAGCAAAACAAAATTTATCAACTAGAATTGAAAATTCAGGTTTAGCACTTGCTTGTCTGAAAATTATAGCCCTCTGTGTATCTCAAGTATGCTTTTATAGCTTCTCAAACAGGCCACTTTTGTATGAAAAATCGTGCAATATCCGTGTTGATGTGTGTAAAATAAAAAGTAATACTTCCAAGACATAAATTATTTGAGTTTTTACCTAAGGCCAGCAGCCTACTAAGCAAAGGTGGAATAAGCATGAGCGTATATCTGGTATAGAAGAACTGAAACCACAAACTCTATATTCAACAGAATAAATAAAATAATAGTAGATTACCCAACAAGTGAAAAAAAGGTGAATTCTTTTCGAGGCACTGAGTTGTATCCCGAGAGGAGCGAAGGATTCTAAAGTTGAATTCCGAGCGTAGCGAGGGATTCCAAAATAGAATCCTGAGTGGATCGAGGGATGCAAGAGCCAAGATGAATACGTGTTAGGTACTCTACTTTTATCATTGACTACGAGAGAAAATAATTACTGTGACTGATTATCAATTTTTTTTTATAGCGAGAGCAAGCAACCTCTTTGCACATTTTCTTTGTTTTTCTTACTAAAATCGTATCGCGCATGTTCCAAATTCAAAATTTTTTATTCACTCAGTGAAACAAACAGCGTATTATTCACTGTTTTTGAAGAACCACGGGCCTTTTTTCGAGCGGCAGTGGTAAAAAATATATTATAGCTATAAAACTATCGAATCTCACATTACTTAAAGAAACAAACCCTGTCTGTATTTTTAGACAGTTATAGAGGTAGACTTCAGTAAAGCAGGCCCTGGCCATATTTCCTTCAATCGACGGCTTACTGAGCGATGGGGCATTACAGGCGTCATATTTCAGGGAGAAAGATCGCAGAGACGTGACCACACCCCTCCCCCCCCACGTCTACCCCTTGGCTATACATCAGTATCGTCTTAAAGTCTTAGGGCTGCTGGAAAGAGCTCTTTGGACGCTGAATTTTGTATGAGATGCGCTTTTTTGTTGGAGAACTTTTTGGTTCAGGGCTAGCGACGTTGCTTCTAAATTGATGATTTCGGGATCATTTCTCGAAAAAAGTGTACAGCCTTGTTTTTAGGTTTGTTAGTGTTTTTGTAATCGTATCTTCGATTATGTTTTCGTGTCTGTAAAGGGTCTTCTGTGTTTCTTAAGTGATGTCTATGTTGTACAGAAATAAAGTATTTTCTATGCTTTCCATAAATTTTTCATAGGACCTACGATACAGGGAAACCTCAGTCAGTGAGTATTTGAGTGTGTCTATAAGTTCACTTTATTTGGGTTAGTTAGCCGTGTAAATCCTAAAATCGGCCTAAGAATATTAAGTTATTTAAAAATTCGTAAATCAATATTCTGGCTCAATAATCTTACGCCAAAACTTCCTTTGCCTTTTAAGTTCTATGTTAGCATTCGAAACAGTAAAAAAATATCTCTTCTTACAGCTTTTATTTCGCACGGAATATAGAAAAACTTTTTGGAAAAGTTATCGGTAAAAGTTGTTTAAGATAGAAAACAGTCGTTTTGTTTCATCTGAAGATTTATAAAATTTCTTTAACATCGAAAGACCCAATATAAAAAATCTATAGATATCTTACAAGTACATCAATGTCAGATATCTCACCACCCCTAGCTTCATTCAAGGCTCGTTTTCAAAGGCGCTAGTCTAGTCTCTTCTCCACTTTAATAAAGATGGCTGGTGCATATTAAAAATTCCGCGCCACTGCAGCTTCTATAAAGAATTGCAAGGGTTTGTTATGCAAACTACTAGCTGAACTTCTATTGGAGTTCGATTCTTAGAGTCGTGAATGGATTTTAAAGTTTGCGCACTGAGTTTAGAGTTTGAACGGGTTATTGTAGTCGGTTCTGGACTGAGAGTGAAAGAAAAAAAAAGTCTGGTATGGCAGAATATCAGCTTTACAGCCTCGCCCTTAGCGCTTTTTGGGAGACACTTTTATAGTTTTTCTATTTAATGTTGAGTTAGATTTATGGGTTCCTCTCAAAAAAGTGGCACGGCCTGAGTTTTTTTACACATTTTCAAAAAAGTGTGAGAATAACGTATTTGATTGTATAAAAAAAAATGTATTCCCCCTCTTTAATATAAATATCTAAGAGGGAACAGGTTTTTTAAAGAAATGTGCCTTTGAGAGTAAGCAGAAAAAATAGGTGGACAGGTGAATGAGGCATCGTACAGGTTAACTGAGAAACGGACACAGGTTAATGTGATTCTATACTAAGAATAGGCAATAAACTAGAAATGCTATGATTTTACTATTTATGCTCTAGATTTAAAACTTAATACCTAATTTTACAATATTATCCTAACTTTAAGACTATTGTTATTTATGTATCTAATCTTATTTACTACGTAATTGTTCTTATACACTACGATTTTTCCTCCACTGTCTTTAACATCCTCCCCCCGGCGAATTCTCGACGTAGGCCTCCTGAAGATCCCTCCTTGCATGCGGACGTCGGCGCTGAGTGTGTGACCATCTGGACCCGGATAAACCTTCTCTATGACGCTTTTAGGTCATGTGTTCCGGGGTAGTGAGGGGTTGACGGCTATGATCACAACTCCTTTTTTTATAGTTAATGTGTTTGCTTTTGACCACAATCTAGCCCAGAGGCGGAGATGTGGTCGAGGATGTAGCAAGCTCACCCAGAAGATGCCTATTCACTTAAACTTTAAAGAGATTCGGGTTGTATGTGCGTAGAAATACAGACGCGTGCAGAGAATTCTATTCCTTGGCGGTGCGCAACATAAAAGCTGAAGAGTAGCGCTCAGTACGTACCACAAGGTAAGGGTGGTACCCAGCGGTGCGTCTGGACGTCCGGTAGAAGACAGGGGCAGGCGGAATGGGCTCGTGCAGCTCATGAGCACACTCCCCGAAGTATACCTTGTAAAAAACACACAGGCAAGCTACTTTGCACCTATGAGCCAGGCTTTGGGGTTTACTGTTTACTAGCTTTTTGTCACCAATGAGCCTGCTGGTTCTGCGATCCACCGATTCCAGGGCGGCTAGGTGATATTTGACCGAACCATCCCAAAGGTGGCTGCAATACTCCATGCACGACCGGACCTGCGCCTTATAAAGGGTTAGGAGTTGGTCAGGCGAGAAGTATCGCTTGACTTTTTTAAGGATGCCCAGCCTTTTGGCTGCAATTTGAGCTTTGGATTCAATGGACGTGCCGAAGTTAAGATTGGTGGATAACTTTATGCTGAGGCGTTGAAGCTCATAAGTGACAGGTACAGATGTACTTCGGATAGTAGGAGTCAGATCAAATTGACTCCGTTTCGCGGAAAACATACCCGCTTGTGTTTTGGTGGCGTTGAAACCAACCAGATTAATGTCTCCTCATTGGGAGACAAGACTTAAGATTGAGTTCACTCGCTCTACCATTGCTTCCCTCTCAGATCGAATTTTATCCTCGCCATCTCCTGCATTGGACAAATATCTCTTCATGACTGTGCTGTCATCTGCGTACGCAACAACTCCAGGCATAAGCATGTCATTGGGCGCCGGTTGTCGTTGCGGATCCAGTGCAGCACTACCTGGGCATCAGTCCAATATGTCACGCTGTCGGTATTCCATCTGTGCTCCTTTATTACATGACTGCCCAATCTGGCTCCGATGAGTGCTGCTTGCAACTCTATGCGGGGTATGGTTAGCGCCTTGAGTGGTGCGACCTTGGCTTTGGCTGCCACCAACACGACTTTTACCTCTCCATTCTCTTGCTCGAGTCTCCAGTAGGCTGCTGCAGCGTAGGCGTCTTGACTGGCGTCGCAGAAAACATGTACTGGTTCGTCCTATTCCATCTTCTGGCGCCATAGATTCTGTAGCCCAATCTTCCCTGTTATGGTGTAGCAGCTGAGTAGTCCAAGTGGGTCGTAAATAATCATGACCGCGCTGAGTGCTTCCTTTTGGTCGGAGAGCGTGTGGTTTCTCTGACTTCTTTGTCGACTCTGTTGAGAGAGTCGTTCTCGGGGTCCCATAATAACCCGAGTGTCTTCTTTTCCTGTCCGGCACCCATTATTGGGTGAACTTGATTGAAGCCTGGCTTCTTATTTTTTCAGGGAAATCTTGCAAGACCTCGTTCTCGTTGCTATTCTTAGCTCTTAAGTAGAAACCTCCTTGCTGGTGTACATAATTGACTTCCGACACGATATTTTTGGCTTATTCTTTGCTGGGGTAACTGTCCACGTAGACGTCCATATAGTGTGCTTCTGTGATGGCGCGTAGGGCTGAACTTCAGGCGCCGAATATCATCGAGGTCATCTTGAACTTCTTAGGTGGGGCTTCTCGGTCAGTTCTCCATAGATTTTCAGTTCACGTTGTTGGTGTCATTGAATAAAAAAATCTATTTTTATGAAGTTTAGAATGAAATTCGTAACAATCTTATAAACCACTGCTGGAGGATAAAAGTGTAATAATAAAAATCTATTCTGTGTACGACTGTATCCGATTCATAGTTCATTCTCTGCACAAGTTTCGTTCTTGGTGTCACAGCATAAAATGAAGCTATTGTTATGGCCTTTAAAATGACATATAACACAACCTTTACAACACTGGAGATGCACCCGCCCATTCTCCTTCATATACAAAATGAAATAAACTATTATTTTAAGGAAGAACGTTTTTTATACTGAATAAAACAACTTTTAGTGTATGTTATTTGATCAATAAGTTTAGGTATTTTGTTAACATACTCGACAGTACTAAGTAACAATGAATATCAACAACTCTCATAGTAATCTGACTAATTTCTCATTCACCTGTCTAGTTTCTCTTTCACCTGTCATAATAAGGCAGGTTAAATAGGCACATAATAATGAGAATCAGCCGAAAAAAATTTATTATTATTAAACGCTTTGTTGTACTGAGCTGGAGAAACCGTTATCTAAAAATAGGCTAATTGAAGAAAGAATACAACTTATTCACATTAAATAAACGATTCAATTTGAAAAGATATCGTGCACAGGATAAATAGAACATACCTGTTACAAAACCCAGATCCAGACAGATCGTCGCTGATAGCTTGAAAATTTGGCAAAAACTGACACATGTTTTACCTTTGAGGCGTAGGCAGTGACTGAGTGCGTTGTTACATGGGAGGAGGGTGGTTCAAATTGCAATAGTGTGAGTGGTACGCGTGTGTGTTTACGGCGACAGGTTGATGACAAATTAACGCCGGACAAAGTTTAACTTAAGTTAATTTAGTACTTACTTAAAAATATGAGCCATAATTTACAAAACAACAATGTTTAGTTCACTATATTTCAATTAAAGTGGACAGAACAAAAGAAATCACTTTATTAATTCAGTCAAACTGATTTTAAATCGATGTAAGTCGCGTTAGGACACGGCAGGTTGATGGGAAACTGGTGTTACAAACTTTTACTGCTCAAGAAATATTCATTTTATTGCCATTAAAATAGCAGGCCTCTATGTAATAAGACTCGATACAACATTTTAATATAACATTTAGTTTACAAAGCTCAAAAATTCATACTTTTCTAATCAAAAACTGTACGGCAGGTTACGGTGCCACTTTTTTGAGAAGGACCCTTATGAAAAAATACTGTGTCTCCTAAATAAGGTTTCATTCATTCAAAAACTTTGAATGTGCCAGCTTTCTACCTAGGCATACTGTTATAGATGGTAATTTTTGTTTAGAATAAGCTATTGTGAACTGCATGTAACAGTGAATAAATGATTTGTCTGTCTGTCTGTCTAAAAGGGTGTAAGGATTTTGCAGTATTGTGGGCGAAAGGCTGACAACTTCTCACTACTGTTATTAATTAATTATCTAAACTAATATTGTATAGTGGAAAGATTTGATAGTTTGTTTGTTTTGAATAGGCTTCAAAACTACTGAACCGATTTGAAAAATTATTTCACTATTAGAATGCTACATTATCCATGATTAACATAGGCTACATAATTTTCCCGAATACCTATGGGAACGAAGTCCCTGGCGGAATGCTAGTGTTACATATATTAACATTAAGAATGTATGTCAAAAGTGGTTCTAGAACGCTGTGATGCTCTGTCTACCCCGATAGGGATTAAAGGCGTGAGTATATAAATGTCAGTGTAGAAAGAGCTGTTTGTTACCGCTAGACTTTACAGCGTTCTTACCTTGTACTTATGGATCGTGTATAACCAATACTACATACTCAAAGTGTATAACATATACTTACCATATACAATGAACTCTCCCTCTCACCAATTTGATCTCACTAATTTTAAGTGACTAGAAGTAGTTTATCCGTTTTAATTGCAGTGCCCAACAGAGTACATATTAATACTATACTAATATGTATTAAAATAATAGCTATATTTAAAATCGATCAATATTGAGTAGTGTATGTTCCGAGGAACCCACGACACAAGAGAAAACCTTAGTGTGGGCCTTGTGTGTATCGTCTATGGTGATCTCAACCGGTCAGTGAGGTTAAGCAACGCACACAGAGGCAGGGAACCTGATGGGTGACTAAAGTGGCAATTCATCACGAGCGTTTCCTGCTTCGCAAGGCACGTTAAGTGGTCGGTCCCGGCTGTTGTTGATTGACTACAGTCGTTAAAACTAAGTCAGACCATTGTGCTGTTTGAAAACTCTGACACCAGGGTTAGCCGAGTTCGCCACACACTTGACTATACCTACACGATAAGAAGAAACGTCTATTAACTCAAAGACATTAGAGCAACTACGAAATGCAACCGTTCGCTCGTTCCCAAACACAATTTAAAGTTGTTGTAACTTAACAGGTAAGTAAGACCAATTTGTTGAACTGAAACGGCTTTTGTTTGATCGTTTCAGTGCATTCAGAATGTACACACAGCAGCACGTCAGGCTACTTTTTTGCACTACGAAAGCCGGCACTATTACGAACGAGATAAGGGCGACGTCATGGTCAACATGTAAAGCCTGCCGTGTGTACTCAGATTCACGTACCCGCCGGGAAAACTTTAATGGAAAACAGTGGTCATACGGAGAGAGTTGCTCAACTATTTGCAGATCCATTGCTGTGGCGACAAAGGGTAAAGTTCTGAGTACCTGTATGTAGTGGGCAAACTATTCGCAAGTTCGAAACCCGACTAGTTTGAAACATTTGTCAAGTGATGACGCTGAATAGTTATGATGTATTTTGGTCTCTTATTCCAGCAACAATTCCAGCTTAGCGACGATCACAAGGAATCCTGAGGTTAAGCAACGTGTATCGTGGACCATAGAGACAATTTATAACGAGGTTTTTGTACTTCGAAGGGCTTGTTCCAGCTGTTGTTGATTGACTATGGTCAACAATAGAGCCATTTGTAATTTAAGAAAGACTGATTCATGCAAACCTTATTTTAAGAAATTAAATATTTTTACTCTGACATGTCTATATATTTATGAATGTTCTGTGTTTGCTAAATGTAACCCAAGATTATTTAACTTCCATACTAGAATAAGATTAAAGAATAGAATGAAATTAACAAATAATAACACCGCATTGTTGCATAAAAGTGCTTGTTGTAGAATTCCACACATTTTCAATAAATTGCCAGAATCGTTGCGAGAGTGTAGCAATTTGAATGTGTTTAAAAATAAACTTCGCAATAATTTAATTAATAAATCATATTATAGTCTTGAAGAATATTTAAATGACATTTCTATTAGAATTGAATTGTTAATTACTAATATATTTTAATTTATTTTGTATAATGATGTTTTTGGAATGGTTTATTTTAATTTAATTGTTATTGTATGCCCTTATGGCGGGACATAGTCGGATTTATGTACGCAAATAATTAATATTATGTTAAACATCATGTACAACCTATGATCCACGATAAATTTTATCTTATCTTATCATAAACAAAACCAAGTCAAAGGCCATTTGGCGTTTACTAACTTTTGATATCATAGTTATCCGAGTTTGCCACTAAAAAGGAAATTTCTTTAAAACATATAAGTAACGAGTTCTCATACCACGACATATCGGATACTCATTTTAAACAAACATCTAAACCAGTTACAATATGCTTAAAAATAGTGAAAATAACCGCGGAAATTGTATGTGCCACCTGTGCCCTAAAAACTTAAATGTGCCAATCTTCTCCGACGCGGAAAATTTAATTATGGTCTGGGAGTGAACGAAAAACTTCAATATGCTAGTTGCCAACTCTTCCCAGGCACACTGTAGAACCCAGTTAGTGGGACACGAGGGCCCCACAGTACTGTTTTTGCTAAGTACCTAACCCTCTGAAGAGTCTTAAAAGAAGTGCTCTGCTACTGTGTCAATCGCAAACATATACTTCGCTTAGAAAGTTTTAAATCTTAACCAAAAACTCATAAGTACACCGAAGTGTCCCGATGAGTTTCAGCTACCTTCCCACAATTACGAATTTCCATTTCAAAAGACTCGGCCTGGGCTTGAGTTGGGTGTTTGAAGTTGGTAGAACGATGAGAGTAATTCAAGTTGTCAAGTTGGCAACATTGCGAGCTGACAGGTTGGATGCTGGCCACTAAGACAGGCTTTTATTACAAAGAGCCTTGTATTGTAGAAATTCTATAAATCCACGGGTGCAAGTTCAGATTGACTGCAACTTACATAAATTATTGAGATTAATATGAATCGAATAAGAAAAGAAAATTTTGAATTGGTAACTGAAACTGTAAAATTGATTGCCATAGAAAACATAACCTTAAGTATATGATCATAAAGTTGCATTTCTTTTCTATTCAATTGACGACATATGATCTTGCTAAAACGCAAGAGAAATTGAAACTTTTTTAAATCCAAATAGAGTCCATTTTCATTGTGTTGATTCGGAAATCTATACTCGCACGATGATACTACGTCTTTTGCTTATGCTAGGGCAGCTGAAGACATGCCAAGCGAAACCTAACTCTTGCACTCTATAAGCCCGGTAAAACAACACAGGACAAAGAACTGGTCCACAAAGATTAAGCCTGTTCAACACGATAAGAAAAAGGTATTTACTTCAACATAACTTCAACCATCATCTTCTTCTTCTCGTGTGGGTATAGTCAAGTGTGTGGCGAACTTGGCCAACCCTGGTGTCAGAGTTTTCAAACCGCACAATGGCCGCTGACTTGGTTTTAACGACTGTAGTCAATCGACTACAGCCGGGACCGACAGCTTAACGTGCTCTCCGAAGCACGGAAACGCTCGTGATAAATTGCCACTTTGGTCACCCATAAGGTTCCCTGTCTCTTTGTACGTTGTTTAACCTTACTGATTGGTTGAGATCAGCGAAAGCCACTGGGCTCGGTAGTCCTCCAACCACTGCCCGGTTATCTTACGAATATCTACACTCTACCTAGTTACAGCGCCTTACGTTAGGCGATCCGCGGACTTCAACAAAAGCATCAATTTTTTTTTGAAGAAAACAAAAATGGAAAATGGTATTCAGACTCTTTTAAACTCTAAAGGGTAATCCCCAAGTTTACCTCTCACAACACAAGAGCGGTCTTTGAGAAAACTTCCTTATTTCGAACTTAGAACACAATAACCGGAACTTGCGGATATCTTTGTCCGGAAGTGCTGCCCAACTTCAGGAATTTGCATTTGAAATGGCGTCGCATCCGGTAGCGTGTTAATTATTTAGAACTTCGTCGACACCTGACGCCTACCTATATTTTGCTGATTTGTTTGGTCCCTTATAATTTATTTTTTAACTGACTTTTAAGAAGAGGAGATTCTTTATTTGATAAGTACATTGCCAGTCCCTTTCATTAGAATAGAATAGAAAAAATCTTTATTTTATAGGACATTCAGGATGCCACTTAAAACAAGTCAAGATTACATGAAATACATACAAACATACATTAAAGGATTTAAATACATACATACGCATTCGTTCTTTTGACCCTACTGACTCTACGCTTTACCAAACCCACTTTACTGCTTCGGGCCTTCCGTGCCCGTTGGTCCTTGCCCCTTGGACGCCGGACGGATGTGGGCTTCCATCATAATCATTTCATATATCATAATATATTATTAAAACAAAATCCTTGCCGCTTCTGTCTGTGTCCCTGAACGCAATAAACTCAAAAAACACTGAATGGATTTTGATACGGTTTTCACCAATGAACCAATGATTCAAGAGGAAGGTTTATGTGTATAATTCATTCATGGAATGAAGCCCAGGGCAGGAAGCTAGTGATCTAATATAATATGCGGACGGATAGAACAGAAGAGTGACAAATAGTAAATCATAGGTTAGAAACTTATTTGACAACCCAATCAAATACCTACTATTAAGTATAATTATACCAATCGCTCTACTGCACTGTAATTGCAGGATCTATCAAATGACTGTGATAAAACCGCCAGATAGTAATATCAAAATTCTATCTGGAGTAGATAGTAATTCGAGAAAAAAAACATTACACACAACTGGCGCGTTGTATGAATATCTTTTTCACGGCACTTCAAAAAGGTTTTATTGGTTAACAGTTAACAATAACCATTGAAAAGCAATTAAAAGTAATCACACAATCTCCCACTGCATTCAAAGCGGCCGCTTACTCGGTTTTTCAACAAAAACGCAACAAAGGCATTAATTAATAAAACAAGGAAGCGTTAATGACTCGGCATTCCCCATATTTTTGCATATCGGGAGGGGGAGGTATCGGCAGATCCTGGCAATTTGGCGGGAATCCAGCCATTATCCAGCGGTATGCGAAGAGCGGAGATCGCCCGTTAATTATTGGAGCCGTCTTTAATATGCTAATGAGGTGACATCTTGGAATCTAGGGGTGTCACGTCATCGTGTAGTAGAGTTTCAATTATTTTATAAAGCGCTCGTAGTCCAGTAGCAACCGATCAGTGAGGTTAAACAACGTACACAGAGGCAGGGAACCTGATGGGAGAACAAAGTGGCTATTTATCACGAGAGTTTCCGTGCTTCGGCGGGCATGTTAAGCTGTCGGTCCCCGGCTGTTGTTGATGGACTATAGTCGTTAAAACCAAGTCAGAGGGCATTTTCTTCTCTTCTCTTACCTGCCCATATACGTCCCCATCGAGGGGCACGGGCCTCCCTTCGAAATATGAAGGGGATTTAGGCCATAGTCCACCACGGTGGTCCAATGCGGGTTGGTGGACCGCTCGTCTTTCGAAAATGAATTTTCTTGGACGGGCGAGTTTCATTACGATTTTTTCCTTCACCGTTGAGCAAGTGATAATTAGAAATCCTTACATAAACCCGCGACCTTCGGATTACAAGTCTGACTCATTACCAACGGGCTATCAAAGCTGAGGGCATTGTGCAGTTTAAAAACTCTGACACCAGGGTTAGCCAAGTTTGCCACACACTTGAATATACCTACACGATTAGAAGAAGAAGACAGAACATCTGTTTGTTTGTTTCTTCATGGCGTAATTTTTAAGAAAAGCCTACAGAATTCCGAGTAATTGTGATTACCAACTGAGCTATCACCGCATTTAGGATACGGCATAAAAAATTGAAGGTTGAACTTCACTACTACCGATCTAGGTCACTGAAATAACTCGAAGAATAGCATATCTAAATGGCAGTAGGAAGGGCACATTGCTGACAGCCATTGGGACAGTCAAGCCCTCGAGTGGTGACCACGTGTTCCGGTACGTGGTCGCCATTCGAGGCCTCCCACAAGGTGGACTGGCGATCTGACAAATACTATGGGTAAATACGCTGGATGCGGGTATTAAGGAACCGATTAAAGTGGAAACCGTGTCCTATGGTGATCGGTTGAGAATAGCACCATCACATCTTTTTCCGTGGGTGAATACGTCTTAATAAAGATGCGACTAAGGAAACACAAATGAGACCTGCCTCCTATTAATCCATCCTAGGCAACGAGACCATTTGTTTCGAATTCGAGGTGTCGTTCTGTGATCCCATGCGGTTTGGTAGGCTCTGTAAAGGGCCGTCTGGTTCGCGGCGACCCTCCTACCGAAGTCCGACGCCAAACAGCGTGCTACGTTCGCCCAGTGCGTGTAAGTACCAGTGCCTTAATGTTATTTTCTGGGTTAACTCGCTCCATCGTCGACCTCATCTATGCCATAGTCGAGATTGAGGTCATAATTTATAAAAAAAACCTCTATTATGGACTTACCTTAGGTGCGGAGGTAGCATGCGCTCCATCATACACATAAAGATGATCATTGCAGTCGAGCTGCAGCAGATCAAAGTGCAGCATAAACCGCTGCAGGATACTGTGCGTCTGGAAGGTCACCGTGCAATCCAGGTTCCTCTCGTTCCTGGACCAGAGTACTCCTCCATCCAGCTTACGATACTGCCTTTGCAGGAAGTGGTCCTTGCATAAGGAGTCCATATAATCTGTGGAAAAAGAAATGTGTGGGTTGGTTAATTGATTTTTAACAACGAGATTTAGGTCCGTAAGTATTACAGAACGCGACTCAGACTCTGATATATACTTGAGTAGCAGTCGTCTTTGTCATTGTTATATAAGTAGTGATAGAAAGAGACAATCAATACTTAAGTATAGGCTTGAGTCTCCTACTGTAATACGGGCCTAAAATATAGCTTTTTGCTTTTTTTAAATTAGGTACTAACTTTCCACTCGGGACTTCGTTCCCGTGGGAATTCGGGAAATTTATGTAGCCTATGTTCTCTAACGCCCCACAAAAAGAGGTGCGTTAGAAGTTTAATGAGTGTATCTGTGTGTCTGTGTGTCTGTGGCATTGTAGCTCCTAAACGATACAATTTTATTAATTTTAGAGTTATTTTAACATTGTAATTAAATAAATCCATAGTTTAGTTAGTAAGGAACACTAGTCAGACCACAAATGTGTTTTTAGGGTTCTGTACCACGAAAGGAAAAAACGGAACCCTTTTAGGATCACTTTGTTGTCCGTCCGTCCGTCCGTCTGTCTGTCTGTCCTTTTTCTCAGGAACTCGTGGAGGTATCAAGCTGGAATTTATATCAAATACTCAGGTCTACTGTCCCTTGGAGCTGTGAATAAGTCAAACTTCTAAGCCAATGGAATCAAAAGATACAGCGATTTATACCGCAAACCGCAAATGTTCGACACTCGCAAGGGAATCAAAACCTAAAGGGTACTTCCCGTGAACTCAGAATCTTGAAATTTGGTACGAAGCAACGACTTATGGCACAGATAAAGGGAAAATTGCGAAAACCATAAATTTTTAGTTGGATCATAAAATAAAAATATTTTTAATAATTTTAAACCTACAGGTTTTTACGGAACCCTCGGTGCGCGAGTCCGACTTGCACTTGGCCAGTTTTTTTTTCGTTTACAACAATACTTTTCCAAGCGAAGTCACGGACAAAAACCATGATTACTTATATATAATGCTTATATTATGATCGTGAGAACTCAATTCATTCATGAACGATTGTAAAACTGTGTTGACAACTTTACACTATGTCCGCTCCTAAATTAACAATGGAGTCTATACATACGTTGTATAATAACGATTCACTTCACAAGCAATGGTAACTTTTAATTAATGTTGAATTTGAATTGTAAATCTTTCAAATTAATTTCTGAATGGGTACATTTTCCAGTTGCAAAGCGATCAACGATGAAGTGTTAAATTCTTCGGTGTTAAAAAATCATAAATAATTAGCTGAAGTGATTTGGTGGCTGTAAGGAATGGAATTCTCTGCATGCGTCTGCATTTTCGGGCTTATATAATCCAAGTTTCTTTAAAGTTCGAGTGAATAAGCATCTTCTGGGTGAGCTTGCTACAACCTCGACCAAATCTTCGCCTCTGAGCTAGATTGTGGTGAAGAGCGGTCGTAATAAAATTTACAACATGTAATTGACGATTTTAACTATACGATATATTGTACAATGAACATTTTCTTATAATAAACATTTCACTCGTATAATTAAACTCGGTGAAATTTATTTGAACAAAACAGTTATTAAAATAGGCCCCTGTGATTGAGACGTGATAATATCGATAACATTCAGTTTTTTAGAGTCTTTTCAGCATCACAATTGTGGCACTAAAGGTTTCAGTGCTTAAGAAGGTTAAAACTTCCATTCTGTAACGTAAAACGGGCGTAGGAGATGTCGGAACTCGTGCGCAGCGCTCGTGAGCTGATAGTGCTGCTGGGATTTATCACCGCTTTCGGTAAGTGTTCCAGTACATTTATACCTACATACACTCACGCCTGTTATCTTTAACGGGGTAGGTAGAGCATCGGTGGTTCTAGCACTACTTTATGCCACGTTTGATACAAATTGTAATGGCTTTCAGATGGAACATTTGTATCCTGTGTGACTTAAATCAAGGACGTGAATCAGCCCAAGAAACAGAACAACTTTCCCCAGGTCGAAAATTCGAAATATGGGAAAATTTTCGCCTCTCCATACAACATGTGCGATCACCTTTGTATGGGCAGTCACATTTTCTTTTTTGACAATTTCATATAGATTTCCTATGGAGTTTGTTCATCACCCCCTTAAATTTCACTAATTTAAGGTCGCCTCATATAAATAAATAAACGCTTCACACTCAAAGGCCCACATTAAGGTTTTCCCTTGTGTCGTGGGTCCCTTGGAACACACAAAGACAGACACAAACACCCATAACCCGAGAACAAACATTTGCTTTTTACACAAATATTTGCCCCGACTGGGAATCGAACCCAGGACCCGCCGATCAAGAGGCAGCGTGTCACTACCACTCGACCAAACCGGCCGTCAAATTTGCAACTTAACGTTCAGTGCTAGTTCTCAATTTCGCCACCTGAATGAATAAAATGGTCAATTGGTCACATCGTCATTCTCTTGTCATTGATTAAAGGGTTTCTAGATGAGAGCAATTTAAATAACCGAAGCTTTGTTTCCCAATGCATTGAAAAAATCGGTAGCATACGTGCGTGAGATTACATTATAACACTGCTTACGCTAGCATTGCTAGTCTTCTTTTTCATCTAGCTCTATACGTAAAAGTGACTTAAAAAATATATGTAAAATACAAAATTCTTAAAAAAAAAATTATATCTTTATTTTTTTATTTTTTTCTAATTCAAAAGCTTTATGTTAAATTAGTAATTTCATCTTGTTCCCAGCTCCTCGGCGCGGCTTCAACCAACTACCAGTCTATACTTGGGTATGTCAACAATTGTATATTCGTCTCATTATCTCATAGAACCATAATTGAGTGACTGTAAATTCTCTCTTTCTTTCTCTCTCTTCTCCAACCTATGGCCACCCAATGCTGAGTGTAGGTCTCTTCCATGGTACTCCACTCACTTCGATCTTGAGTCTCATCGGTTGTCTGACGCTTCTACTGCCAGCAGCTCGAGTACGATGGTTATAGCGCGTGGAATGCGCCGCGGTCAAAATGTCAACATTGACAAGGCCAGATGGCGAACGAGCCTTTGCGCAGGGCCCTTGCGCAATCAAAGTGAAGGTCAGCCGAGTGGCGTGCCGCGCGAGTTTGTCGCCATCGTGCTCGAGCTGCAGTTCGAGGTTTGTATGTTCTATGAAATTGTATGTTCTATGAAATTGTATGTTCTATGAAATAAACATTTTTTTGAGGTCCCCACTCTAGCACTTTTCTACCCCATCTTACAAGACTTTAGATTAGTTAGCGTAAAATCATGTCCACCGAACTGAACAACTTTCCCCAAGGAACACAATTTTGCCTTTACAACTTTAGCGATCAGCTGATTGGTTTAGAACGGAAAGACGAATTGTGGTTTTTCAAGAATTTCACGTGAGTTCGTTGGGAAAAGAGAGTTTCACGAGGAGAATTACCCCCTAAAGTTTCGAATACCGTATACCGCAGGATTATAACTTATGATATTCCTGTTAAAACTATAATCCAGTCAAATACATTCAAGGATATATAAATTCCCAACAAGCTAAAAGTTTGTAAAATTGTTCAAAACATAATTATAAATAAAATTTGAAAGTTCCCCATAATTCCCGTGTATGGAAAAAAATTTAATTAAGGTCAAAGGTCAAAAAATGAGTTTTTCGTGATTTTCAGCAAAACAGTAAGTTTTATCATAAAATTACCCAGAAAAAAATTGTAGATCGTAAAATTATCTATATAATATGTATCAATACTTTTTCCCTAAGAGCCACAGTTTCGGAGATATAACGATATAGAAAAATCCAAAGTAAAGGGGAATCCAAGTACGAAATTGGCTAAAAGGGATTGGGATAATTGGCACAGGGCCTGCTACGACATTTTTCTATAAAAAAAAATTAAAATTCAAAAGTGTTTATTTCATTGTACCACAGAATAAATAATAGTACTAACGTACAGAAGTCTCACTCCCTAACAAAAGTCAACTTTAGGCATAAAAATTTGCCTACTATTGCAAGCGGCACAGGCTTGCAAGAGAAATTGAAACTTATAGTCAGCCGCTAGCGTTCATATTCTATTGCGCACCGCCGACTCGATGCCGCGTTCGCGACGAGAGCTCAGGGTTAACACTCGCCGCCGATTTAGAGGAAAATTATTATTGAAATTAATTAAGTTAGATAACAATGCTTATAAAATCAAGTGTAACTTTAGTTATTAAGTGTAGTAACTAAAAACACAAGATAACATAACCAAACATGTTATTTGATACCTAGCCTAAATACCTACTAACTACAGACACCTACAGACTATTGTGATGGAAAAACGTGTTTATATCTAGTTTTAATGTTTTTAATAAGTAGATACACTTATTATTTTGATCAACACGCGACCAACGCGGTGAGCGCGCGCGCGGCGAGTAACAGCCCGCCCTCGCTGGCATACTCGGCCCGCCCTCGCTGGCATACTCGGGCAGGTTTTAAAAATGGCAGCCCTAAATATACGTGACATAATCATGCATATTATGACGATAGCAAGTTTTACAACTTTTTGAATCGTTATATCTCAGAAACGGTGGCTCTTAGGAAAAAAGTATTGGTACGTATTATATAGATCATTTTATGATCTACAATTTTTGTGTGGTAGTTTTATGATAAAACTTACCGTTTTGCTGAAAATCGTGAAAAACACATTTTTTTGACCTTTGACCTTGAGTAAACACGGGAATTATGGGGAACTTATAAATTTTATTTCTAAATATGATTTGAATAATTTTACTAACTTTCAGCTTGTTGGGAATTAATGTACCTTCACTCTTGTTTTTTGGTCTACCATTTAATGTAGGTATATTTTCACTCAGGTGTATAGTTTGTGTAGTTAGGGCGCGTAGAGTTAGAAGCTTGCTCTACATAAGATCTGACACTTTTTGAAATTAATTAAGTTAGATAACAATGCTTATAAAATCAAGAGTAACTTTAGTTATTAAGTGTAGTAACTAAAAACACAAGATAACATAACCAAACATGTTATTTGATACCTAGCCTAAATACCTACTAACTACAGACATCTACAGACTATTGTGATGGAAAAACGTGTTTATATCTAGTTTTAATGTTTTTAATAAGTAGATACACTTATTATTTTGATCAACACGCGACCAACGCGGTGAGCGCGCGCGCGGCGAGTAACATAACAGCCCGCCCTCGCTGGCATACTCGGTATGCCCGCCGCGCGAACATGCCTAAACTGCGGATTAACACCCCCCTGATTATACATACAAAATGTTACTTGAACATGTCAATATAGTTAATTTAGAAAGTTACTTAAAATAAGTCTAAGTAGTAACTTACACTAGCACTTTTGAATTTGCACCTATTCGCAAAGGTGCAGTCTTCCTCAGGAGAAGAATAGGCAAGACACTCTGAGGGTCGCTCTTTTTAAGTTAAAATCAATAATCCTTTATGATTGTCATGGTATTTTTCTTTATTTTGCGAGGGACGATTTTTTTTCAAAATTCTAAGTTACAACTGATAAATGAGATTAATACGAGACTTGCATATGCGGTCCTAGCTGCTTAATCTATAGGAGATTATTGATTCCTCGAGAGACTTGTACAGATATAATAAGGTGCTAAAGGGGTACTTACTTTTAATAATTAGAAGTTTGGCTAAGATTGCCCAAAGTTTATCACACAGAATAAATATACGATGTCCACTTAAGTCGATCAACAATTATGAGGCCTAGAAACTCATGGATTTGGTCTTGAGGTCTGAATGCAACAGCGAAGAACCGTCACTCGCTTAAATATATATTATATACATTATATACATATTATATACATTATGTATTCATATATTTATTATACTTATTTATAAATTGTAAACCTCTATGGAAAGTAATGTATTATAGTTAAAATCAAGTATTAACAAGAAAACTTAATCTAGACAAAGGCACGGACATAAAGTCTGTGGATGCTAATAATAACACTAAAAAAAAAAAAAAAAAAACTCATGGATTGTCGAACAACAACAGGGTATCTCTTTTGGATCTGTATGTAAGCACTGATGGTCATGAGCTATTAATTTTAGATTCGTAGGCATACGGTTCATACTAGAGCTGACGTACATTACATTTGTTTTATCAGCGTTTATTGCTAGACCAGAGTTATGTGACCATTTTACTAGGGTATCAATATACGTAGGGCTGCGATCCGTCCGGGTTTCCCTAGAAGACGTCCTGGGAGCGTCCGGACAACCGGACTACAGTAAAAGTCCTTGTTTTCGATCAGCTGTTCCTATAATTTATGTAAAACCTACATACCTAAGAAGGTTAACAAATAAAGCAAAATTACTCACTTGTCGTCACAAGAAAGATTAAACACACTAAGTATTTCATGCAACAAACGAGGCTTAAAATTAAAGTTTTCTTCTATCAAGTACGGAGTAAACTATATTTTAATCAAGATGTAAGTGAATGAAAAAAGTATTGGAATGTCCGGGGTGAAAGCTTCAAAATCCGGGGAACTTACGCTTCCGGTCCTGGGGGGCAGGTTTTAGAAATGGCAGCCCTAAATATACGTGACATAATCATGCATATTATGACGATAGCAAGTTTTACAACGTTTTGAATCGTTATATCTCAGAAACGGTGGCTCTTAGGAAAAAAGTATTGGTACGTATTATATAGATCATTTTATGATCTACAATTTTTGTGTGGTAGTTTTATGATAAAACTTACCGTTTTGCTGAAAATCGTGAAAAACTCATTTTTTTGACCTTTGACCTTGAGTAATTTTTTTTCCATACACGGGAATTATGGGGAACTTACAAATTTTATTTCTAAATATGTTTTGAATAATTTTACTAACTTTCAGCTTGTTGGAAATTAATGTACCTTCACTCTTGTTAGGGTTCCGTAGTAAACTACGAACCCTTATAGTTTCGCCATGTCCGTCTGTCCGTCTGTCCGTCTGTCCGTCTGTCCGCGGGTTTTCTAAGAAACCCTTGGTACTACAGAGCTGAAGTTTGGCATGGTTATACATATTAATCACGCCGACAGAACTGTAGAGTAAAACCTTAGAAAAAAAATTTTTTTCGGGTGTCTCCCATAGACGTGAAAGGGTGATGAATTTTTTTTTTCTCGCCAATATCATCGAGTGTGGTGTCTAAGAATAGCTTTTTAAAAGACAGAAGGGGTTTACTAAGAACGTTTTTCGATTTAGCACTCCGTTTGCGAATCATTTTTAAAGTGAAAATTTTTGTCAAACACAAGTGTCCCCCCCCTCTACCAGCTAAACGGTTGTTTCTAAAAATGTGGAAAAATTCACAGAGGTAGAATATACATCAAATTTAAAAGGAAAACTATAAAACATAAGTTGGCCCTTCAAGTTTGCGAGTAATGGTAAACCAAGTGCCAAACATTGTTGGGATTAATAAGAATATATTTACTAATATTAGATCCTTGGTACTACAGAGCTGCAATTTGGCATGTTTATACATATTAATTGCGCCGACAAATAGAAAAAATAAAATTTTGTAAAAAAAATTTTTTCGGGTGTTTCCCATACATGTGAAAGGGCGATGGATTTTTTTTTCCCGCCGATATCATCGAGTGGGATGTCATAGAATAGTTTTTCGAGGATGTCATAGAATTAGTTTACTACGAACGTTTTTCGATTCAGCAGTCCGTTTGCGAAAAATTAATTTTTAAAATGAAAAAAAATGTTAAATATTTCACGAGCATGTAGCATTTACGACGAAGTTCAACCTAATCCAAAACAACTGCCATACAAAGTTCCACGCTAAAAGTGAGGCAAGGTCGAAAGCCAAGCTGTACCATATTGACATTTCATGTGTCGTTATAGGTTTTTGGGGGTGTTAATTACGAAAATGACATCAAAATTATACACAATCGCCACGCGACCTGCTCTTTAGCACCAGCTCGAAATTATTCCTAACAATACTTTTGTTGCTAAAAAAATTAAAAAAATTTTAAAGTCAAAAAAAATTCGCGCTCGCTTCGCTCGCGGATTAAATACTTCCATTCTGTTGTATTTAGCCCTAAACCAAAGTTAGTGTCCCCCCCCCCTCCACCAGCTAAACGGTTGTTTCTAAAAATGAGAAAAAATTCTCGTTGGTAGAATATACAACGAAATTAAAAGAAAAACTATCACACATAAGTTGGCCTTTCAAGTTTGCGAGTAATAGTCGACCAAGTGCCAAACTTTTTTGGAATTAATAAGAATATGTTTACAAGGTTTAATACTAAAAGTGAGGCGAGGTTATTTTATCAGCAGGTCTATATTATTTCTAATAATATTGTCGCAAAAAAAAAAAAGTTTCGCTCGAAAAAAAAAAAAAAAAATTTTCGCTCCCTTCGCTCGCGAATTTTCTCATTTCATTATGTTGTGTTTAGACCAAAACATAATGAAATTATAAAATTCTATGACTAGTGATGGAAGACACTGTCTTTTAAGGCTTTTAATAAAGACTCACCTTATTTTTGACGCCTCGCGACTCGCGACTGATTCAGTCTTTTAGTTCCCAACCTTTAGTCATAAGACTAGCTTTTGTAGTTAAAGTCTTTTAACGTAAAAAACTGAGCTGTTACTTAAACAGCTTAAAAGGACTTAAAAGACTGGCGACTCATTATCTGGGAAGTCGACAGTCGTAAGGTATGTGTTGATAGAATGTAAAGATCTCATTTTATCTCCTTGTCAAATATTATCAAAATGTATTTAGTGGTTTAGGCGTGAATTATTCCTTTTGGTTGATAGGTTACAAAAGAAATATTTAATATCACACACAAACTGCGGTGCGATCCCTTTTACATAAAAGAACTTGAGTCGTTTAAGTCTTTTAGTATTTTGAAAACAACTCGAGTCGTTTCAGTTTTTTATTTTTTAATAAACTACTAAGTCTTATTAATAAAAACTCGAACTTTCAGTCTTAATTTTAGAGTCAAGTCCTGTAAGGTGGAGGCGAGTCTTTTTAATAAGCCTTAAAAGACAGTCTCTTTCATCTCTAACTACGACCGTAACGATAGTACATCCGTTTTAAATGAATACGTAATCTAAACAATTTTTATACAACCATGCATACACGCGAGGTGGTTATTAAACAGATGATTTTTTTTTTCATTTTCCTTGTGGCGCTGGAATCTACATTTCTCCTTTAGTTACCTTCTTTCTTAGTGACCTCGTTTTTATTAAACATTATTAGCGATTTAAACGTCCATATGCTCGTAGAATTAAGAAGCCAGCTGCATATTTGAACCATGCTGCTACGGAACCCTACAAAGCGCGTGTCCCGACACGCTCTTGGCCGGTTTTTTTTGGTATACCATATAATGTAGTGTAGGTATATTTTCACTCAGGTGTATAGTTTGTGTAGTTAGGCGCGTAGAGTTAGAAGCTTGGCTCTACATAAGATCTGACACTTTTTGACAGTGCGAGCCATATGGTCTCGTCTTTGCAACGTTTTACATTCTTCTTCAGAAGAAGCTCTTCTTATCGTGTTGGTATAGTCAAGTGTGTGGCGAACTTGGCTAACCCTGGTGTCAAAATTTTCAAACCGCACAATGGCCTCTGACTTGGTATAATGCCAATATTCAATCGACAACAGCCAAGACCGATAAATTAACGTGCCCTCCGAAACACGGAAACGATCTTGATAAATTGCCACTTTGGTCACCCATCAGGCTCTCTGCCTCTGTGTACGTTGCTTAACCTCACTGATCGGTTGAGATCAGCGAGCGCCACTGGGCTTCTTTTACATGAAAATGCGTTTGATAGGATGGTAAGTATCTAGATCATTTGAAATTCTTCAGGAACTCTACAAAGGCGGGCAACTAGTATGGAATGGCGGGCGATGCTCCGGTTATGAGCGTCTCGTGATAGGTGTGGCGTCAAAATACGATAATAAGAACGCGAGGGACATGGTGCGCCGGACCTGGGGCAGGCACTGCGCGAGACTCGGAGTGAGATTCATCTTCATGCTCGGCAGGCCATTTGTATCGCACCATAATTTTGCCAGAAATTATAACACCGATAGCCTAGGTAAGGCCATAGTCCACCGCTGGCCCAATGCGAGTTGGTGAGCCGCTCGTCTTTTGAAAACGAGTTTTCTTAGACGTGCAGGTTTCATCACGATGGCCTTAATTCCCTTCGTGTTTCGAAGAGAGGCCCGTGCCCCTCGATAGGGACGAGCTGGTAAGAAGAAGCCCAGGTATAATCAAGTACTACCTTTTTGTCCGCGATTTCGTTCTCATGGCAACTTAGACTGTGTTTTCTCATTGGTTTTGCCTATACTGCTTAAGGCAACTGGGGGGATATCGCTCCAGCTAACATACGAAAAGGCTCATATTAACACATTTTTTTAGGCAGTTAAATTGAACCTAGAAACCTGTGGTTTACGTAAAAATGTACGATGTGTCACAGTCCTCACATAATGTAACAAATTCTTCGTTTTTTTGTCTATCGACACTTAGGTCCAAGTTCCAACACAAAACTGTATCCCCAATTTTTTTATCATAACTTTTTCAGAAATCAAATCAAATGTATTTGTACATTTGTTTAAGAAGCAGATGTTTGTTTTTGGGTCATGGGTGTTTGCGTCTGTCTTTGTGTATGTTCTAAGGGACCCACGACACAAAGAAAAAGGCCTTTGAGTGTGCAACGTTTATTTATTTAGAATTTATTTATTTGCTGAAATGTGGTTAACACAGTTGTCAATTTTGCATTATTTTGTTCACACATTCAAGCTCCAACAGTATGCAAAATGGAACGGTGCTGTCCAACTTCTGATAATAGGTAGTTAGGTAGATGCAAGATTACGAGACGAGATCGGGAGTAATTAAATGAGCGACTCCCAATGTTGAAATGAAATGAAAATTGTAGTAAATGTGGTTAGTAATACTATCCTTGGTGCTTAGATGTTAGGTTAGGTTAGGTTTATGTTAGTGTTTATTCTATTTTCATTGATGGTAGTCAACAATTCGAAGGTCCATAAATTGAATGAATAAAATATTCATTGCACACGTAAACAAAAACAGTAGGTAATATTAAAATAAGTTCAAAAGGCTAAAAGTGATCTTTTCCAGAAAACCTTTTGGCTGAAAGGAACAATATAAAAAGACTGAACTTTAGTTCATCTAACTTGATTCTCGACGAAGTGGCGAACAACAACGACATCGTTTTTGGAGATTTTGTGGACAGGTATCGGAATTTGACTCTCAAGACCCTGTCTATGTTTGAGTGGGCCATCACGTACTGCCCCCGAGCGCGCTGGTTCCTCAAAACGGATGATGACGTCTTCCTCTACGTCGCTAACCTGATATCCTTCATCGGCCATTTGGAGCATGACAACAGTATCTGGGGAAGTGTAAGGAGCTTTTCTTTTTTATAAATAAAAATAGGTTTGCTCATGACCACAATCTAGCTCAGGAGTGGAGATGTGGTCGAGGATCAAGCTCACCCAGAAGATGCCTATTCACTCGAACTTTAAAGAGACTCGGGTTATATGTGCCCGGAAATACAGACGCAGGAAGAGAATTCCATTTCTTAGCGGTGCGCAGTATAAAAGATGAAGAGAAGCGCTCAGTACGGATCCGAGGAATCTCGACAAGGTAAGGGTAGTTATCCCGCGGTGCGCTTGGATGTCCGGTAGAAGAAATGGGCAGGCGGAATAAGCTCGTGAATCTTATGAGTTACTATTCTTCTTTTCCTATTGCTTTTTCGATTTTACTTTACTCGTATACAAACCCGAACTCCCTCTGCACTAAATGGTTACCAATTTAATAAACACATCCCAAACTTCAAACTTGCATAACATCATCATTTATTTTGTTTGTAGATGAACACGGAGGAGAAAGTGAGTCGAAACCCTAAAAAAAAGAACTTCGTTGACAAAGTCCAGTATGAAGAGGAGATGTTTCCACCGTACACTATAGGGTCGGCGTATCTGGTGCCCATGTGGGCGGTGGGGTGGCTGCTGAAGGAGGCCCGACGGGTGCCTTACGTGTCCACTGAGGATTCTTTCATCACGGGAATCGTGGCTCAGCGGCTCGGCATTCCGAGGACTGAAAACTTCCAATTCAACGTTCCGTTGGAAGTACGTATCATTTTAGGCAATTTGAGAGAGAGATAGAAATACATTTACTCATGACACGGTACATGTAACATACAACACAACACAAAATAACAGTGCTTAATGATTCCTATTTAATAGTGGACCTGCGGGCCGAGTACAATAATGACAGCGCCGCGACAACACCGCGGTCCTATGTCAAAATGTTTACTGACAACGCCATAGGGCGAGCAAGCTTTTGCGCGGGACCCTCGCGCAATCAAAGTGAAGTTTCAGCATGAGCCGAGCGCGAGTTTGTCGTTATCGTGCTAGAGCTGCTGTACACGTTGGGCCTGATGATGATGTTGCACACGTAGATTGCTGGTAACCTTTATCTTTTTCACTTAAACATTAATTTATTCAATAAAAGAGTAAACCGCAAACTCGCGCAGCACGGCACTCGGCTGACGTACTTTGGTTGCACGAGGCCCCGCGCAAAGGCTTGCTTGCCCTCTGACTTTGTCATTTTGACATAGGACAGTGGCGCATTTCGCGCGCGAGCACATCGTGCTCGAGCTGCTAATAAAGTATTTTTAAATATCAAATAACTAATTTGACATAAAGATTATTGCTTGACGTATTTAAAATTACGATTGTATTTATTTGACATTTTGATTTTGAGAAGTAAAATTTTGTAGTGATTATTATTTTAATTTTATATTCATGTTTGACAAAAAAAATATTCTCTGATATTTTTGACATTTGAGCGTTGATAAGTTAGTGAGTCAGGACTTCTAATTTTGTATATATAAAAGATACTATTATAGTAGTTTACGCTTAATAAATAACCATATATATGTGTATATTACATAATTTATTATTTATTTAACAATTTATTGCACACATGAAAATTAAACAGCAGCTCTAGCACGATAACGACAAACTCGCGCTCGGCTCATGCTGAAACTTCACTTTGATAGCGCAAGGGTCCCGCGCAAAGGCTATGGCAATGTCAATATTGACATTTTGACATGACCGCGGTGTTGTCGCGGCGCTGTAACTATCGTACTCGGCCTGCAGATTAGTACAAGAATAGATAGACGACACAATAGGTATAGCTTATATCTATTTAGAAATTTCTTCCAGCAAACCCATAATGTAGATATTCTAAAAGATTCTTCGCTTTTGCATCCAGACTTTAAGGTTTCCGTGACGGCTAAGGCTGTGCCTCGACTTTTGATCGTAGTTTTGGGGTTGTAATTGAGAGAGAGAAATACATTTATTGACCACTTTACCCCTATCTGCCGCCTTTCCAAGGCTGGGTTTAACGATCCTCTGCGTTTTTAGGGTTCCGTAGTAATCTACGAACCCTTATAGTTTCGCCATGTCCGTCTGTCCGTCTGTCCGTCTGTCCGTCTGTCCGCGGGTTTTCTAAGAAACCCTTGGTACTACAGAGCTGAAATTTGGCATGGTTATACATATTAATCACGCCGACAGAACTGTAGAGTAAAACCTTAGAAAAAAAAATTTTTTCGGGTGTCTCCCATAGACGTGAAAGGGTGATGAATTTTTTTTTTCTCGCCAATATCATCGAGTGTGGTGTCTAAGAATAGCTTTTTAAAAGACAGAAGGGGTTTACTAAGAACGTTTTTCGATTTAGCACTCCGTTTGCGAATCATAAATTTTTAAAGTGAAAATTTTTGTCAAACACAAGTGTCCCCCCCCCTCTACCAGCTAAACGGTTGTTTCTAAAAATGTGGAAAAATTCACAGAGGTAGAATATACATCAAATTTAAAAGGAAAACTATAAAACATAAGTTGGCCCTTCAAGTTTGCGAGTAATGGTAAACCAAGTGCCAAACATTGTTGGGATTAATAAGAATATATTTACTAATATTAGATCCTTGGTACTACAGAGCTGCAATTTGGCATGTTTATACATATTAATTGCGCCGACAAATAGAAAAAATAAAATTTTGTAAAAAAAATTTTTTCGGGTGTTTCCCATACATGTGAAAGGGCGATGGATTTTTTTTTCCCGCCGATATCATCGAGTGGGATGTCATAGAATAGTTTTTCGAGGATGTCATAGAATTAGTTTACTACGAACGTTTTTCGATTCAGCAGTCCGTTTGCGAAAAATTAATTTTTAAAATGAAAAAAAAATGTTAAATATTTCACGAGCATTTAGCATTTACGACGAAGTTCAACCTAATCCAAAACAACTGCCATACAAAGTTCCACGCTAAAAGTGAGGCAAGGTCGAAAGCCAAGCTGTACCATATTGACATTTCATGTGTCGTTATAGGTTTTTGGGGGTGTTAATTACGAAAATGACATCAAAATTATACACAATCGCCACGCGACCTGCTCTTTAGCACCAGCTCGAAATTATTCCTAACAATACTTTTGTTGCTAAAAAAATAAAAAAAATTTTAAAGTCAAAAAAAATTCGCCATTCTGTTGTATTTAGCCCTAAACCAAAGTTAGTGTCCCCCCCCCCCTCCACCAGCTAAACGGTTGTTTCTAAAAATGAGAAAAAATTCTCGTTGGTAGAATATACAACGAAATTAAAAGAAAAACTATCACACATAAGTTGGCCTTTCAAGTTTGCGAGTAATAGTCGACCAAGTGCCAAACTTTTTTGGAATTAATAAGAATATGTTTACAAGGTTCAATACTAAAAGTGAGGCGAGGTTATTTTATCAGCAGGTCTATATTATTTCTAATAATATTGTCGCAAAAAAAAAAACAGTTTTGCTCGAAAAAAAAAAAAAAATTTTCGCTCCCTTCGCTCGCGAATTTTCTCATTTCATTATGTTGTGTTTAGACCAAAACATAATGAAATTATAAAATTCTATGACTAGTGATGGAAGACACTGTCTTTTAAGGCTTTTTATAAAGACTCACCTTATTTTTGACGCCTCGCGACTCGCGACTGATTCAGTCTTTTAGTTCCCAACCTTTAGTCATAAGACTAGCTTTTGTAGTTAAAGTCTTTTAACGCAAAAAACTGAGCTGTTACTTAAACAGCTTAAAAGGACTTAAAAGACTGGCGACTCATTATCTGGGAAGTCGACAGTCGTAAGGTATGTGTTGATAGAATGTAAATATCTCATTTTATCTCCTTGTCAAATGTTATCAAAATGTATTTAGTGGTTTAGGCGTGAATTATTCCTTTTGGTTGATAGGTTACAAAAGAAATATTTAATATCACACACAAACTGCGGTGCGATCCCTTTTACATAAAAGAACTTGAGTCGTTTAAGTCTTTTAGTATTTTGAAAACAACTCGAGTCGTTTCAGTTTTTAATCTTTTAATAAACTACTAAGTCTTATTAATAAAAACTCGAACTTTCAGTCTTAATTTTAGAGTCAAGTCCTGTAAGGTGGAGGCGAGTCTTTTTAATAAGCCTTAAAAGACAGTCTCTTTCATCTCTAACTACGACCGTAACGATAGTACATCCGTTTTAAATGAATACGTAATCTAAACAATTTTTATACAACCATGCATACACGCGAGGTGGTTATTAAACAGATGATTTTTTTTTTCATTTTCCTTGTGGCGCTGGAATCTACATTTCTCCTTTAGTTACCTTCTTTCTTAGTGACCTCGTTTTTATTAAACATTATTAGCGATTTAAACGTCCATATGCTCGTAGAATTAAGAAGCCAGCTGCATATTTGAACCATGCTGCTACGGAACCCTACAATGCGCGTGTCCCGACACGCTCTTGGCCGGTTTTTTTCTTTATTGTGTTATCATTAGCATCCACAGACTGAATTTCAATGGTTGAGGAAAAGATGCCTAAAGCCCTGTATATATATATATATATATTTATTGTTAGCCACCACCCGCTCTGCTTTATATTTTTTTCATTATTTTCCTACCCAAAGGTTGCTGTGAAGAGATTGCTACCTTAGCAATAAGGTCGCATTTTTGTACATTTCTGTTTTCTGTCCTTGTCTGTCATTGTAATGTTTTGTGTCATCTATGGTGTGCAATAAAGTATATGTCTATGTCTTGTCTAGATTAAGTTTTCTTGTAAATACTTGTTTTTTTTACTATTATACTACAATTTCCATAGTGGTTTACGGTTAATAAATAGCTATAATAAAGATATGTATATATTTACATATTACATTTGTGTTGCAGAGACTAAAGGCTGGAGCTTACCGAGAGACGGCGCTCGCGGTGCATCTGGGCAGACAGACGAAAAATCTGTGTGAGCTGTGGTACAACCTGACCGAACCATACACTGACTACCGACTGTTTTTCTTGTCTCACTGTAATAACGGATACCGGTTTGAAGCCGTCTTTGATCAGAAAAATACAACGGATGATGATGAGGAAGATATTGCGTATCAAGATTATTTCATAGTTAAGGAATAAGAAGGGTACCAAAATGGAGGGACGGTCAGAGGCTTCAATTTTCTCTCTATGAGAGAAACATTTTTATTTTAAATTTTATCTTTGTAGTTTTGTTATATGCTGCAAATCGTGTGGTCTAGGATTGGATCCATGGACCAAGTATAGTTAACACAGGACCTATAAATGATGTTGTCTTTAATTTTCGCTTTAGTGAAGTCAGTTTTTTTTTCTTAAAAAGTTTTTTTTTTATGTTGAACTGCATTTGTAACTCAATGTTACACACATCAACACGGTCTAGGGATATTGCACGATTTTTCATACAATAGAAGTTTATTTGAGAAGCTATAATAGCATACTCGAGATACATGGAGGGCTATAATTTTCAGATAAGCAAGTGCTAAACCTGAACATCATTCAAAACGTACCAAAATTTAAAAGTGGCGGCCAAGTATAGTAAAGTAATTATTTCAAAAGGACACATTATTCTTAAAATTTTTTATTATGACAGCTAAGCTGTACGACCTTTACGAATTTTCCTTTTTTAAGCTTAAAAATCTAGATTTTCAAGCTTAAATGCATTTTTAAATCTAGAATTAAACCTTTAACCTAATCCAAAAAATGTTTTGTATCACAATCTATTCTTCTTCAATCTATTGAAACACTATTTTCTATGGCCGGAACATTTAAAATCCAGATTTATAAGTGTCAAGAACAAATCTAGTAATGGTCGTACAGTTTAGCTGTCATACTAAAAACTGATTAGATTAATATGTTCTTTCGAAATAATAACTTTACCTCTTTTGGCCGCCATTTTAAAAATTTTGGTATTTTTTTGTATGGGCCGTGAATGATGTCCTTTAACAACATTCACGGCCCATACAAAAACTTCACTGAAACGCAAGCTTGCAATAAATCTGTGATTAAATAAATGAAAATGTAAAAACACCATTTGTTCTCATAGAAGTAATATTTGTATTTTTTGATAATAAATATTCTTTAAACCTATTTGAATACAGGTTTGTTAATAAGTATTTGAGAAACGAATATACAAGGTGATAAAAAACCTCCAAGCTATATTCAAAATCCTGAACCAGTATCACATTTATGAAAAAAAATTTTTTTTAATATTTTTTCGATGGGAATAGTTAATTTTTTTCCTAAACGTAGACATTACTCCTACACCAGGAACGCGAGGGGTGTGGGTAGCGCTCGAAGGGTTCACCCGAGTGGTGTCTACGTTTAGGGAAAAAAAAAATCACACCGAAAAAAAAAGTGTTCTGTAAGTGATACTGGTTCAGGATTTTGAATATAGCTAGGAGGTTTTTTTTCACCCTGTAGTTTACTTTTATTTTATTGTATATGTAGACGGCAGCAAGTCAGGTCACCCATTTGCACTACGAAAGCCGGCTATTACGAGCGAGATAAAGGCAACGTCAAGGTCAACATGTATAGCCTGATGTGCTGCCGTGTGTACATGGAAAACTTACAGCTGATAATAACTAGATGCATTTAGAAATAAATATTATCGATAGTATCTTTTGTGGGTTCTTATTATTAATTTTATTATAAACCAGCTCGACCAATTTGACAAGAAACGGATGGAACAGGCGCGGTAGAGAGATCTATGGAGGAAACCGAGGGAGGCCTATGTCCAGCAGTTCAATTAGGCTAAACAAGAAAACATAAGAAAAAAACAAAAATGTCAAAAAACATTATAAAAACTTTATTTATTACCACAACATAAATAAAAATGAGATTAACAAAGAATCATTTTACATATGTATTTTAATACAGTATTTGTGGAGGGCTGGTGCCTAAACTAGATAATGAATCCTGTAATACAGGTCACCAGACCTTCCGCAACAGATAATTCAGATAACTTCAGTTGCAGTTAAACAGTAGGTGTTACAAGAAATCACTAAAAAAATTATCTTTTTAATAAAGCTCCGTTATCGGTAACCAAAGAAGCCCCAGTAATACTTCTCCCTCGTTCACTGGCCACGAAAGCTACTAAGTCAGCCACCTCCTCAGCATCTCCGATCCTATTAAGAGCTGTGTCTTCCTGCCATTTCTTCCAGATTTCCTTTTGCTGCATCGGATTTGCGCCACTATTCTCCGCAATATCCGTCATGACAGGACCAGGATTGATGCAGTTCACACGGACTCCTTTCGGGGCAAGTTCCAGTGCGATACATCGCGTGAAATGATCTAGCGCGGCCTTCGAAGTGCCATAGGAAAAGTGCGTTGGATCGAAAACTCCTAGCGCACATATACTGGATATGTTGACGATATTTCCTTTCGTTGCTATTATATGCGGAGCGGCGAGATGGATCAAGTAGACGATTGAGCGAAGATTTGTATTTAACACTTCGTCAAATTTTTGAATACATTCTGGGTCTAGGATAGTGCTGGCTCTGGCTATACCAGCGTTGTTGACTAGTATGTCGATCCTCCCGAAGTGTTTCTGAGTGTCGTCCACGATCCTCTTGGCGTCCTCTTCTCTAGTGACGTCAGCGGCGATGACCAGCGGCCTGCTGCCCCGCTGCGCGACTTCCTTCTCCACGTTGGCTAGTTTGTTCTCGTTGCGGCCGACTATGACGACCTTGGCTCCCTCTGCCGCAAACTTCACCGCTATCGCCGCGCCGATCCCTGAACTACCTCCGGTCACTATAGCCACCTTATTCAATAAACTCATTTTTCTGTTTTTTTTTCAAATGATGACTAGAAATCTTGAGTTGATAGTGCTGACTGATAATATATACCGCAGACACTGGTGTTTATATCCACACCGCTGATAACAAGATAATAATAATTTGATAAGTAAGTACTTTCCTTTTACGTAAAATAAATATAACAAAATAAGTGTTAACTGTTTTATTGTGGGATCAAGGTCATAGACGAGGTCAACGGTGTAACTAGTTAATCTAGAAAATGCATTTTAAGGAACTGGTACTCCTTAAAACCAGCGTAACTTAGCAAGCTGTTTGGCATCGGACTTTAGCAGGAGGGTGGTCACGAACCAGACTGCCCTTCACAGAGCATACCATTCCGCATGCGACCATACGACGCCACCTCAGATTCAGAATACAATACTGTTACTAGGAGTGATTCGGTTTTAAAATGGGTTATTTGTCTACACTAATATTACAAAGAATAAAAATTCATTCGTATTTTTGTATATTTGTAACTAGCTTTCCGCCCGCGGCTCCGCCCGCGTGGAATACAGGTTATATAGTGCCAAACTGTGGGATAAAATGTAGCCTATGTCCTTTCCCAGGCTCTAATCTATCTCTGTACCAAATTTCATCAAGATCGGTTCAGTAGTTTAGGCGTGAAAAGACGGACAGACAGACAGACAGACATAGTTACTTTCGCATTTATAATATTAGTATGGATGAATAACAGCCGTGTGGTGATCGGTTGAGAATAACACCACCCCTTTCCGTGGGTATAGAGGCGACTAAGGAAATAAAAATGAGACCTGCCTCCTAGTAATTCATCTTAGGTAATGACACCTCAATTTGTTTTCAATCTCCTATTTTCCGTCCTATTTTTTTCGATGGATCATAGCTATATTTCATTAAAATTGGTTCAGCCGTTTAAAAGGCTGAACCAATTTGAATGAATATCGGATGTGATATATATTTTTTTGCTCACGCACGTTCTCTTTGTATTCAGCCCAATGGAAATGTTGAATACAATAGAAACGTGAGCGATTTAGCTTTGGTAAATATAAGGGGGCTAATGCCTAAAGGTTCTAAGTTGCGTCATGTTATGCCTAATGATTATTTTTTCTATGTCTATGCTTGTGATACACGACCACAATGTGATGTTACGTGATACATAACAATCAATAGCCTCATTCTTTATCTTAAATCAAGATAAACAGCCAATTCGCGAAAACAGATAAATTAAAAAGTTTTTTGGGTTCTGCTGGATAACCACTAGCACTTCTGCTGCTCGAGCATGATGAGCCACAAACTCGCGCGACACGCTACTCGGCTGACGGTAAAACTTCACTTTGATAACGCGAGGACCCCGCGCAAAGGCTTTCTCACCCTCTGGCACTGTTGACATTTTGACATAGGACCGTGGCGCATTCTGCGCGCGACCACATCCTGTTTGAGCTGCTGTGACTAGTATTTAGTGTTTTACGATTAAAAAAAGTAAGGACTTAGCATGATTTAGCTATTTATGCGTTTTGATTTCTCGATGGATTAACTTAATACCAAAAAAAAAATACTTATAACATGCAATTTTCACGTGTACGTACATGCTTCACGCGTCATCTTCAGATAGTTACAGTATGTTAAAAGGTACTTGTCAATTTAGTTAGAGATAAGTCGATAGTAAGAGTTAAGTAAAATTTAGTTACAATTATCATTTTTAAGGGCCTTACACGTCTAGAACACCAAACATTCTCGCAGATATCGTGCATTGCGTATTATTGAGTATTTATATACTCGATTCATTGACTAACAACAAACCTCATTCCTTCATTTAGTCTACCAGAAGCAGTCGTATATAATTATTGTGTGTATTGCAACAAATAATTGCATTATTAAAACAAATAAATATGAGTTTGTCGAATAAGGTGGCTGTAGTGACCGGAGGGAGTTCAGGGATCGGTGCATGCAAAGAGGGAGCCAAGGTCGTCATAGTCGGCCGCAACGAGAACAAACTAGCCAACGTGGAGAAGGAAGTCGCGCAGCGGGGCAGCAGGCCGCTGGTCATCGCCGCTGACGTCACTAGAGACGTGGACGCCAAGAGAATCGTGGAAGATACTCTGAAACACTTCGGGATGATCGACATACTAATCAACAACGCGGGTATAGCTAGAGCCAGCACTATCCTAGACCCAGAATGTATTCAAAAATTTGACGAAGTGTTTAATACAAATCATAGTATCCTGGATGCGGACTGTATGAAAGGTTTTGACGAAGTATTGAATATTAACCTTCGCGCTGCAGTCTACTTGACGCATCTTGCTGCTCCACATTTAGTTGAAACGAAAGGGAAAATTATTAACATATCCAGTATGGCTGCGTATTGTGTGATGTCTCTAAATGCATTTATCTACAGTACAGCGAAAGCGGGTCTTGATTACTTCACTCGTTGTATAGCTTTGGAGTTTGCCCGGAAGGGTGTCCGTGCCAACTGCATTAACCCAGGTCCAGTTAAAACAGATATATTACAGAATTCAGGATATGATCCGAAGACTGTCCCCCAGATTTGGGAGATAGTGAAGGGCATGATGTCCCTGAATAAGTTTGCAGATGCAGAAGAGATGGCAGACCTGACGACTTTTGTGGCCAGCGACAAGGGAAGAAGTATCACCGGCGCTTCTTTATTTATTGACAATGGAAGTCTATTAAAATAAAGCAAGTCAAAAAAATAAAGGTACAGCTTTAACTTGGCTAGTAAAATAAATAATGATATTACTAGCCAAGAGGGAAGAACAAGTATTATAAAAATTAAAAATATGCTATGCTGGACAGGGAGTAAAAAAAAACATAGAATGTGCCAGCTGCCTTCTCTTCACAGCCATACTGCAAAAGTCAGTAAGGGGACGCAAGGGTTTTGTTGACGATAGGCTGACAAACGGCTGACAAATTTCTCATAAAACTGGTCCAAAATGTTAACTTGTAAAATTTTGCGCGAAGGGTGTAGGTCTCGACCACGTGCCCCTAGTATCTATAAGTACGCAAAATTCACCATATCTCAGCTTCTGTATGTCCACGCTATTTCTTTTGGCGCGTATATTGTATTGTTCGTATGTAAGGCAAACTATGCGCAAATTTTTAAATTCTTTTTTCCATAGTTACCCCTAATATACCTTTTTTTAAAATCTTTATTTATTTTAGGGATTTTTATATACCCCTAATATACCTGTAATACGTAAAACTATCGACATTGGTATCTATGAAAACACTATCGAAACCAAGCAGGGAAATCATACCATGACATATTCTGTTGATATTCTGCGTCAGAATTGTCAGACTTTCCCTACTTCCCCCCCTTTGAGTTCGTAGTTAGAATATTTCTATGAATCCATAAAATGCTGTTATTTGTAGAGGATTGTCAGCCCATACACTCTAGTTTAACTTATTTTTTCTATGTCTATGACTCTAGTGTTTATATTCTCTTTGCATACACTTTATTGTCAGTGAGTGCACTCGTTACTTAGGCTTGTGTTGTACTCAATGACTAAAGAAAAAATACATACTCAAAGATTGTACTAGATTAAACTGAAATATGAGTTTTAAAGACAAAGTGGCTTTAGTGACCGGTGGCACTTCTGGAATTGGTGCTGCTATTGTAAAGAAATTCGTGGAGGAATGCGCCCACGTAGTCATCATCGGTCGCAACAGAAGTAACATGAACTCTGTTGCAAAAAGTTGTAGTAATTTAAAAAAACATAAACCATTATGCATTATCGCAGATGTTACTAAAGATAAGGACGTGAAAGAAATTGTCAGAAAAACCGAGTGCAAATTTGGGAAATTGGATATTTTAGCGAATAACGCTGGAATTGGAGCGAAAATTACGAGTATTTTATCAAGTGAAGCCCTCCAGGAGTTCGATAGAGTAATGACAACAAATCTGCGTGCTATTGTCAACCTTACTAATCAGTTAGCACCTCTATTAATAAAAACGAAGGGCAATATTATAAATATGTCCAGTGTTTCTGCCCTTATCCCTTCCATAGCGACTGGTTTCGCGTACAATTCTTCCAAGGCTGCCTTAGATCACTTGACGAGAACAGTAGCTGCAGAACTTGCGCCGACAGGTGTGCGCGTAAATGGCATCAATCCAGGTCCAGTAAGGACTAATATCGCTAAGAACTCCGGTTTTGTCGGAGAAAAAGAAGTCGAACTATGGAACACCTTGAAAAATGCTACTGCCTTGAAAAGAATATCAGAGCCAGAGGAGGTAGCGGATCTTGTTCTGTTTTTAGCAAGTGACAGGGCAAGAGGGATTACTGGCGCTTCGTTCACGATTGACAATGGCGCTGCATTAAGGATATAAGTACCTAAAAAAATTCGTTTAAAATACAAGTGGAAACGCATCTTCAGGGGGGTCCCCTACGTAGTTGCGAATGACGTTGAAGCGACGAAGCGACGTTGACGCACGCTGTAGCGAAAAACTTTCCGCGTGGTACGTTGGAGCGAAAGTTCATTGAAGCGAACGCCACGAAGTCGAACGACACTGAAGCGATCACCGTTGTGGCGAAAAATTTTTGAGGTCTTGTACGCGGTATCGAATGACGCTGTAGCGATAAACGTTGTGGCGAAAAATGTTGAAGCGAAATCTACGAGGTCGAATGCCACCGCAGCGAGAAACGTTGAGGCGAAAAACATTCGTAATAGAGAAAATTACTAATTTTTTAAGCGACAAAATAATATCACGTATTGCACCAGACTGGCGACGCGGAAGCCACCTGTGCATAAAAAAAATAAATCAGATCATGTAAAGTCCATAAACTTACTTGATATTATTAGTAGATTGTAAGAAATTTAGTTTCGGGTGACAGCATCTTAAGTAATTATTCTGGACCTTCCATGTGCGGGCAAATCGATAGGTCTTGACGAGATCTTCGTTTCGAATGACAGGTGTCAAAATTAAAACAGCCATATCTATATGAATAATTATTATAGACCTTCCGTGTGCGGGCCAAACGTTAGGTCACGACGAGATCTTCGTTTTTTATGACAGCTGTCAAAATTAAAACAGCCATATCTCTGTAAATAATAATCTTGGATCTTCCGTGTGCGGGCCAAACGATAGGTCTCGACGAGATCTTCGTTTCGAGTGACAGCTGTCAAAATTAAAACAGCCATATCTATGTGAATAATTATCATAGACCTTCCGTGTGCAGGCCAAACGATAGGTCACGACGAGATCTTCGTTTTGGATGACAGCTGTCAAAATTAAAACAGTCATATCTCTGTAAATAATAATCCTGGATCTTCCGTGTGCGGGCCAAACGATAGGTCTCGACGAGATCTTCGTTTCGAATGACAGCTGTCAAAATTAAAACTGTCATCCGAAATGAAGATCTCGTCGTGGCCTATCGTTTGACCCGTCCACGGAAGGTCCATTATAATTATTTACAGAGATATGGCTGTTTTAATTTTGACAGCTGTCATTCGAAACGAAGATCTCGTCGAGACCTATCGTTTGGCCCGCACACGGAAGATCCAGGCTAATTATTTACAGAGATATGGCTGTTTTAATTTTGACAGCTGTCATTCGAAACGAAGATCTTGTCGTGACCGATCGTTTGGCCCGCACACGGAAGGTCTATTGATAATTATTTGCATTGATATGGCTGTTTCAATTTTGACAGCTGTCATTCGAAAGGAAGATCTCGTCGTGACCTATCGTTTGGCCCGCACACGGAAGGTCTATGATAAATATTTACATAGATATGGCTGTTTTAATTTTGACAGCTGTCATTCGAAACGAAGATCTCGTCGAGACCTATCGTTTTGCCCGCACACGGAAGTTCCAAAATAATTACTCAAGATATAGCTGTTTTAATTTTTGCAGCTGTCATCCGAAACTAACTTTCTTACAATCTACTAATAATATCAAGTAAGTTTATGGACTTTACATGATCTGTCTTATTTTTTTTATGCACAGGTGGCTTTCGCGTCGCCAGTCTGGTGCAATACGTGATATTATTTTGTCGCTTAAAAAATTAGTAATTTTCTCTATTACGAATGTTTTTCGCCTCAATGTTTCTCGCTGCGGTGGCATTCGACCTCGTAGATTTCGCTTCAACATTTTTCGCTACAACGTGTATTGCTACAGCGTCATTCGATACCGCGTACAAGACCTCAAAAATTTTTCGCCACAACAGTGATCGCTTCAGTGTCGTTCGACTTCGTGGCGTTCGCTTCAATAAACTTTCGCTCCAACGTACCACGCGGAAAGTTTTTCGCTACAGCGTGCGTCGCTTCAACGTCATTCGAAACTACGTACGGGACCCCTTCAGGGTGAGCCCGAGTTAAGTGACTGTTGTGACTTAAGGTCCAATGATATCTTTTGTAAAGATTTTCAATCATCTTTAATACTTGTGCTGAAACAACTTAATCAGATGTTGTGTGATATCATTACAAACGTAGGTATTATTGTTTTTTTTTAATATACACATCAACACGGTCTAGGGATATTGCACGATTTTTCATACAAAAGAGGTCTGTTTGAGAAGCTATAAAAGTATACTCGAGATACATGGAGGGCTACAATTTTCAGACGAGCAAGTGCTAAGCCTGAATTTTGTTTTACTTGAAATTTGTGAAAAGTTTACTGCTTTTTGTATGAAGAAAGTCTAATTTATGTTTTTTTTTCATTTTCGTCACTTTTTCGCAAATTTCAAGTGAAAGAATTTTTTTTGACTAGAATTGAAAATTTAAGTTTAGCACTTGGTCGTCTGAAAATTATAGCGCTCCATGTATCTCTAGTATGCTTTTGTAGCTCCTCAAACAGACGTCTTTTGTATGAAAAGTCGTGCAATATCCATAGACCGTGTTGATGTGTATATTTGATATATAAACACATTTGCCAAATGCCATTTTTTTTATTATTTCAAAATATATTGGATCACTCAAACTAACATCCTTTCTATATTTTTTTTAGAAGTATTATTAACAAAGAAACGCTTGTGCTAAAACAATTTTTTTAAAGTTACGACTTAACAGAAAAGTTTGTATTAAGTAAAACTTTTAGAATGAGTAATAAACTACGCAGAACGTTCGTCACTTCCCAACAGCGCGAATTTATCTACAATTATCTTGTCGAAGTATCATCTAGCTTTCTTACGTTTCCCACACTCTATATCTATCAACAGTTTGGCGAATATCATCTTTGAGTATTGTTCATTAAGGTTTAATTTATATCTGTGCTGTATTTGCTTTAATATCTAGATAGGGACTATCGGTATCTTCGGAAGTTGTTATCAGAACGTTGCTGTCAGATTCCTTGTGGTTACCGTGTGTCGTACAAGTGTATTGCCAAATATTGGAGATTTCATCTGCACCAGCCATGTAAGTATTTTTATTTTACTTATTGATATTGCCTCCAATTTTTATCTACACAGGATGAAAAGGAAAAACAATATGTAATAGGTGTCCCTACCTATGAAATTTCGGTTTTCTTTACAAAATATTTGGAAAAGAAATTTTTCATAGGTACTAAATATTTCTGAGATATGAAATCCAAATGTTACGGAATTTTGTGGAAAGGTTGGGACAAAATTTAGCTAATGATTGCCAGATTTAGTTCACTGAAAGTGCCAATTATAAAAAAGTTAGAGCTAAAATAAGCATTGAAACGGATATCCAGCTGAGCTGTACCTAGTCAGGTCATAAGTTCTGTCACATAAACAAAACTTTTTAAATTAGAATGCTGGCTACTTTTTTTCAATTGAATTTGAATTTCGAATCTTTTATGAATTTAAAAATGTACACTCTATCTAATTTCATTTATTTTTAAAAATGGAGTGGACGCGAAAGGAAGACCGAGTCGCGGTTGTCGCCTTGCACCGGTGCGGTTACGCGCCAAACCAGATTTTCAATCTGCTGAAAAATTTAAAAATAACTAAAAGATTCGTTTATCGATGCATCAAACGATATAATGAAGATTTAGGTGTAGAAGACAGAAAAAGAAGTGGTCGTCCTCGCACTGTTAGGACTCCAGCAGTGATAAAAGCTGTTAAGGCGCGGATCCAAAGAAATCCCATGCGTAAGCAGAAACTGTTGGCCCTTCAGATGGGATTAAGTAGAACCACGGTGAAAAGGGTGTTGAATGAAGACTTAGGCCTACGAGCTTATCGAAGAAAAACAGGACATCGTTTGGATGCGCGTTTAATGGACCTGAGACTGAAGAGATCCAGCGTTTTGGTTAAGAGATACGCGGGAAAAAAACACCGTGAAATTCTTTTTTCGGATGAAAAAATTTTTACCGTGGAAGAGAGCTACAACAAACAAAATGATAAAGTGTACGCCCACAACAGTGAAGAAGCGAGCAGCCGCATTCCGCGTGTCCAGCGAGGCCATTTCCCATCGTCACTCATGGTTTGGCTAGGAGTCTCATATTCGGGCCTAACTGAGGTATATTTTTGTGAGAAAGGCGTAAAAACCAATGCAGCTGTGTACCAAAATACAGTCCTAACAAACCTTGTGAAACCACTTTCTCATACCATGTTCAAAAACAGACACTGGGTATTCCAGCAAGATTCTGCGCCAGCTCATAGAGCGAAAAGCACGCAAAACTGGCTGGCGGCTCATGAAATTGACTTCATCCGGCACGAAGACTGGCCCTCCTCCAGCCCAGACTTAAATCCGCTGGATTATAAAATATGGCAATACTTAGAGGAAAAAGCCTGCTCGAAGCCTCACCCTAATTTGGATTCACTCAAGGCATCCTTGATCAAAGCAGCCGCCGATATTGATATGGACGTCGTTCGTGCTGCTATAGACGACTGGCCTCGCAGGTTGAAGGCTTGTATTCAAAATCGCGGGGGTCATTTCGAATAAGCTTAACTAATATAAGAATCCATGTTTTAGTAAGTTCCTTTTGGTATATAAATGGTTACAGTAAATACAATCGTGTCTTAATTATTTCACCAAAAACATGTGACAGAACTTATGAACCGACTAGGTATTTGAGCTTGGTCATCAGTTATAAATCAAGGCAAATATTTATAAAACTTACTGTAAAATCTCGATAATATAGCTAAGTATTAAAATCAAAAGTTAGAAAATAGCTGCTGAATTAAATAAAGTATAAAGTAAATGAGAAAAAAAACTGCAATTTCAAAGGGACCCATAATAAAATGAAGATGTCCACTCTAACAGGCACTTATAATTAAAATATTTATGAACTTTATATACAGGTTGAAAAAGAACCTCCTAGCTAGCTTTATTAAAAATCCTGAACCAGTATCACTCAAAGAACACATTTATAAAAAAAAAAATTGTTTTAATATTTTTTCAATGGGAATAGTTTATTTTTTGCCTAAACGTAGACATTACTCCTACACCAGGCACGAAAGGTGCTGGAAGCGCTCGGGGGGTGCGCCCGAGTGGTGTCTAAAAAGTGTTCTGTAAGTGATACTGGTTCAGGACTTTCAATAAAGCTAGGAGGTTCTTTTTCAACCTGTTTACTTATAGATCAGTGGGTATAAACATTCATGGTGATAAACTTTACTCAAACTTATCGGTAATATCTATAGCCAGATTCCAATCAATCCAATGATCCTAATGCATATTTTATTATTAGGTAGACCCTTTCGTCCAACTTTTGATGCCCGAGGCCCGACGGCCATCGGTATCAATAAATGATCTCGTGTCAGAACTTTTGGGTCAATCGGGAATTTGCTTTTTTGAGTTTTAAAATGAAATCCTAACAGACGTTATTACATTCTATAGACAGTTTGTTAAACGGAAGTTATGGAAGAATTCATGAATGGCAGTACCCGTTGCCTTGCGTGGGAAAAACATTACTTTAATAGGAATATAGTAAATAAAATCGGCCAAGTGCTAAGCGGACTTGCGCACGAAGGGTTCCGTACCATAACCTATAAAACCGGCCAAGTGCGAGTTGGACTCTATTAAAACCATTATCTCTATAAAAGCGGCAAAAAAATCAAGTTTGTTGTATAGGAGCCCTCTTAAATATTTATTTTATTCTGGTTTTTAATATTTCTTGTTATAAAGCCAATAGAAGTATATCATCTGCGAAAATTTCAACTGTCTAACTATCACGGTTCATGAGATACAGCCTGGTGACAGACGGACGGACGGACGGACGGACAGTGGAGCCTTAGTAATAGGGTCCCGTTTTTTTCCTTTGGGTACGGAACGCTAAAAACAACTTCATCTAAATATTTCAAAAACCTTGTATAGTATATCTAAAATAAATTCAAAATTTGACCTTGCCTTAGCAAAAAGATAATCTAAGTCGTCTGTATTTGATCAGCAGAAAACTATCTCTTTCATAGGCGTGGCTGCGTGGCAGTCCTGGCTATTCTGGTCACCTTCCTGGCCATCTCTTCAGCAGCACCAGTTACCCGGACTGCGGCTGCTGCCAGGACACTGGCGGACACTGTCTCTGGAGACACCACCGGCCTTGAGATCCCTAGGGATCTTATCGCAGGGATTGGAGTGGGAACGGGATCAATACAACTGGTCGTCAATGTGCATACGGATAGCCAGGGCAACATCGAAGTGTATACTAACTAGAATGAAGAAGGAGACGTAATAATGAAGATTTGAAAGAAGGAAAGGAATGGAGAAGGTTATATAAAAGAGTGTTAGGTCGATGGCAGATGGTACTAATCCGAACTGACCACCATCCTAATTAGTCACTAAACATTTTTATTCGTACTTCAAGATCGAATTGCTATGTCGCTTGGTAGTTTTAAAAAACAGTCCAATTTGGACATGATTTGTCATGTAAATGTCGTTGCACCTGTTTCGTATATAGAACGATATGCTGGTAAAAAATCCTACCTACGCTACCTACGATATGTTAGCTACCTCCTCTGGTAAGAAATCCAAAAAGCTATGTATAAGTACAGCAACTAATCTTCTTCTTTCTGCAAGCCCGAAGCTTATATTCAGTTTGCTATTTTTTTCTAGACATAGACATATACTTTATTGCACACCGTGACACAAAAACATTACAATAACAGACAAGGACAGAAAACAAAAATGTACAAAAAGGCGGCCTTATTGCTAAGGTAGCAATCTCTTCCAGGCAACGTTTGGTTAGGAAAATAATGAAAAAAATATAAAGCAGAGCAGGTGGTGGCTAACAATAAAAAAAAAATATATTTATATATTACATAAACTACAGCTCTAATATTCTAATTAAGTACAGCTCTAATTTCTAATTTAACATAATTCATTTTGTTAAAAAATAAATTATTAACTAAACGAAATAACATAGTAAAAATTGGTAATTAATTGTATACTTAATCTGTATAGCGACGTGCATTTTAAATCAGACAGTTGTTTTGTAAGTATTTACTTGATATAGTTTTGTCCGAACAATCTACATTGCAAATGTATTTGGTAAATATGTATATTCATTCCATTATAAAAATACATGTACCTTATTATTGCAGGTATATTGTAATTTTTGTAAGTTTAACTATATTGGTTCTAGAACCACTGATGCTCTGCCTACCCTGTTAGGTATATAGGCGTGAGCGTATGTATGTTAAAAAATCAGCCGTAACTTGGCGAAGTTATCGCGTAATAAACATTAAAAAACATACAGTTACTTAAGTCGGTTAAAAAGTTTAATAAGTTAATGCAACAACAAAACTATTAAACAAACGGTCATAAGCGGTACCTTTTTGTATGTACTGTGTCTTATGTCTGTAATTTATGTCCTGTGTGTACAATAAACGTTATTATAATTATTATTTACCAGCCTGCTTGCATGAACTGCATAAAATGAATGCATTTAAATGAAACTCTCTCGATTTAAATGCATATCAATAAAAAAAATCGCAATCTATCTCAAGCCGCTAAATCTAAAATCCATATAGAGTGAGAATAGAACAGTCGTTTCTCGCTGAATGCGAGATCTGCTCTGGCTATTTCAATCGTTAATTTCTGACTAAGTAAAACTTTACAGAACAAAATTCAATGACCCAGACAGACTTTTAAAGTAGCCAAACTGCATTTTGTTTCCTATTTTAAAGTCGCCTGTTTGCCGTTAAATTACTCGAAAATACTGCAACTGCACGTTATTAAAAGATATACTGAGTAAGGGACAGCCTAGCAAATACTTCTTCTTCTTATCGTGTAGATATAGTCAAGTATGTGGCGAACTTGGTGTCAGAGCAAATACTGAAACCCCAAATTCAGACCATCATTCTGAATGATTCGTCAGTAGAATTTTTCTTCAATTTTCTTCGTCAGTAGAATTTTCAACTTTTTTTGTGTTTTGCAATATTTTTTGCTTTAAAAATTATTTTATTTTATGCATAAATTTGACTGCACTCAATTTTGCAATGAAAAAAAAGCATAACCGTGGTTTCACGGTACATTGCGTAGCGCCAAAGTAAAAATAACGAAAACACCTTATTTTGACGTTTCTGGGAAAAATAAATTACTTGTGGCCGATCATAGTCGTGGGCAGACTACACCCTTTAACTGCCTTTAACGGGTACATAACAAGTGGCCTTCGTAACACTATTAGATGTGAATTAACCCCGTTTCTGGGGTCAAAAGACGAAAATTGTTAAAAAAAGTTAAAGCGCCGTTTATTGAACAATTTTAATTATTTTGTATTGAGAATCATTAGTATAAACAGCTATCTTTTTTAAGGAAGCGCTTTCCTAACACCCTGTATACAGTCTTTTCTATGAAGAGACTTAACCTGAAAGGGTTGATATAGAGGAATGTAGGTTAGTTTAGTAGGTATTATGGGCGTAACGCTGAAACATCTCACTATTATGCATCATGTTTCATCTATAGAAGTGGTTCTAGAACCACTGATACTCTGCCTACCCCAATAGGGATTATAGGTGTGAGCGTATGTATGTACCTATGTATTAATCAGTTTCATAATTTCCAAAGACTCGTTTCAACTTGCTTCTATAAAAAGAGATGCTTACGAATACATAAAGTCCGAAAATCGTTGGAGTTGGCTGTCTGGCTGTCTGGCTATGACAGTTTGCTGCATAAAACACAAGTTTGGGGATTCAGTTAGTTCGTGCGAGAGGACGCGCGCGGACTCGGGGTACATAACCAGTGTAGAGTTGTAAATACACATATGTAGTTTTGGGTAGTTCAATATAAAATTAAATATATTATTGTATTTCTTTAAGATGTATTTGAGATGTATCAATTGTCGCGACTCGATTATAAATTAATTTAAAACGAGTAAGTTTCTATTTTAGCTAAATATTTTGTTTTTTTATTTTTAAGTTTAGATAAAGTCCTAATCCTAAGGTTATTTATAAGGTATTTTCAAGTATTGTATCGTAAATAAAGGATTTCTATAAAATGTTGCATAATTTTATTTTTTGTAATGTTTAGCTGAAAGTTTTATCAACTGCTCTTAGATCTCAAATAGCACGGCTCTTACTATTATTTATTTTTACCAGCCCATATACGTCCCCACCAAGGGGCACGGGCCTTCCACGGGAAACACGAAAGGGATTTTGGCCATAGTCCACCACGCTGGCCCAATGCGGGTTGGCTGACCGCTCATCTTTCGAAAACGAATTTTCTTAGGGTTTCGTCACGATGTTTTCCTTCACCGTTGAGCAAATGATAATTAGAAATCCGTATGTAAATACGATTTTAACGAATTTAGTGGTGCATGTCCTGTCCGTCCGCACCAGGATTTGAACCCGCAACCTTTCGGTTACAAAGGCTTATTACCCCCTGGGCTATCACCGCTCTAAATCAAAAAAGTTAAAATGTTTTATTTTATTATTTTATATGAGCTTAAAGTTGCCCAGCAACTCGATGGCGACAAACTCGCGTGGCGCGCCACTCGACCGACGCTGAAACTTCACTTTGATTGCGCGAGGGCCCTTCGCAAAAGCTTGCACGCCCTCTGGCGTTGTCAATGTTGACATGTTGACATAGGACCGCGGCGCATTACCCGCGCTATCACCATCGTACTCGAGCTGCAGTTTAATGCAACATTTTACGCAGTATACTGCATTAAATCCATTTACTAACAAATAGTCCGGAGCCCCAATAAACGCGTTATGTGATTACGTGTGTCAGCACTAGTCCCGTAAACGTGACGACTAGTGACAACCCGATTGGGTCGGGCCGATCGACTCGAGCCGATTGTGGGGCTCAATCCACTCGCCGCTGATTGGATATCTTGCAACTGGGATAAGGTTTGCGAGCTATTCTGGCTTTACTAATAGGAACGGGATTTAGAATTTCGAATACGGTGTGATTTTAATTTGTTTGAGTTGTTTTTTTTATTGAAGGTTTTATGGAATGCCGCCCTCATCATGACACTCATAGATGAAACAGCCTAAAACGAAAATCAATCCCTATCTTCTAAAATATTTTTTAAAAACAGATAAGCAATTAGTATCTTGTAAACGTGGCTAACAGAAGGGGATGATTCTTTTAAAAAAATTAAACCACTTTTTATACAGGTTTTTGAAATTCTCCAAAAATATCTGTATAATTACACTCGCATAAAGTTGTTTGAAGAGTTAAAGCAATCTTTTTATTTTTCATTTATCAACATATGTTCCTGTGGGACAGCTAGTTGTTCAGTTTAGTGAGACCTCATACAACGTTGACATTGTTTTCACAGTCTTCAAATCACTTGGGTTTAATCTAATCTAATCAAGAATCCGGTGATAGCCCAGTTGGTAATGAGGAAGCGGCGATAGCCCAGTTGGTAATGAGCCAGACTTGTAATCCGAAGGTTGTGGGTTCAAATCCAGGTGCAGGCCTGTACCACTAAATTCGTCTTTTCGGATTTATAAACGGATTTATAATAATCACTTGCTCAACGGTGAAGGAAAACATCGTGATGTAACGGGTCCACTAACCCGCATTTGGCCAGCGTGGTGGACTATGGCCTAAATCCCCTACGTGTTTCGAAAAAAAAAACAAAAAAAAAATCAAGACTAACAATGTTTGAATGTTTGTCACTTCTAAATACTTCAATACTGTAGCCATGTACACACAGCGGCACATCAGGCTAGACACGTTGACGTTGGCGTCGCTCTTATCTCGCTCGTTATAGCGCTGGCTTTCGTACCACAAATGGGTAACCTAACGTGCTGCTATGTGTACGTAATACAGCAATATACGCCTGTGACTGTAGCGGACAGGTTCAGCAAGCATGCGTGGATAAAAAAGCAGACTTCTTAACTACTGTGCAGTTTAATATTAGTGTTAGAATCCTGAACGATGCAAGTGATTCATAGCCCTCGATGAAAATCCGTTTTATTCAAGAGTGGCACATTAAAATTTTTTATACATTAAAATTTGAATAATTACTAAAGTTGAAAGTAATTTTCTTGTTGTTGTCGATAGGGTGATCAATCTGTGACGAGATATTTATTTCTTGTTGACAAAAAAGTGCTCTTTTTTACGTTTTTTTTTTATTTTTATAATAAGATGGGTTAACTCTTGACCTCAATCTTGACCATAAAGATCAAAGATGAGGTCGACGATGGGAGCGAGTTAACCCAGAAAATGCCAATAAAGGCACTGGTACTCCCACGCACCGACGGAACACAGCAAGCTGTTTGGCGTCGGACTTCGGTAGGAGGGTGGTTGCGAACCAGACGGCCGTTTACAGAGCCTACCACACCGCATGAAACCAAGGACGACACCTCAGATTCAGAAAAAAAAATGAAGTGTCGTTGCCTAGGATGGATTACTAGGAGGCAGGTCTCATTTGTGTTTCCTTAGTCGCCTCTTACGACACCCACGGGAAGAGACGTGTTTTGCGGGAGCAAAAAATCTTTTTAGGGTTCTAAATTCAAATATCAAAACTGTGACTTAAAGAGCTCTTTATCCCCAATTTTCAGTGGAAAAAAGAAGCTTTTTAGAGAGGGAATGGTATAAAATAAAATGTTTTTATTTTAACAAGAAAAATAATAGAGTGGGTCGTAAAAACAAGAAAAGTAGATGAATAAAAATAAGTGACGCTCGCGCTCTGCGTTCCAAACAGGTTTGAAAGGTAAATCATATTGAATGCGATTTCCTTTGGTTCTCTCTTCAACAAAGACGCTCCTTAAATATGAAAAGCTTCATCAAAAAGCAACAACACAAAAGCGTACTTAACTCTACATCTACATAAATAGTATCAAACACATTCACATAATAATTAGCACTATGCAAACAAAGAGTGTCTTCAACGTCTTGAGATTTTAACATGAAAACAAAAGACTGTCTCTTATTGAACGAGATACGATGTCAGATGCAGGACGCGACGCGACAAGGCGCGACAAAGCAAGATTATGACTGTTATCGTGCTACGATGTGACTAGAGGTTTGTTATTAGAGATGTATGTTTGAAAATTAACTAATTTGGACGTTAACCTTCTTAAGAAGGTTTGTTAGCAGTAAATTTCTAAAATAAATTGCTTGAAGCTACTTGTTTGGTTAAGTAGTAGAGACAAGGACCAAGGAAACACAATGAGACTTGCCTCCTAGTAATCCATCCCAGGCAACGACATTTCATTTTCTTCTGAATCTGAGGTGTCGTCCTATGGTCTCATGCGGTGTGGTAGGCTCTGTAAAGGGCCGTCTGGTTCGCGACCACCCTCCCACCAAAGTCCGACGCCAAACCGCTTGCTGTGTTCCGTCGGTGCGTGGGAGTACCAGTGCCTTTATAGGCATTTTCTGGGTTAACTCGCTCCATCGTCGACCTCATCTTAGACCTTATGGTCAAGATTGAGGTCAAGAGTTAACCTATCTTATAATAATAAAAAAACATAAGCTCTCTTAGTTTCATACTAGACTGGGAGTGAGAGAAAAACTTAGAATGTGCCAGCTGCCAACTCTTCCCAGACATACTGTAGAAGCCAATTAGTGGGATGCGAGGGTTTTGCTGTATCGTGGGCGAAAGGATGTCACCAATATACTCATGTTCCATCTAATAACCCTCAGAATTATTGTCTAATGTGGCATCAAGTGGTTCTAGAACTAGACGTTCTGCCTACCCTGAAAGGGATTATAGGTGTGAGTGTATGGATGTATGGACACAAACTCTCAATCAATGGATCTTGATCCGATTCTTGGCCGAGGCAGAGAATATTGAGTTTAAAGCTGATTTTTGTTGATCTATAGTTCTAGATGTTATTATTTCTGTTTTTTGTATCGTTATTTACACATTGGACTGTACCTGTACCTTAGTTTTGTTGGAGTACAATAAAGTATATTGTATTGTATTTGGCGGTTTGAAAACTATGACACCAGGGTTAGTCAAGTTCGTCACACACTTGACTATACTTACACGATAAAAAGAAGACGCTGTAACGTTGTAAAAAACAGTTAATTGGCCGTTAGGTATAGGTTATATTTCTATGCAAACTAAGCCGGTGGCAGAAAGCTAAATATAAGTACCTATATATATATATATATATACATCAACGCGGTCTAGAGATATTGCACGATTTTTCATACAAACGAGGTCTGTTTGAGAAGCTACAAAAGCATACTCGAGATACATGGAGCGAGGGCTATAATTTTAAGAAGATCAAGTGCTAAACCTGTATTTTAAATTCTAATCAATAAATTTTGTTTTACTTGAAATTTATGAAAACGTGAAGAAAATAAAAATAAAAATTGCGTAAATTCCACTATTTTCATAAAAAAAAGTAGGCAAAAAGTGCATTTTCGTTTTCGTTTCGGTCACGTTTTCACAAATTTCAAGTAAAACAAAATTTATTGATTAGAATTGAAAATTCAAGTTTAGCACTTGCTCGTCTGAAAGTTATAGCCCTCCATGTATCTCGAGTATGCTATTATAGTTTCTCAAACAGACCTCTTTTGTATGAAAAATCGTGCAATATCCCTAGACCGCGTTGATGTGTGTATATGTAGTTATGTTCGACGATGAAAGACAGTATGGAAACTCCATCTATTAGTAAGATTTTCCTCGAAAATAAAGTGGGGAGGATGGAAGCAAAGAGTTGTTATAATGGAGTGTAAGTGGACAGACGCGAACGCCGGATGAATACGAGATGAGCTTGAGACTGGTGATCGTACGTACTTGCCGCTTAATTTTATTGTGGTTCTTAGTACCCTAAATGCCTATAGCTTATTTTCAATTTAATGTTTTTTTTTTGCATAGTTACAAAAGTAACATATATTGTAAACTAGCTTTCCGCCCGGGACTTCGTTCCCGTAGGAATTTGGGAAAATGATATAGCCTACGTATTAATCCAAGGTGTCAGCTACCCCCATAGAAAATTTTATCAAAATCGGTCCAGCTTTTCTCGAGTTATAAGTGTTTGGAAAAACCCGACTTTTTTTCATATACAGAGTGTCCCAGAAATAGTGAATCGAACTGTTATGGGAGGTAGCTACGTACATTTGTAAAAAATGTACATAGAAACCCAAAACGCAATAATTAGAGCTGGAAACATAAGAAAATTTGATGGTTTTCCCGTTTTTCGGATATTCTTTTTTTATGGTCATATGAGTTTTATTTTTTTTCAATTTTTTTATGTATAGGACATTAGTTAAGCTACCTCCCAAAGCAGTTTGATTCTCTGTTTCTGGGACACCCAGTATGTATATTAAGATATCTTCCATCCTTTGAACTATGCCTAACTACGCAGTGATAGGTCCTACAATGCTTCCAGATAATAAACAACTTGTTTCATAAAACAATGTAAATAATAGAAAATGAAAATTAATAAACGAAGACAGATTGAGCTAGAGAAAGTTCTTACATTTTCTCTACTAAACGAGGCCAAATCTTGTGAATTTCGCTCCAATGTTAGTAAGTAAATTAGATGGTAACCCCGAAATTCACCGTCAATTCCTATTCGTCATACTTCCCGTAATGTGTCTGAGAGACCGCAATTTTTCCGCGTAAGGAGGTGGCCATGTAAAAGTGCTCAATCTTGTCAGAAACTCCATTACGAGGTTATTAAAACTGCAATTTGATACTGAGGACGATGAGACCATCGAGAGATGCCAGAAGCGGCATTAGAGGCGGTATTTGAGGCCCCACGTATATGTACTATGTTGTTTTCTTATCTTTACTTCTATACTAATATTATAAAGAGGAAAGATTTATAGTTTTGTATTTAACGAATAAACTTAAAAACTACTGGACCGATTTCAAAAATTCTTTCACTATTAGGATGCTACATTATCCCTGAGTAACATAATTTTCCCGAATTCCCACGGAAACGAAGTCCCGAGCGAGATGCCAATTCAATTAAACTTAAAAGAGATTCTTATTTAAGCCCAAACAATAATGGCAGGCAGAGCTTTCCATTCCTTAGCGATGCGCAATATAAAAGATGAAGAGAAGCGCTCAGTATTCATCCGAGGAATCTAGACAAGATAAGGGTTGGTTCCTAGAGGTGAAATTTAACTTTAAAACGTCAGGTTGCCCTACATTCTCTTAAGGGAAGCTCTCTAACAACGCTGCTCTCATCATGGACAAAAAAAGTTCAAATTTCAACCTTATCGACAGCAGTGGACAAAAAACTTGGGTGAACGGATACCTTATACGACTGAGTGAAAGAATTTTTGAAATCGGTCCAGTAGTTTTTAAGTTTATTCGTTAAATACAAAAACACTGGGATACGACTGCATCAAATTTATTTGATAATCAAGCATTTGTGCCTATAAGGGTTAAATTACATTTGTTTGTCATACGCTCGCTTAAACCTAGTAATAAGCGCGAATTAGGCAACAACTCGACACACTGAAATTTTGTTTTAACTGATCATGACACAAAAAGCCTTTATTGGTTTCATGCTAATTTATTTTAAAAAGTCACAGTGCAAACTGTTTCACATCTAAGTCATCCACTTAAACTTCAACAGTGCTGGAAAGTAAAACCATTAAGTCTAAGTAATTGCACCAGCAATAATTGCATCTCTGCCATCCCCCTCAAGCTGTTTCGCGGTGAAATGACTCGCGAGCTGTAGAACTGGCCGGAAACGTTATTATAACAGCGTTACATGGCGCGTGCTAATTTAATTCAAAACTCTTGCCAATTATTGTCGCTTTTGAAATGTAAAACAATTTTATGAAATATGTTTGAGTTGAAATTTTAATATTATAGTGGCGTTAATTATTTCTTTTTAAAATTTTTGTGCAGTTTATTCGTTTCGACCATAGAGATAAAATGAAAAAACCTCAAACACCAGCAATTAGCTTTATGAGTCTTCAAGTAACTTTCAATTAAATCTATTACTTTTACTTGGAAACCAGATTTTTAAAAAAATAATTACGTGCTAGCAATACTAATTCTAAATTTGCAACTTTTGAGCGCGTACAACTATTTGGCCGTCTACAGTATAGAATTTACATAAAAAAACAAAATTTAAAAAATATTTATTTAACATCACACAAGTTGAAAAAATGAATGAAAAGAAAGTACGTAGTTAAATTATTGTAGGCTTATAAATCTAATGAGACATCATTGAGCTATTACTACTATGAGACATAGACATATCACATGCATAATTGATGATTGCCGAGATACTTAAATTGTAGTAAGTAGACTTCGAAAATACTAAATTGATTTTGAAAACTATTACATGTAGTAATATAAGCTATAATTTTCCCACAGGAACAGAACTTTTGCCTAGAAAATCGCGGGAAACAGCAAGTGTAAAATAAATATCTTTACCATCTGACAATGCCCTATAACCTTCCAGGCCTACGTCGGAAGAGGAAGCGCAGTAATTACAACGGCTCAGTCCATCCGGCGATAAGGGGCCTCATACGGCCCTCCCTAAATCCCTCCCCTTGCCAATCTACTGCACGCATGTTACGTGGCCCCACTTGATGAGGCATGTGTGTAAAGTGGTCTGTAGGACTTCAGTGTCAAATTAAGGTAGTTTATATAAAAAAAAAACTAAAAATGCAGCTAGGGCCTTTCAGGGTTACTTTTTTTGAAGCTACGAGTATATTAGTAGACTTGTTTACAGCGCATACGATACAAATCTCGCACACACGGGTGTGCAAGAATTGCGCGAAGGTTTAGCCCTGCCTGTTTCAGCTACTAAATGTTAGACTTGACTTTTTTTAAATAAACCAAAAATGCGAACGCCGAGAAGTCAATTATTCTATTATTCTATTCGGTTGAGAATAACACCACCCCATCTCTTTCCGTGGGTGTCGTAAGAGGCGACTAAGGAAACACAAATGAGGCCTGCCTCCTAGTAATCCATCCCAGGCAACGACACTTCATTTTTTTCTGAATCTGAGGTGTCGTCCTATGGTCTCATGCGGTGTGGTAGGCTCTGTAAAGGGCCATCTGGTTCGCGACCACCCTCCTACCGAAGTCCGACGCCAAACAGCTTGCTGTGTTCCGTCTATGCGTGGGAGTACCAGTGCCTTTATAGGCATTTTCTGGGTTAACTCGCTCCATCGTCGACCTCATCTTTGACCTTATGGTTAAGATTGAGGTCAAGAGTTAACTTATAATAATAATAAAAAATAAGTAGTCTATAAGGCTGACAGGAAGAAATCTCCTTGAGGGATAGTTCCGCCTTTGCATGATAATTGTAAACTTCTTTAAGCTTTTGTTGTAGAATAAAGCATAAAACATACATAAATGGATAATGTCGTTTCATTTAAACACATCTTTGTTCCCGTTTTAATTAAAAGACCAAGTTTCATTAGACGAACTTATAAAACTATTGTACTTAAGTTTATCTCCTGTTAATCGCCCGAAGTTTCTCGTCTCCAACTGCTAGAACTACTTACCTGAAAGAAAAACATTGTCATTAGTGACTTGCACATAAAGCTTAACTAACTTACATAGTTTGTCTTTGTCACGCTTATGGTATAAATGTAATAATAGAGCGAGAGCTTTGAATGTACACTGGGCGTCAAAAATAAGTAGTACAGTTTTAAAATTGCGATTTCTCCCAAACTATAAAACTTAGACCTTTGAAACAAAAAAGGTTAAAAAGAAAATTTAATCTTATTCAATAAAAACTTCATGCATTATAAGAACTTAGAATGCTTGACTTTAAAAAAAACGAATAAATAAAAACACTTTTTTTAAACTGTTGAAAGGTGTTGTCTTACTTAGGATTTTTGTGTTTGACACATTCGCTGCTGATAAAGCAATTGTAATTGAAAAGCATAGGTATCTTCAGAGAGTAAATTTGACTAATCATGCCTCTTTCACCAGAAGAATGTGCAAGAATCTTAGCTTTTCTCGAAGTGGGCATCAGTATGCGTCGTACTGCAAGGAGGGTGGGTGTAACTTTAAGAACGGTTCAGCGAGTAAAGCAAAGGTACGAAGAGACTGGAAACCATCTAAGGAGACGAGGTAATGGCAGACCCAGGTGCACAAGTACCCGAGAAGATCGCTTTATTGTTTCCACTGTGTTAAGAAATCGACACCTTAATGCAGTTGAGGTTCAGCAACAGCTTCTTCGGACCCGAACAGACTACATCAGTGAGAGTACAGTGAGAAGAAGACTTGCTGAAGCTAACCTGAAGCCTCTAAGACCAGCAAATGGCCCCAAACTTGAGACAGAGCATCGCGTAGCAAGACTACGCTACGCCCGTCAACACGTACAATGGGGCGAAGAAGAATGGGCTAGAGTTTTATTCACAGATGAGTCTCGATTCTCTTTATACACTTCAGATGGACGGCGGAGAGTCTACAGACGACCCGGTGAGCGATACATTCAAGCTTGTATCTCGGAAAGAGTCCAATATGGCGGGGGCTCTGTACACGTATGGGCTGGTATCTCTTCAGAGAGTCGCACAGAGCTTGTGGTAATAGAAAATGGGACTTTGACTGGTGAAAGATATGCCTCGGAGATCCTCAACGAGTATGCAGGGCCATATTTAATAAATATGGGTGATGGAGCCATCCTAATGCATGATAACGCCCGGCCACACACTGCTCACCACGTACAAGAGTACATTCAGGAGGTTGGCATCAACTTGATGGCTTGGCCATCGAGAAGCCCAGATCTCAACCCGATTGAACACGCCTGGGATGAGCTTGGGAGGCTAGTCAGAAGGCGCAGTCCACCTCCTGCCACACTCAGGGCTCTAAAACATGCGCTGATAGAAGAATGGGAAAATATTCCCCAACACCGCCTCCGAAACTTAGTGTTCAGCATGCCAAACCGGATCCAAGCTGTAATTAGAGCCCGAGGCGGCAACACAAGTTATTAAATTGTGAAAAAGTTCCAAAACGTGAAAATTAAGTGGTTGACATATCGTTAAAAATTGATACTTTTTAGTATTTATCTTAATTTTAAGTTTGAAACTTTATTCATGCCAAATAAAATATAACTTTAATAAACTTCGTTAAGTTTACTATAAACTGCTTTTTATTTCATAAGTGTAACTACTATAGTTTAGGAGTAATTGCAATTTGAAAAGTGTACTACTTATTTTTGACGCCTAGTGTAGTTAGTGGTTTTGTATTGAATTTAGGGGTGGAACTGGTGGCAGTCGGATTTGTTTTGTTGTTTGTAGTTGCATTATATTAAAAATGGGTTACTAGAATGAGAGTTTAATTTCTTAATTTCATTTTATTTTGGTTGTGAAATGTCCTTAGACTGTTCCAACGTTGTTTTATTATTGTGGCTACGTGAGAAGTTACTTTACATATCTTTACATAGTACAAAACTAGCTTTCAGCCCGCTGCTCCGCCCGCGTGGACTACAGGGTATATCGTGCCCAAATGTGGGATAAAATGTAGCCTATGTCTTTTCCCAGGCTCTAATCTATCTCTCTACCAAATTTCATCACAATCGGTTCAGTAGTTTAGGCGTGAAAGACGGACAGACAGACCGACAGACAGAGTTCGTACTGTCGCATTTATAATATTAAATTAAGGTTGAAGTCGCTTCCGCTGTCTGTTCGCTTAGATCTCTTAAATCACTTAACGGAATTTATTGCAGTTTTCATCAATAGATAGGGTGATTCAAGAGGAAGATTCCCGTATAATTAATTGCAGAAAATCCCACGGGAACGAAGTCCCGGGCGGGAAGCTAGTTTATTACAAGATGCAAGATGAAAACTGTGGCTTTAATAATCGCGACACACAGATGGTGGAGAAACTTTAAAAGTGATGGTACTGTCAGGTGAAGTTTGACAGCCACCTAAATGGCACGACTCGCAGGTTGTACTTAGGGTGCAGATTGTACACACAGGTCTTATCCCACAGGATCTTTGACTTTTAAGATAAGATATCACATTAGCGGTAATTTGTAAAACACTTTTAAACCCCCGCGGTGTCAGAAGTACCATCGTTTTGTACCATTGATGGTACTACTGACCTAGACTTATGTCGCTAGTACCATTAAATACAACACTGGATTTGGCACATGAGTTTGCTTTCACATAAAACAAAAAAATTATTATTTTCTTCCAACTACGCAGCAATTCCGCCATTATTGGCGTAAGTGACATAACAAAAAAAAACTAAATATTTGAAATTTAATTTAACTACTTTACTACTATTTTGTATTTTTATCGACGAAACTTTTCCAAAAATAATGGCACATTAACAATGTTATTCACCAGCTCCATCTGTCTTTCAGAATTTTAAGAAAACCGAAGGTTGTTTTAGGTTTTCCCTTGAAACGCTGATTAAATTGTCCATTGCATGCTTCAGAAATATTTACAGTTCGATGCACCACATTTTTTTGTAATTGTTCCGGTACAATTTGAAGTTTAATTCTTGCATCTCCAAAAGGTACTTTTATTTTTAAAACGGACATGAAAGTAATATTGATTACCATTGCGTAATAACACTTTTCCACGACCACGTTTTTAGGGATGTTGACTTTTTTTTATTGTTTATCTTAAAAAATAACTGAATCCAAAACCGAAATAATTTTTGAAAACTATTGAGAAATAAAAAAGTTACAAGATTTGGCCTATTCCTTCCCCAGACTATGTGCAGTTACACGGATGAGATTCATGTTAAAAATCCTTTGATTATTAATGATTATTAGCATGATTAGTTAAATCACTGTTAAAGCAGCCGAAACAAAGTGAACAAAAATAGGATATTGTATTCATTATCGACGGGAAACTATTTGAAAATGGCGAGAACTACTACTTTTTTCTATCATTCACCATGGAGTTCACACTGACATAAAATGTCCGTGGTGCGAGTGTAAACCAGGTCCATGAAGGTTGGATCGGTATATTTTAGGTCATCTCTTTAGGTGGCCATAGTTTATGCCGATTCTGTGTCATTTGTCTGTCTGTCATTTTGACTTACTCGTATGCAGTCATTGTTATTGTTATGCTATTTCGTCACAAGAATAAAATAATCACATATATAGTTACCCATTGAGAAAGTAAACAGTAGCGCTGCGTTCCCGTTTAGCGAGCCCTCGACTGCCTTGCATGAAATGGATCCAGCTCCAGGATATATGTCGACTCATTTACGCATGAAAACTTGCGAAAACTTGTAATGATTGCAGATTTGGTGGTGATGTAAAAATAGCAAATTACTTTTAAACCTCTGCTTTATAAATTAAATAGTATATACATGTTTAAAATACACGCTTTCCCCTTTCGTATGTTGCTTAAATTATTGCTGTAACTTGTTGGGGCACAGAACTATGGCAAAATTGGCCATCTCATTTCAATAGAGGGGGACTCTGTCAAGCAACGAAAAAGAGATGCACTTCTTTTTTTGTGACGTCACCGGCATTTGTTTGCGTAGGTAAAAACGAGATAGCTAGCTCTCCCCACAAAACGAAAAAGCTAGTCTTTAATAACTTGTCCATTTATAAACCGATTTTATTGCTGTTTTCAGATTTTAATATATTTCTAGAAATATTTTTTGTTTCACATACAATAATTTATAAAATCAAACACGGTAATAAAACTCACGAAATTAAAGATGCTAAAGGTCTTTGACTGGTAGAATTTTCTAATAAAATTAATAATTAAGCCATTAAACGTCATGGTATCAATAAAACGAGGTTTAATTAATCAAGTGGCCAGTAAGTTACTACATATAAGTAAAATAAATGTTTGGGCGCCTGTCAGTGTGTAAAAGTCGCTAGTACCATCAGTGGTAATATAGGTCAGTAGTACCATTAATGGTACTAGCGACATAAGTCTAGGTCGGTAGTACCATCAATGGTACAAATCGATGGTACTTCTGACCCCGGCGGGTTTAAACCTTCGCGTTCTTTTTGAACACATGGTGTACGAGACTTGTATCACATGCGGCGTAAACAAGCACGCGACGGGTTAAAATGAGGCTTTTGTACTCCAGTTATTAGTAAGGAAAAACAATAGGAAAGTAAAGAAATAAAGAAAGATCCGTACTTGATACATACGCTAGTCTTCGCAAAGGCAGAGTTCCCGGGTAAAGGGGACTGCGCGTCGTATTTCATACACAAGTACCCCGTTCCAGGACAAGTCACGGGACCCATATTGGAATCAGAGACAAACAGACGATCTACAATATAGGAGGATCCTGTTTTGCCTCAGTATAAGATGTTTTATTTGCGAATGTCGTATGAGTTCTTTGGGAAAAGTTGTTTATTTTCATGGGGAAATTCACCTCCTAAGTTTCACTAATTAATTTAAAGTGATTTTGATTAAACAGTTATTTTTACAAATTTTAAACATAGTACATTTACAAATCAACTGTCCAACGATTTTTTTTTTAATTCACTCATACACTCTTTTCTATAATCCTTGAAGGGGTAAGCAAAGCATCATGTGGTTCACATCACGCCACATTTGACATATCCTCTGGGGTTGTTTTTTTTACCAGTCCATGTACGTCCCCGCCGAGGGGCACGGGCCTCCCTTTGAAATACGAAGGGGATTTAGACCATAGTCCACCACGCTGGCCCAATGCGGGTTGGTGGACGGCTCGTCTTTCGAAAATGAATTTTCTTGAACGAGTGGGTTTCATCACTTTTTCCTTCACCGTTGAGCGAGTGATAATTACAAATCCGTACATAAATCCGAAAAGACGAATTTAGTGGTACAGGCCCGCACCAGGATTTGCACCCGCAACCTTCCGATTACAAGTATCTCATTGCCAACTGGGCTATCACCGCTCTGGGTATTAATTTCGATAAATCAAGATTCATCTTTTTGTACCTTCCAGCAAATAAATATCACTTCATTTTTTTTTCATTTCAAGAGTGATAGCTTTTCGCCCAAAATTTACTAACTTCTACAGTCTGCCTACAAAGAGATGGCAGCTGGCGCTTTCTACGTTTTTCTTTCACCTCCAGTGCAGTGCAGCGTGAAAGTTTTTTTGGCATTAAATTTTTATGTTTTAATAATATGAAACATTTTTTTTCATGTTATTAAAACTTATAAAATTTTTTTCGTATCATTTAGGTACTTAGAATTTTTTTTTTCCTTATACGTAAAATCAAGTATGCCGGATTTGACTAATCTCACATTAGTATTGTGTATGTGCAATCCCACAGCTGGACCTAAAATCTGCTCTACTATATAGCGCTACATAAAATAACATCTCTATTGCGTTCGCTACACCTCTGCCTGTGCACTTTAAATTTAAAAGACAAAATTGTTTTACAAAATTGATGACGTCACATTACGTAGTTACCACACATTTTATAAAGCATGACGCGAAAGTGCATTAGCAAGAATAGACGATTAGTCTCCGAGCATCTTGACTCGCCCCCCGCGCCCCTCGCACCCCCCGAACCCTCGCGGGGAGTGGGGGAGGTTATCGACCCATCACTCCCGGTCGTTCACCCCCACCCCGCGTAACCTCGTAGCTCGTAGCCGCGTAGCTCGTAGCTTCGTAGAAAACAACTTTTTGTTGTTCCGATATTGAGCCCTTTCGCGGTGTCTTTAGGAATAAATAAATAAAAAGATATAATTTTGTAGTTGATAATTATAAGTTTTTTATATGTTAACAAAAAGGGTAACTTTTAGATTTGGCCATGAAAACTTTTGAATTCAATATAATAAGAAGAGTAGAAGAATGAGTAGCACGACGCCCCGGCTTTGTACAGACGGTCGCCATTCAGATTACCACACGCGTGCACTCTGTGCTGTTGTAATGAGAGCGGGCTTGCAATGAAAATGGAGTAACCTGATGCGCTGGCCTCTGTACAGGTGCAATGAGGCAACATCCTACTAATGCGAATAGGCATAGAGTTAAAAATACTATTTTATTTTATACATTGACTTGTTTTCAGTAACATCCTGAATGAAAATACAGCTAAGTTTTATTTGACTAATCGCACTTCCCATCACACAAATATTATAAAGGCGAAAGTTTATGAGTGTGTGTGGTTGTATGTTTGTTACTTCTTCACTCTCCAACGGCTGGACGGATTTTGATAAAATTGTATATGAAGGTAGCGGACACTCTGGATTAACACATACGTTACATAATTTTTAGGAACTTTCCAAAAGAAAGTCCCGAGCGGGAAGCTAGTCAATATTAAAAATGAGCAAATTTGTGAGGATCGATTGATTTATGTTTGTTACTCCTTCACTCAAAAACTACTAGACGGATTTTAATGAAACTTTGCAGTAATATAGCTTAGACATCAACATAATAAATTGGCTACATATTCTTTCCAAATTCCTACGGGAAAAGCTAGTAATTACAAGTAAGAAAGTAGAAATACAGTACCTAAGATTACATTTTTACATTTAAAAATATGCACCTTAATGTTTTTAACCTTTAAAATATATTAAAGAAAAGTAGCAACAAAAAAATCTTCAAAAGCAAATGAGAGTAAGTTTATTAAAGCTATAAAGTTGTTTCGGTTCAGTATTTCACCTGTTTTTCACGTTTTTTTCACGTTTTTACGGTGTACGCTCGACTCAGCAAACTTTTTTAAAGATACTGTGAACTCTGAGGGAATACTCTTTAATATTTGCAGACACTTGTCGGTTTTTTTAAAGATTTTTTTTTTTAAATCACTTTTAGGGTAATTTAGTTTTTGTTCCTGTTTTCGAAGAAACATATTGATTTTTAAAACCATTTTCACTTTTTCGAAAAGAGGCCTATACCCCTTGGTGTTGATGTGTTTGGGGTGATGACAATCTAGACATAAGCATATTTATGTTTTTAATTTCATGTTGAATAAGAACTTTTAAAATTGTAATAGTTCTTATGTCACCGAAACTATATCAGTGGCTAAATAAAAAAAAATATTATCATTTAAATGACTTCTTCAAACACACATCTAATTAACATAATACGAGTATTGACATCTTATTTAAATTAATATATTTTATTTTTATTTCACTGACATTGCATCCTTTTATTATTATGTTTAATAATTAATTTATAATGATTACTATTCAAATTATTTTGACATGTCTATGCAATTTAAAATCCATTCGTCTTATCTTTAACTACATATAATCTACATTTTTGCATGCTGGTTACAACTGGTTACAAGACCAACAAAACATGATTGTGCATAGATATTTAAGATGAACATCTGTATTATACCATGTTTTACGCAAATAAATAATATTGATTCATTGATTGAAAAAATGTAAAACCGTATTATTACATTTCACAAGTGAAATAATAATCTCCCGCGATATTACAATTTTCCTAGTTAAGTTACAATTCTACAAAACTTGAAGGGCCGCCTACATGATAGTAGGATAAGTTAGGTTATGTTAGACTTTTTTTAGGTTCGGTTGGGTTGCATTAGTTACAAAAAGTCCACCAATATAAAAACAGTTGAGGCAGTTCACAAAGTACAGAAAGATTATAATCTTATTAAGTAAATGTATGTAAATCCTTTATTGTACAACAAAATTATAAAGAAGACACTGGTTAAAAACATAAAGCAACAATAGGTAAAAGGGCGGACTTATCCCATAAGGGGATCTCTTCCAGTCAACACAATAATGTTGAGAGAAAATTACAGTATTACAAGTTTAACGGCCGGTTTGGTCGAGTGGTAGTGGCGCTGCCTCTTGATCGACGGGTCCTGGGTTCGAATCCCAGTCGGGGCAAATATGTGTTTAAAAAGCAGATGTTCGTTCTCGGGTCATGGTTGTTTGTGTCTGTCTTTATGTATGTTCGAAGGGGCCCACGACACAAGGGAAAACCTTAGTGTGGGCCTTTGAGTGTATGGCGTTTCATTTTTCATTCATTTGATAATGTTACGGTGGCACTTTTATCTATATGCTAATACAGTAATAAACTATGAAAGCTAAAGTAATAATAACATAAAATACAAAGAGTATTATGTAAAGGCATTATTTTCAGTATTACAGCCGAGCCAGCAGTTCCCAGCTGCAGTGGAAATAGGACGCCAGACGAGAATAATGAGTAGAAAATAAGTAGGACAGTGAGAAATGTAGACAAGAGCTTAGTGAACAGACTGGGGTGGTTACAAATGTGTTACTATTCGATCCCGCTGTGTCTTGAATGAATAAAGAACCTTCTTCTTTCAGTTGGTGTTATATTTTCTCCTTAATCTGAACTTTTTGCGCTACTCCCGGGGTGTTTTTGTGTTTTGCCTTGGGTTGCAAATTAAAGAATAATATGTTGTTAGTATTCACTTTTTTAATGGTCTACACTAAGGTTTCCCTTGTATCGTGGCTCCCTTGGGACACTAAAATGAACATAGACCTGGGAAAAACGCTACTTGTGGCAATAAACTATTTTGAACTTTTAATCTTTTTTTGTATCCATGTGTATCATATGTTTGCAGTGATCTAAAATCACGGATCCTGGAAATCATGGAAACCATGGTCCACCCAGGTGAATTCATAAGGTGGAGCACAGGTTGAGAGCGCGCTAATAGAATCAGTGTTAAAAATAAATTAAAAATTACATTGACCTGTATTTTCCAAATGTGGCAGCCTTTTATAATTCGTCTGTTTTCCTGTGCAAATTTAAAATGTGCCTTGAGGTGATTTTTTCTTATAATAAAACATAAAAACGATCCTCAACCGCATCTTTGCCCTCCAGCAAATTGTGGTGAAAAACGAACCCATCCTTACTAATGCGAAAGTTTGTATGTATGTATGTATGGAAGTTTGTTACTCTTTTACACTCAAACGGCTGGACCTATTATAGTAAAATTTGGTATGGAGGTAGCTGACTCCCTGGATTAACAAATAAGCTATATAATTTTCCCAAATTCCCACGGGGACGTAGTCCCGGGCGGAAAGACATAAAAAAAACACAAATCTATCTTGATCGATTTCCCCGTGTTCTTCTCCAGTTTTCATTACCGTCGGAGCAATAGGCTCAGTCGTGAATAGGCCGGGGGGCTAATGATGATGGTCCTTCGATCCGGAGATTTATAGCCGTTTGTTCACAGCCGGAAATAGACGACAGATTTTGTAGCCAGCCGGCTAACTAAACCGAATATATAGAGTTCTACTTTCTATTTTTAGGTTGCTTGGAGAAAAACTTAATGAAGAGATGGTAGAATGAGTATCGTATAGTTACAACTCGCAGAATAACCTATTGTATTACGAAACTTATACATATACTTCCATATGATTAATTGATTATATATTTATACTTAAAGCGATTATTTAGGTACAACATGTAAACTTACAACTAAGTAATTTATTTTGTTTATATTTATTTAACTTATAACTTTTTTTATTACGTAGGTACTTATTACCTACTTCTTGATCTGCGTACTATGCTTCAGTCTTTTTAATATTGTTTCTTTCAGTCAAAGGGTAGTATGGAAAAGATCACTTTTAGTGATTAGACCGCCTTTTGCTCTTGTGTTATTGATTACTTCTGTTTTTGTTTTGTTTACATGTGCAATAAAGAATTTAAGACAGCGCCGCGACAACACCGCAGTCCTATGTCAAAATGTCAACATTGAAAACGCCATAGGGCGAGCAAGCCTTTGCGCGGGACCCTCGCGCAATCAAAGTGAAGTTTCAGCGTGAGCCGAGCGCGAGTTTTTCGTTATCGTGCTAGAGCTGCTGAGCGACTATTCCACTAACCAACTGCATTTCAATGTTAGTGTAATGACAATTAATGGTGACCATTTCATCCGATCTGGTGGCAAAATTTAGAACTACTTGACTGGCATCACTGAATTTTCAAAGTCGTGTTCGAACACTTATAACTCGAGAACGGCTAGACGGGTTTTGATGAAACTTTGCAGTAATATAGCTAGGAAATCAGAATAACACATAGGCTACATAATTTTTCCATTCCCACGAGAACGAAGTCCCGGGCGGAAAGTTAGTGTTGTGTAAACCCAACAAACATGATAAAAATATAGCGAAACCCTCGCGTCGCGCTTACCCGTTTTCCCACCTGACTGTTTTCTAATGAAAAAAAAAAAGTAAGTTTCGTTTGTCATTTCATGGACAGGCAACCAATAGATCAAATATGTTCTTTTCCACCGACACTACACTTGAATGATATTCCCGCCGATACATTTTTTTTAACCATATACAATTATTATTTTTTTTTTTTATTAAAGATGGGTTAATTCTTGACCTCAATCTTGACCATAAGGTCAAAGATGAGGTCGACGATGGAGCGAGTTAACCCAGAAAATGCCTATAAAGGCAATGTTACTCCCACGCACCGACGGAACACAGCAAGCGGTTTGGCGTCGGACTTCGGTAGGAGGGTGGTCGCGAACCAGACGGCCCTTTAAAAAGCCTACCACACCGCATGAGAGCATAGGACGACACCTCAGATTCAGAAAAAAATGAAGTGTCGTTGCCTGGGATGGATTACTAGGAGGCAGGTCTCATTCGTGTTTCCTTAGTCGCCTCTTACGACACCCACGGAAAGAGATGGGGTGGTGTTATTCTCAACCGATCACCACACGGTTAAAAATTGGGTCAAACCATGATTAAAAATTCAAAACCCCTTTAATTTTCAAAGGATTTCGTCCAATTAAAGCCCCGTTCCAATAGCATACAGCCTTCAAAGGCTGCTATTGAAAAGTACTACGTCATCGGCACACAATAACGTACACGTACATGGTACGTCATTTACGTGAACCTCAATCCGTGTATTGTGACGTGTTTACGGTCGCCAGGGTTGGTTTTCGGTAATGGGACTTTTTATAAACCTGTGGGTAGTACTCAGGGGTTTAATTAAAACTGAAAAGAGATTTTATTTAAATTAAAGTGCACTGAAATTTTTTATATAGATTTTACTAATGGCAATTAGTAATTTGATAGCAGAAAAAGGTCAGTAGAATGGTATAAAAATACTAATTTAAACTAAGAAACAGATAAAGTGGTAGAAACAATTCAATTACTTCCACCCTGGACTGGACCTGGAAGTGAAAAACTTAGAATATGCCAAATGCTTTTTTTTCTAAATGACTACACTGTTGGCCGCTGATGGCCTTGACAGCTTCACCAAACAAGTGGCGAGCGCAGATGGCTCTCAGCCCAATATATCAAATACCAACTTTTCCCAAGCTTAAAGCCATAAGCTTTTGCTCGACCGTGAGAAAAAGTCTGACAGCCTAGTTTCCCCCCAATATATACGTTTTATCTGCGAGTAATAAAATAACCCTCAAAATAAATATCAGAAATGGCATCAAGTGATTATAGAAATACACAACATTCTACCTACTCCAAAAAATATTCCAGGCATCATGAGTAAAGGTGTGTAAAAATTTAGTTAAATAAACGAATTATCTTACTAAATAACTAATGAAAACTGTTGGCATCAATCTTTCAAAGTAAATTCATACAAAATCGTTCTGAAATGAAATATAAAGTAATTTCAAAATGCTAAAGACTATAAATAGCATAAAGGCGCAGACCCACTGCGGCGCAGAATGTGCATTGCCACGCGGCGCACTTTAGCTGCGTGGATTTATTTGTTTGACAACGTGGGTCTTACGTTTCCACCTATATAAGAATTGAAATCCACGATTTTAGCTACTATAATTTGAGCCTTAATGTCAAACTCACTGAGTAGATGTTCACCGCAGCTAAAATGCGCCGCGTGCCAACCGAGTGCTGCATGCACAGCGTGCATGGCGTTGAGCTATGTCAGCGCTTATTCGAGCAAGCCACGCGTGTATCGATGAAGTCATTGCATGCGTAGCGTGGTCGTGGGTCGCAGCGGACACAATCACATACATTTTCTTGCAAAGCGAAGCTTAACCCATGTGCGTAGCCTCTCCGTGCGCCGCGGTGGGTCTGCGCCTTAAAATACTCTAAATTCGTCACTGTCGTGTCACGTGTGAATTGTCGAAAATCGATTCTGGACCCAAACTACCTGATCGTGCAGGGCCTCCGAATGAAGCCCACGAAATGAGGACCTGATCAAATGTGGCCCGACAATTTTATGGCCAAGTTTTGGCGCAAAGGTATCAAGAAGGGATGTAAATGAGTGTTACGTAGAATAAATGCGATTCACACATCTGGAGTGGAGATAGAATGGTAAGAAATTGTGTGTAGCTGTCTTATTAAAAAGGGGTAATTTGGGGTAATTTATTTCGAATAAATCAGTTTTGAAATAACAAAAAAAACGAATTGAAATCGGTTTATTCGCTTAGGAGCTACGGTGCCACAGGCAGACATACAGATACATATTTTTTTATTTTTTTATTATAAGATGGGTTAACTCTGGACCTCAATCTTGACCATAAGGTCAAAGATGAGGTCGACGATGGAACGAGTTAACCCAGAAAATGCCTATAAATGCACTGGTACTCCCACGCACCGACGGAACACAGCAAGCTGTTTGGCGTCGGACTTCGATAGGAGGGTGGTCGCGAACCAGACGGCCCTTTACAGAGCCTACCACTCCGCATGAGACCATAGGACGACACCTCAGATTCAGAAAAAAATGAAGTGTCGTTGCCTGGGATGGATTACTAGGAGGCAGGTCTCATGGATATACATGTCAAACTTATAACACTCCCCTTTTTTGTTGGGGTTAAAAATATCAGCGCAACTACCAGCTGGAGTCTGACCATCGAAAGCTGTCCACTAGAAACGGCGGCAGATTTAAAAAATCTTCCGAAAACTGGTTTGGGGTCGTCCATTAATTACGTGAGGTGTTTTTGGGGATTTTTCGACCCCCCCACCCCCTCTGGTGAGATGTCGTGAGATTTGGCTCGACACCCCCCCTCCCCCTTTTATCTCACGAGAGTTTCATGAAAATGCTTAGTTTTAGTGTAAATACGTTAATTGGTAATTTATTTAGAAAACTTACATAATTTGCTTAATTATTTTTTAACTTTTAATAATCGAACAATAAAAAACAACTATGATTTACCAATTTAAAGAAAAAAAAATTGTTCTAATTCAGTCCACGGGAACTCGAGAGTGGCTACTGGAACAACATGGTTTAGTTGGTTTAACTTAGCTTTCCCACAATGTAACACTATTTCTTTTGGGGGAAAATATTACGTGATATTTGAAGAGACCCCCCCCCTCTCCCCCACGTGAGATTGAGTGAGATCCGGCCCGACCCCCTCCCCCCCCAAAACGCCTCACGTAATTAATGGACGCCCCTTCTACACATAAATCCGCACTTTCATGCACCTTACAATAAGAAAACAATAAAATCAAAATTAGAAGAAAATAAAATAGTGTTAACTCCGTCAATTCAGTGTTTACTCAGTGTTTTCAGAGGACGAATTTTAAAGCCGCTGTTTCTCGTGGACAGCTTTCGTTGGCCAGACTCTATCATTTCAGCAGCTTGAGAGCAACGTGAAAACAACGCGATCAAAAGTCAAAACAATGTCGTAATAACAACGCTAGCAGGCGAGCAAGTCTTTATCAAAGTAAAGTCTTACCGTCATCAGAGTTAGTCACGGGTCATGCTATAGCTATGCTGATATTTTCAGGCGCGCTGAAAAGAGACTCGATGGTAACCACATCATCATCCCAAAGATATCCATGAGGTCCTATCCCAAATTTCTTCAGAGGAAATTCTAGGCAGATCGACAGTCGAGAAGGCCGCTGTTGTCAAAGTGAAAGACAAATAAATAAATATTTTATAGTTATGAAAAAAAAAGGATGTATTTATTACCGCATATTTTGTGGAAGACTGGTGCCCAAACTACGCTGTGACTTGTATTTTAAATACAAACATATTTATCCGTCTTTTGGTGTTCCCTGTTACCCACAGAAAGAGATAAGGCGGTCAAAACCGACACCACACAGTAAACTAAAACTCATATCTCATTAATGTCTAGGGATTGACCATTAAACGTGTCCTACGAAGCCTTAAACCTTATTTTTCAATTCTAGAATTTTATTTGACTTCTGAAAAGCCTGTTTTAAAAATGGTTGTCAATTAAATAAGAAAGTATTTCTATTTGTCGTCGTTTGTCCTTGTAGCTGTATGTTACTGGCCGTTCCCTGGGGAAATTAGCGGCCCATACGAGTCCTAGGAGAGACGTTAGTAACTCTATCGAACTGCCTAGGTCTTAGATCCGTATTACAGAACGCGACTCTGACTCTGATCTAGACTTTTTTGTGCTGTGTGGTGATCGGTTAAGAATAACACCACCCCCTCTCTTTCCGTGGGTGTCGTAAGAGGCGACTAAGGAAACACAAATGAGACCTGCCTCCTAGTGATCCATCCCAGGCAACGACACTTCATTTTTGTCTGAATCTGAGGTGTCATCCTATGGTCTCATGCGGTGTGGTAGGCTCTGTAAAGGGCCGTCTGGTTCGCGACCACCCTCCTACCGAAGTCCGACGCCAAACAGCTTGCTGTGTTCCGTCGGTGCGTGGGAGTACCAGTGCCTTTATAGGCGTTTTCTGGGTTAACTCGCTCCACCGTCGACCTCATCTTTGACCTTTATGGTCAAAATTGAGGTCAAGAGTTAACCCATCTTATAATAAATAAAAAAACTCGAATAGCAGTCGTCTTTGTCATTTTGATATTGTGGTATGCAGACCTTAGGATCTGGCATAACGCAACTCCTTTCCCATTCGGTCATTTAGAAGAAGATTATTCGAATATCATTTTAAAAGATTTGAAATGGTACTTGATGTCAGGATTCGAAATGATTGAAGATCTGGTCTTCCGCCATTCATTGTAGAGAGCTCGCGAAGTAATTTCATGTATGCGATCATAGGCGTGCAAATAGCACTTTCCCAGGCGTCACCTTCTTTTTTCTATGTCTATGCCAGGCGTTAACTTATTTTTTCTATGTCTATGCCAGGCGTACATTGTAATGTGAATTATAAGTGATTAAATAAATAAGTGTAATAGAAATTGTATAGAAGTGCCTGTTTGTTATTCGTAAATATACACCTCGCAGAAGAGCTATCTACATATTTTATTCATTGCCCCCGGAAGAGGTAAACATAAAATAAAATAAAGTAAAAATAAACGCTTCACACTCAAAGGCCCACATTAAGGTTTTTCCTTGTGTCGTGGGTCCCTTGGAACACACAAAGACAGACACAAACACTCATGACCCGAGAACAAACATCTGCTTTTTACACAAATATTTGCCCCGACTGGGAATCGAACCCAGGACCCGCCGATCAAGAGGCAGCGTCACTACCACTTGACCAAACCGGTCGTGTTATAATAGTGAGAGAAAGAGAGAATCAATACTTAAGTTTGAATCTCCTACTGTAATATGGACCTTAGATTTATGTAGGTGAGTGAGGTACACTCAAAGCCCCAACTTAAAGGGCCAAGTTTATTCTAATTTGAACCTTATTAACAGCAGTCGTTAAACCAAGTCAGCGGCCATAGTGCGGTTTGAAAACTGACACCAGGGTTAGACAAGTTCGCCACACACTTGACTACACCTACACGATAAGAAGAAGAAGAAGCAGACATGAAACGTGGATGGATACTTTTTTTTTATACTAGCTTTCGGCCCGGTACTTCGTTCCTGTGGGGATTTTGGAAAATTATGCAGCCTATGTGTTAATCCAGGGTGTCAGCTACCTCCATACTAAATTTCATCATTGGTACAGCCGTTTAAACGTGAAAGAGTAACAAACATCCATACATACTAACAAACTTTCGTTTTTATAATATTAGTAAAATAATTTCTAAATGAACGTATTAAGTGGGTTAGTGTGTATTGATGCGAAACCCTCTCTTAATATGAAACCGAAACTGCTATAACTCCGCTATAATAGAGGTATAACTATAACAACCGCTATAGAACCAACCACGTCCGTCCTACAATACCCCAATAATCAGTATCAAAATAAAATAAATCCCAGTATTTCCGTCACGTTTCCCGGCCAGTGATGTAACAATACTAGCTGGAAAAAGAGATATAACTAATTGACTACATCACTCAAACGTAGTTCTGATCTTACATTTACTAAAGGGCACAAAAGTGAAATAATTTTATTAATAAGCGGTTAAATTGATAGTTAATAAATAAATAAATACACTCAATTACAACGAAATAAATAATAATAAATAAATAAAGTAGTTCGTCGTTTAATGGTATAAAATATTTGAGAAATAACTGCCGTACTCAGAGACGTCAATTAAAGTTAAGAAGTATTTAAATGCCATGCTATCCTTGTTTAAACCACAAGACTGAAAGTGACAACATCAGAGTTAAGCAGTGCTTAACTTTAATTGACGTCTCTGAGTGTGGCAGTAAGTTCAAGTGATTGAAAATGTAATTTTAAACCATACATCAACATTGTAAAAAGCGCGAAGTTATGATATGATTTTTTATTAGCTTTTTTCATAAAGTTCAATTAAATCATGTCTGTGATTAGAAAACAGCTATATCCCGCAATTAATTCGATACTTATTGAAATTATATAACCCGAGTCTCTTAGTTCGAGAGAATAGGCATCTTGCTACATCCTCGACCACATCTTCTCCCCTGAGCGAGATTGTGGTCAAGACCGAACTGATTCAAATGAAAGAGCTAGCTCTTCTCTAATATCTCTTGCTCACTGTTCAGTCCCTAGTGCGGAAAATAGACGGCATGCAATACCTCGGAGAGCCTCGAATCTTTCGATTATACGTGCGCGCCCTCTAATTTCTTTATAAATAGGGCGTGCACTGTAAGGGCTGAGTCGAGACTTGTAGGGGATGGGATTAGCCCCGTGTAGGGTTGTTAAAGCCAGGATTGTTCTTGTCGTGTCAGGAAATTTAGGGGACAATATATTCAAAGCAAAAAATGCAAGTTTGTCAGTCGAGTTTTCGAATCTATAAGTATGTGGTGTGTAAGGACTGAAAAGCCCGCATTGTGGCCTCGGCTGCAACGTATGGGGTCAAAGATGAGTTCGACGATGAAGCGATTTAACCCAGAAAATGCCTATAAAGGCACTGGTACTCCCACGCACTGACGGACCTCTAAACAGACAGCTTATTATACAGAGAGAAACTATATTGTTCGTTGTGTAATTAATATCACATCTGCTTCTGTGTTTTATGTATATTAATTTCTTTCTTCTTGTGTTGTTGTGTGTATTCCAAATAAAATTTTGGATCTTGAAAATAGGCTGTAAGTTTAAAGTAGTAATCAGTACTTATATCAGATCATTCGGCTCAGTCAAAGTGACTACACATATCTTTCTAGTCCGACTCTAATAACGTACAACTCTTTCCTCCTCTAGCTTCTTAAAACGTTAGAAGTAGCCGTTTTTTCCCGCGTTTTTGTGGATTTGATATTCGAGCGGCGGCCGTGGTATCGACAGCCGGGCCCTTTTTGCCCAAAACCACATGATTAATTAACCCCCGTCCTGCGTGATTAATGCTCTTACGAAAAATACTTACTTAACAAAAAATAAATTTTGTTTCCGCCGCAAACAACGCGTCTGATAGTATCTGAGTTAACGTTAAACGTGCTCTTATAATAATACTTAGCTGGTTAAATACATATACGGGTGACTTTGAATTAGTTAGCGAAAATAAGGGTGTTTCTCCTCATGCATTAAAGGAATTATAAAAAAATATTTCTTCTCATACTAAGGCAAATCAGCTAATCGCTCCAGTTGTATGAAAAGTCTTCATTGAAGACCCGAAAATCATCATCATCATCATCACCAGCCTGTGTCAGTCCACTGCTGGACATAGGCCTCTCCTATGGCACGTCTCTGAGCTCGGTCTTCAGCTCTCCTCCTCCAACCACTGCCCGCTACCTTACGAATATCGTCTCTCCACCTAGTAACAGGGCGCCCTACGCTACGTTTGCCGATTCGTGGTCTCCATTCTAGAACTTGTCTGCCCCAACGGTCATCGGTTCTACGACAGATATGACCAGCCCACTGCCACTTAAGCTTGCTAATTCGCCGGGCTATGTCGGTAACTTTGGTTTTCTGACGGATTATTTCGTTTCGAATCCGATCCCTCAAAGAAATACCGTGCATAGTTCTTTCCATAGCTCGCTGAGTGACCTTAAATTGGACCCAATTGACCCGAAAATAATTTTCCATATTTCGACCTCAGCAGCTCTAGCACGATAACGACAAACTCGCGCTCGGCTCACGCTGAAACTTCGACGGTCCCGCGCAAAGGCTTGCTCCCCCTATGACGTTGTCAATGTTGACATTTTGACATAGGACCGCGGTGCTGTCGCGGCGCTGTCACTATCATACTCGGCCTGCTGTTCCTTGAGGAAAATTGTTAAGTTAAGTTACATCCTTAGGTCGTCCGTTTCGTTTATTACTTTTCTAAACTTATATTACAAAATAGGATAGTTTGTAAGTTTATGAGTTTGTTTGTAGGAAGTTATCTCTGAATGAACCGATTTAAAAAAAAAACATCAATAGGATGCTCACTTACTACTAGCTCCTTATCAGCGGGTGACATAGGCTACATAATTGCACTAATTTCTATGAAGTCCCGGGCGGAAAGCTATTGCAATTGTTTACGGCGCGTGCGATACAAATCCTGCACACAAGGGTGTGCAAGAATTGCGCGAGGGTCTAAATAAATTACCATGAATACCTATAAATTACTTTTGAAAAAAAATCTGAAGTGCAATAACATCCAAATCAAATGGGTATTTAGTTTTTACGTACCAGAACCCCAACTTTACTTCCACACTGGAGTGAGATTGGAAGAAAAACTGAGAATGTGCCAGGTGACAACTCTTCCCAAGTATTCTGCAGAAACCAATTAATGAGAGATGAGGATTTCGTCGTGGGTGAAAGGCTTGACAACTTACTATACTTAGTGTTCCATCTAAAAACCCTCAGAATGTCAAAAGTGACGTCGAATGGTTCTAAAACTACAAGACGTTCTGCCTACCCCAAAACAGATTCCAGGCGTGCGTGTATAGACGCACGGAGCAGCGCTGAAGTTTTCAAGAGACCTATAATATGTTTTCATAGTCCTTTCATATGAAAACTCGTGCAAACTTTATAAACTTAGTCAATAGGGTGTATCACCAACAATGCCAAGAAATGTAGAGCGGATGTAAGTCGATTTACCTAGTTAGAAGTTTCAGCACCACAACTTACGGAGAACTCAATGTTCTGCGCGCACTTCGGCTTCTTATATGTTTTTTAAATGTAGGTCTTGTTTACTTCAAAACTAACTAGTAATGTATAAATCACTATGAATAGCTATAAATTACTATTGAATGGAAAAGTATAACACTTTAAACATAATTTATTACTAAAGCGGGTCTAAATTCGAGTATACAGGGCTTTAGGTAAATCTTTTTTAACCTCTCGGGTGGCTAATCAGTCCAAAACTGATCATCTTTCCCCCAACAATAGGTCAAAATACGAAAAAAATATTTTTTTAGTTCCCATACAAACTTCATCAGCATATAGCGCATTTTGTATGGGAGATCAAAATTTTTTTTTGTATTTTGACCTATGTTCCTTGGGGAAAATTGTTCAGTTTCATGGACTGATTTAGCACCCGAGAGGTTGAAACAGATTTACCTATGTATATTATGTTTAACATACAAAAAATATTGAAAAATAATCTGCAGTACCTACAATAATATCCAAATCAAATGGGTATTTAGTTTAATGTACCCAGATTCAGTTTAATGCGCCATTACTTCCACGCTGGACTCGGAGTGAAAGAAAAACTTTGAATGTACCAGCTTCCTACTCTTTTCGGGCGTACTGTAAAACAAAGGCTGACAACTAATCACTATTATACATCACGTTTCAACTGACAACCTTCGGAATTTATGTCAAACGTGGCATCAAGGGGTTCTTTCAAGAACCATGAATCCTCTGCCTACCCCGACTGGGATTATGGGTGTATGAATTTCGGGGTTTGTTAAGTATCCTATTTTTTCTTATATTTTTTTTATAAGATGGGTTAACTCTTGACCTCAATCTTGACAAAAAGGTCAAAGATGAGGTCGACGATGGAGCGAGTTAACCGAGAAAATGCCTATAAAAGCACTGGTACTCCCACGCACCGACGGAACACAGCAAGCTGTTTGGCGTCGGACTTCGATAGGAGGGCGGTCGCGAATCAGACGGCCCTTTTCAGAGCCTACCACACCGCAGAGACTATAGGACGACACCTCAGATACAGAAAAAAATTAAGTGTCGTTGCCTGGGATGGATTACTAGGAGGCAGGTCTCATTTGTGATTCCTTAGTCGTCTCTTACGACACCCGCGGAAAGAGATGGGGAGGTGTTATTCTCAACCGATCACCACACGGCAAAAAATGGTATTTACGAAGTTTTTATAGATATAAATCATCAAATCAGTCATCTATTATAAGTACTTAACATTACTTTGACCCGCTGCAATATTTAAATGCTATCAGCGCTCGTAATTATCTCGATACAATCACGGATAACCCAAACAAAGTTAAATTATATTACACATTTACCATAAAATCATTAAACTCAAATGAGTAACGTTATACCTAAAAAAACAATTTGTAATGACTGCCGGGATCGCAATATTTGATAGAAAATTACATGAGCCTGCGCAGCGCAGCAAAAGTTAGTGATCACTATGATGGCGGCAAAGGTGATCGGTCTTACAGCGGGAGCCGTAGCGTTGGGCATAATTGCAGGTAACACAAAAAATATTAAATTTTAAAATATTATGAAAATATGAGGACCCAAACCACAACCTTGAGGAACTCAGAGTTCAATACAATTGTCATATGACGAGACACGACTATTTAAGGTAAACAGCTGAAACATTATATACAAAGTAAAAATAGCTAATGAAAAAAGTAAACAGTAATCTATGATTAAGTACCTACTTAAAAGAGGAAACTACCAAAGGTAATTGTCACCTTTAACTATTTTTAATGGCAGCAAAACTAGTTTTCTATTCACAAGACTCATTTTTACTATAAATATAAATAAATATGCGTGTAATATGACACTGACTATTGTCCGTGGCAGTAACAACTCATAACGATTTTCATTTCCCTGTTTATATACGCTATAGAAGTATAGATGCACTATAATGTGCACTTACTAATAGCATAGTACGGATTTTCAAGATCTCTATCATCTCTTAATTCCATATAATAACATCAGAGTGCCTATCAATTATTACCTCATCATCACACCTATAGTTGTTTGTATTAGTAACTCTTCATATACAATGTGCCTTCTGAATCATGCTACAGTTAGTGCTGTAAGATAGACATAGACAGTTTGTGGCCGATTTCATCTGATAGACGAGGAAAATTTTGCAGTGATTTGGATATTTAAAAGGGCTTTTGTAGTTTGGATGAAGAAAGAAGGCGAAACACGAAAATTTAAGAAAATTTGGAAGATAATAGTACCATACAATCCAATTTAAAATACTGACTAGACGCCAGAGCAATTACATGTCCAAAATAAGGAAAATTAGCACGATTTTTTAAACATAGAAGCACGTACTAAAACTATCTTCAGCAATGCAGACTACATTCTTCTGGAAAATTTTAGGAGGTATAACCTGGGCAGTGCTATCGGCAAAATCATCATCATCATCATCATCATCATCAGAGTCTTCAGAACTAGTTCCTCTGGATTGGTGGGAGCATTGTGTCCTGTATCAGATCTACCCTAGGTCTTTTAAGGATAGCGATGGAGACGGCATTGGCGATTTACAAGGTTAGTTTATTAATTTATTTACTAATTAACACTAGCTTTCCGCCCGCGGCTCCGCCCGCGTGAACTACAGGTTATATTGTGCCCAACATTTTCTTTGCTATAAACCTCACGGAGCCCGAGACCTTTCCAACGAATGCAAAACCGTGGAAATCGGTTCGTGCGTTCTGGAGTTATAGCGTCAGGAAGGAAAACCCGACTTATTTTTATATAGTAGATTAGTACCTAAAGACATTCAATAAGTGATTGTGAAAACTATTGCATAGTTAAGATCCTATCCTACCAATATTATAAACTAGCTGATGCCCGCAACTTCGTTTGCGTGTTAATTTTTTTTTTGTACAGAGTACACAGATTGAAAACATCTATCTTACGTGATTTAGATTTTTACAAACAAAAGTTTTTTCCCGCTAACTCCCGTTCCCGTGAGAATTTTGCAATATCCTGTTGCAACTTAGCTTTAAGTTTACTAAGGTACCTGCATGCCAAATTTCAAGCGTCTAACTTAAGCGGTTTAGATTTTTCATACAAAAGGATTTTCCCGCTAATTCCCGTTCCCGTGGGAATTTCGGGAATTCCTTTCTTAGTGCACCTCTGCGGTACCTAAGCTACGTCCCTTCCAAATTTCAAGTGCCTACGTTTAGCCGTTTAGGCTGTGCGTTGATATGTCCGTCAGTCTAGGTATAATTTCTCCCGTTTTTTACTCATTTACCACTATATCTTTGCTACTATTGGTCGTAGCGTGATGTTATATAGCCTATAGCCTTCCTCGATAACTGGACTATTCAACAAAAAAAGGAATTATTCAATTCGAACCATTAGTTTCGGAGATTAGCGCGTTCAAACAAACAAACAAACAAACTCTTTAGCTTTATATTATTAGTATAGATAATATAGCTGATGCCCGCAACTTCGTTTGGTACCTGCATGCCAAATTTCAAGCGTCTAACTTAAGCGGTTTAGATTTTTCATACAAAAGGATTTTTCCGCTAATTCCCGTTCCCGTGGGAATTTCGGGAATTCCTTTCTTAGTGCACCTCTGCGGTACCTAAGCTACGTCCCTTCCAAATTTCAAGTGCCTACGTTTAGCCGTTTAGGCTGTGCGTTGATATGTCCGTCAGTCTAGGTATAATTTCTCCCGTTTTTTACTCATTTACCACTATATCTTTGCTCCTATTGGTTGTAGCGTGATGTTATATAGCCTATAGCCTTCCTCGATAACTGGACTATCCAACAAAAAAAGAATTATTCAATTCGAACCATTAGTTTCGGAGATTAGCGCGTTCAAACAAACAAACAAACAAACAAACAAACAAACAAACTCTTTAGCTTTATAATATTAGTATAGATAATATAGCTGATGCCCGCAACTTCGTTTGCGTGTTAATTTTTTTTTGCACAGAGTACACAGATTGAAAACATCTATCTTACGTGATTTAGATTTTTACATACAAAAGTTTTTTCCTGCTAACTCCCGTTCCCGTAGGAATTTTGCAATATCCTGTTGCAACTTAGCTTTAAGTTTACTAAGGTACCTGCATGCCAAATTTCAAGCGTCTAACTTAAGCGGTTTAGATTTTTCATACAAAAGGATTTTCCCGCTAATTCCCGTTCCCGTGGGAATTTCGGGAATTCCTTTCTTAGTGCACCTCTACGGTACTTAAGCTACGTCCCTTCCAAATTTCAAGTGCCTACGTTTAGCCGTTTAGGCTGTGCGTTGATATGTCCGTCAGTCTAGGTATAATTTCTCCCGTTTTTTACTCATTTACCACTATATCTTTGCTACTGTTGGTCGTAGCGTGATGTTATATAGCCTATAGCCTTCCTCGATAACTGGACTATCCAACAAAAAAAGAATTATTCAATTCGAACCATTAGTTTCGGAGATTAGCGCGTTCAAACAAACAAACAAACAAACAAACTCTTTAGCTTTATAATATTAGTATAGATAATATAGCTGATGCCCGCAACTTCGTTTGCGTGTTAATTTTTTTTCTATCTTACGTGATTTAGATTTTTACATACAAAAGTTTTTTCCCGCTAACTCCCGTTCCCGTGGGAATTTTGCAATATCCTGTTGCAACTTAGCTTTAAGTTTACTAAGGTACCTGTATGCCAAATTTCAAGCGTCTAACTTAAGCGGTTTAGATTTTTCATACAAAAGGATTTTCCCGCTAATTCCCGTTCCCGTGGGAATTTCGGGAATTCCTTTCTTAGTGCACCCTCGAAGTACCTAAGTTACGTCCCTTCCAAATTTCAAGTGCCTACGTTTAGCCGTTTAGGCTGTGCGTTGATATGTCCGTCAGTCTAGGTATAATTTCTCCCGTTTTTTACTCATTTACCACTATATCTTTGCTCCTATTGGTCGTAGCGTGATGTTATATAGCCTATAGCCTTCCTCGATAACTGGACTATCCAACACAAAAAGAATTATTCAATTCGAACCAGTAGTTTCGGAGATTAGCGCGTTCAAACAAACAAACAAACAAACAAACAAACAAACTCTTTAGCTTTATAATATTAGTATAGATATGAAAGTTTGTGAGGATATATGTATGTTTGTTAATCTTTCACGCTCAAACGGCTGGACCAATTTTGATAAAATTTTGTATAGATGTAGCTGACACCCTGGATTAACATATAAGCTACATAATTTTCCCAAATTCTCACGGGAACGAAGTCCCGGGTGGAAAACTAGTCATAAATAATCAGAAAAACACGATCGGTGGATTAAATCGTAAAGGCTATTCCTAAATACGGTATCCCCATGAGACAGATCAACTTTTATCGTCGCCGCCATCGCAGAATATCGTAATAATGATGTTTTTATAATAGCCACGTGACAGTTTTTACCTGATGGTTTCCACTAATTGCGTTTCCGGTGGTTACAATAACTACATGACGGCTAAACAAAAACTCACGTAAATTTTCACGTGGGGAGATAGAGAAGATCCAACTATTCTGACATTATGTCTTAATATTTGAAAAGGCAAATAAAGTATTGAGTATAAATGGATATTAATCGCCCAGTAGGTCAATTCAGTAGGACCATGGTTACATGTTTGGACCATGGGTTAACTTGTGTGGTTTAATACTAAATTTAATTACAAAACATATCAAATTATTATTTTTTACAGGCTTATAAGTAATATATGTTTATTGATCAATGGTAAATATTCGTAAAGACCTGTCTTATTAGAACTCTATCATGACAGAATTTACGAGTTTTGATTTGAAACATTTTCGAAATAAGAAGCTTTCCGTTCATTTATAATTTTAAGACACGATTTAGTCCATTGAAATGTTACATTTTTTAGGCCTTACCTTGCGTTTTTTAGAGGACGCAATTTTATTTTTTTGATGTGTAGGGGGGGTCAGTGTAAAGCTAAAACCAAGTTTGTGGGGTCGCCACCCTTGTCCCACGGCCGCCATCTTGAAAATAGGGGTTGAAATGGTTTTTACGGTATATCTCTTAAACTATTTATTTTATAAAAAAATTTGTTAACATTTTTTGTTGCAAATTAAATTCTCTACAACTTTGGTCCAGTAACTTTTTGTCGTAGAACTATAAATAAAAAATTTATAAGCGAAAATCTTCAGAAATTCGAGAAAAAAATTTATATTTTTCGATGTAACTTTTTTTTTATCATTTTACGAAAAAATGATATCAGACCATTTTTGTAGATCGTTTTTTGAGGAACAACTTTTATTTGCATCATTTTTTCATTAAGTCAATAGCTAAGGTTTTACAGCGCTCCGAAGTGAGTACTATTTTTCAGTACTCTTAACTATACCTATATTATACATGTGTACTAATAATATGTCATCAGTTATTGTTTATTTTTTTTATTTTTTTTTTACTTTATTATAATTTTTTTAATTAAAAATTTTGCAATTTTATTAAAAATTAATTATTGACTCTTTTTCACTCCATAACAGAATTTAACAATTATTGATTTTTAAAATAATTTTAAACCTGGCTTGGTAACTTAAGTTACCAAGCCAAGGTGGGCTGGCTTAAAACGTGGCCTGGTAATTATAATGATCCTGAAGACTGGGGCTGGAAAAAATGTGGAAAATTATTGATGCCAGTGCAGAACTCAAAACCTCCAGCACCCCCTGAGCTTCTAAAATTGATTTTTTGCAAATGCAAAGGAAACTGTGGAGCGATGTGTGGATGTCGAAAAGCAGGACTGAAATGTTCTGCAGTGTGCTTCCATTGTTCTGGAGAGACTTGCAGCAACGTAATAGAACTCTCAGAATTAATTGATGAAAATGACTTTGATGATGAACCGCCAACATTAACACCCCTTCCTTTGCCAGTTCTCCCACTGGTATTTAATTTAGAAAGCCGATCAGATGCTGAGCCGCAGCCTGGTCCATCGAAACGACTGAGGACGGAGTAGTTGTAATTTAGAAAATCACCGTGGATTAGGCCTATCGGGGATACCACGTAAAAAAAACGCGCCTCTAGACTCTACCTCGTGGGTGGTGGGGAAAAGAGTCAATAATTAATTTTTAATAAAATTACAAAATTTTTAATTAAAAAAATTATAATAAAGTAAAAAAAATTAAAAAATAAACAATAACTGATGACATATTATTAGTACACATGTATAATATAGGTATAGTTAAGAGTACTGAAAAATAGTACTCACTTCGGAGCGCTGTAAAACCTTAGCTATTGACTTAATGAAAAAATGATGCAAATAAAAGTTGTTCCTCAAAAAACGATCTACAAAAATGGTCTGATATCATTTTTTCGTAAAATGATAAAAAAAAAGTTACATCGAAAAATATAAATTTTTTTCTCGAATTTCTGAAGATTTTCGCTTATAACTTTTTTATTTATAGTTCTACGACAAAAAGTTACTGGACCAAAGTTGTAGAGAATTTAATTTGCAACAAAAAATGTTAACAAATTTTTTTTATAAAATAAATAGTTTAAGAGATATACCGTAAAAACCATTTCAACCCCTATTTTCAAGATGGCGGCCGTGGGACAAGGGTGGCGACCCCACAAACTTGGTTTTAGCTTTACACTGACCCCCCCTACACATCAAAAAAATAAAATTGCGTCCTCTAAAAAACGCAACCCCAAATGTAACTTTTCAATGGACTAATTGCTTATCTACATTTGTTATCTTTTGCGTGAGGCCTCCTGGAACAGGCATTCACATGTCTAGAAAAAGAACTTTCTATTAAAAAAAATATTTTTTCCAATTTTTAGGAATCATAAGTGAGCTGGAGCACTTTGTGGACGCGGGTGTGGATGCCGTGTGGATGTCCCCTATCTTCGCGTCCCCCATGGTGGACTTCGGGTATGACATCAGCAACTTCTACGACATACACTTTGAGTATGGAACCATGACCGACTTCGAAGAACTGTTGGAGAAGGCTCATCAACTTGGTGAGAGAATGTTTGATGCCAGATTCTAGATTCTAGCTTACAAACACTTTGCGGTTTTAATCGTAAATCAATCAATGCTTTAGATCAATCGTTAATTTTAAGCTTCTTGGTAAACAGAGTGCAGAAACTGTCTTCTGTAAATCACAAGAGAAAGATGAAGAAGTATATTGGGTACTACTAAACTAAACAAGTTTCCCCAAGGAACAAAGGTCAAAATATGAAGGAAAAAAAAATCTCCATACAATCACGACACAGGCCTAGCCTAGTGTGGTTATCTGAGTAAAACTAAGGTGTATTATTCGGACAATTTAATAAATCATTTTGTCATTTTTGTAAAAAAAAATTTTTTTCAAGCATTTTTGCAAAGTTGTTCAGCTTCATGGTAAGAATCACCCCCTCAAGTTTCGCTGCCCTGATTGTATGTGTACTACTAAGTACTAAGTATTTTTGTGACAAATAACGACCATAACAAGAAAAACTAGTGCCTTTCCATGGCCACAAAGACCTTACATTACATAAATGACAAAGATCCAAAAGGACATGAGGGAGATGGGACTGACAGAAGATGACACACAAAACCGAAGCTGGCGTCGCATGATTGGGATGGGAAAGCCCTGTACTTAACAGGAAAAGGCGAGGTCAGAGAAGAATTTAAAGCGACAAATTATGTACTAGCATCTTACTCGATTTCAAATGGCTACAGGATGTCCAAAACGTAAACACCTTTAATTAACACCATCAAAAGAAATATTTTTCACTGAAATTTCTATGCTATAAATATTCGAGAAAACTACAAATAACTCTTATCTAAAAATGAAAACCGTCCGCTGCGCGACTGATCTGTTTCTGATCGTCATCAGTTTACAGAAAGCTGCACTTTATTGCATATCTTTCAGTTACAAAAGCGATTACAGAAATAAGGCGCGTCGTAGAGCGAAGCAGCGCAACCAATAGATTTTATCTAAGGTCGCTTTTCATTTTTTAATTACTAGCTTTCCACCCGCGCCTCCGCCCGCGTGGACTTAAGGTTAAATCGTGCCCAGTTGCGGGATTAAATGTAGCATGTCATTTCTTAAGGTCTAATCTATCTCTATACCAAATTTCATCAAAATTGGATCAGTAGTTTAGGCGCGAAAGCATAACAAATAAACAAACTTAAATTTACATTTATAATATTAGTAAGGATTAGCTTTCTGCCCAGGCCCTTGTAAAAACAAATGTTCATAGGAATTTGTAAAAACTATGTAGCCTATGTTTTATTCTAATTTGTAAGCTATATCACTGCAAAGTTTTATCAAAACCGTCCACTGCTTTTTGCGTGATTGAGTAATAAACATCTTCACCAAGTTTCATATTTATTAGTAGCATGATTTAGTTTTTAAACCTTCGCGTACTTTTTGAACACATGGTGTACGAGATTTGTATCGCACGCGGCGTAAACAAGCACGCGACGGGTTAATCGAAAGTAATTGCGTATTACTGTCCATTATACTCTTGGAAAATTCGTTAGTGAACTTTCTTGTATTTAAAGACGACACTACTTCAACACTTTGTCTAAAAACATAAGACCTTACAATGTATTTCCTTTTAAATTTTAAGCAATATAAGAAAGATTACGAAAAAGTTAACGGGAAAACGAATGGGCATGTAGACGCTTTCCTTGACAGAAAGCTTTCTGAAAAGATTTGTTCCCGAAATTACACGCAAAAACCTTTTCAGCAGGCGCGAGGGAAACTGATCTAAATAAGGGAAGTTTGAAATAAAAAAAAATGTAAATTGTGAATGTTTTCGCGGACGTGTAAAGTCTTGTAAGCCTTAATGCCTCTGATTGAAGCTTTGAAGGGCATTCGAGGGTAACTAATGCTTATACTTGGATCGTCTGCAATAGTGCCTTCTTTGATAAATCATTTCATGTAAGGGATGTGAATAAACGATGATTCTGTAGAATTTGAAAACAACCTTTTCAAAGGCTTGTTTATATCTTCGTTGGGTACGTTGTACAGCTGAACTCTAGTCAGAACTAGTAAAAAGAGCAATGCGGATGAATAGACAAGCTTGACACATCCTCGACCACATCTTGCCCCCTGAGCTAAATTGTGGGCAAAAGCGAACCATTCGTTGTAAAACACAAAAAAACTAAAGACCAAACGGGTTGTTAAAAATATGTATTACAGATTTCTCTATAATTTTGTAACATAACCTGTAATCTATATTCAATTTTAAACCTTAAAATTCCACTGATATTTGAAAACAAATAACGAGTTAAATATTTAATGACAGGTGGAAATAGGCACACACGTAGAATCGTGACCGGAAGTGGATTAAAATAATGGAGGGAAAATAAATTACACCGAGCGACAGTGCCTTTTTTTAATTCAACCGTAAAATTTTTTTTAAATACAATTAATTCTACTTAGTAGACAAAATGTGGACAACATTTGATGATAATATTTACCTAAGTAGATAGGAAATATCATTTGACAACGTGCCTATGCAACAGATCGTCTTTTATAGCAGTAAACATAGTTTAGTGTTCGAAAAAAACTGTTTCTATTTTATTTCGCGTACTTTTACATTCATTCGTAATATGTCTTTCCAGGTATAAAAGTGCTGCTGGATTTCGTCCCGAACCACGCGAGCACCGAGTCGGAATACTTCGTGAGGTCTGAAGAGCGAGACCCTAAATATGAGGACTTCTTCGTCTGGGCCGACCCTGTGATTGACCCTTACAACGTCAGCAACCGAATGCCGCCCTCTAACTGGGTAAGGCAGACACAAGATAGATACATAGATAATGATCTGCCATGAGAGGAATTTATAACTTTCATGCTAGACTGGGAGCAAAGAGAGTTATAAAATATGCGAGCTGGTTTAAAATCCAAGCATGCTTTTCACTAACAAGAACGCATTATAATTCAACGTATCGGCATTATTGTGTTTACAATTGGATGGTATGGGCAGAACGACATCTGTCTGCTACATTGCGTAGCACCACAGTAAGTAAATTACGAGAACTCAACTTGACGTTCCCGGGAAAAAAAAAACTTATAGCTGATCAAAGTCACATCTAGATTCCATGATTTAAGTATTCACTGAGCTGTCGCTTACGCCCTGTATAATGTGGAAAATTCTTGGACTTAATCGTAATTAATATTCCAGGTGAGCCTCTTCGGTGGTTCAGCATGGGAGTGGAGCGAAATCCGTCAGCAGTACTACCTCCACCAGTTCGCGGTCGAGCAAGCAGACTTCAACTACCGGAACCCAGCAGTAAGAGAGGAGATGCAAAAAATCATGGAGTTCTGGCTGGACAAAGGAGTCGACGGCTTCAGAATTGATGCTCTTCCATACCTAATGGAAGCCAACCCTGAAGACCACGACGGGAAATACCCTGACGAACCGCTTTCTGGCTTGGTGAAATTCCAACCCCACGAGCTCGGATATACTATCCCAATATACACCAAAGATTTGTTGGAGTTGTATGATGTTTTGTATGACTGGAGATCATTTGTGGATGAGTACCAAGGCGGGCATGGTGGAGAAACTAGGTGAGAATGGTTTCTATTTCGTATATGAGTACAATATGGTTATGACAGCAATCGTCTTTTCGGATTAAGGATTTTTCATGAATTGTCACTTGCTCATTGGTGATGAAACTCGCACGTCTGAGAAAAGCGCACGATCTATGGCATAAACCCCCTTAAATGTTAAGAAGGGAACGTATATGGGCTGATGACGAAAGTATATATAATAAAGATTATATTCTTTCTTCTCTCCTCCCAGGGTGCTGTTCACTGAAGGCTATGCTAACGTGACCATGACGATGCTGTACTACGGGCGTGACGATGAGATGATTGGTGCCCACTTCCCTTTCAACTTTGACTTCATCACCCAGCTATCTGCCGAGTCCACGGCCAAAGACTTCGTCTACACCATCCTAAAGTGGCTGACATACATGCCTTACGGCGCAGTCGCTAATTGGGTGGTAAGTCTTGTCTATGACGTGTTTATGGTTTGGAAAAATTAATTAAAAATTCTGATTCTGTTTCAGAATATAAACAAACAATCCTTACTTATATTATAAATGCGAAAGTAACTATGTCTGTCTGTCTGTCTGTCCGTCTTTCACGCCTAAACTTCTCAACCGATGTTGATGAAATTTGGTACAGAGATAGATTAGAGCCTGGGAAAGGACATAGGCTACATTTTAGCCCACATTTGGGCACGATATAAGCTGTAGTCCACGCGGGCGGAGCCGCGAGCGGAAAGCTAGTTAACTATAAAATAGCAAAAAAAGCTCTCCTATACAAAGTTCAAAAATTTACCAAATCTACCATATACATGTAATACCGTATCTTTCAGTTCGGAAACCATGACAACCACCGACTACCGTCAAGGTTCCGGGATGACATGTTAGATGGACTAAACTCCCTGAACATGATGCTACCAGGCGTGGCAGTCACTTACCAAGGCGAGGAGATCGGCATGAGGGATGGATACGTCAGCTATGAGGATACGGTTGATATTGAGGCTTGTAGTAGGTTAGTTTCTGATGCAAAATAAATTTTCTATCCTAACAATCATCAGTTTGACTTCCAGGGGTCACGCGTGTTAGCTGTGTAGTGTAGTGCCAGAACGGAATTAATCGGCGCCAACAATGCGATCGGTGTGGCCAAGTGTTGGGCCAGTAGAATTTTATCGTGATGTACCATCGACTTGGTTAAACAATGAGTATCTGATTTTTTTCTCATTCTGCTATTCCAGAGGAGACAACGAAACATACAAGCTATATTCTCGAGACCCGGCTAGAACTCCGTTCCACTGGAACAACTCCACCAGTGCAGGGTTCAGCGAGACCGAAGACACTTGGCTGCCAGTGGCCGAGGATTACCAGGAACTCAACCTCGCTAAGCAGAAGGAAGATGTTAGGAGTCACTTCAAGGTGAGAACTTTTAGCATGATCTTGTCTTTTTTCGTTAGGGGTTTTATTTTAAGTAAATCTGTTTCGAAGGGAGGCCCGTGCTCCTTAGTGGGGACTGTGGGATGACGATGATCTTGACTGGATAAGGTTAGAGTATACGGTGGCGGCCCTAGACATTTTTTAGGTGGTGCGACATCTCAAAGTGGCTCTCCTCTAACCCTCTAAATACAAACAATGGGGGGGGGATATGAAATTGGAGTTATCAAAATATCCACTTTCATATACGTTAGGTGACTGATGTCTCTGATTTTTTTTTTGTAAAGTAATGTTAAAAGCAAATGTTTGTATTCAAATCATTGTAGCTTTATGTGTTTGGGAAACCTTAGTAAGGGCATTTGAGTGTGAACATTATTTTGTGGCGTCATTTCTTAAAATCGAAACTGGGAATGGTTGCTTTAGGCTGCTATCGAACTGTACAATTAACACACTTTTTCGGCAATCAGCCTACAACGCATTAGCCGTACCGAAGTTCACAAATATTCTTCTGTTTTCGCAGGTGTACCAGGCCCTGACTAAGCTTCGTAAGCAGCCTACCCTGGCCTACGGAGAGTACGATATCCGAGCCTTATCAGACAGGACGTTGTACCTGGTGAGGCGTCTCCAAGGATACAGCACCTATGTGCTGGTGTTCAACGTAGCTGATGAGCCAGATGTTGTCAGCTTGGATCGAGTGCCTCACATGGCGTGGCCGGCTAAAGTGTATATCAGCAGTGTACACTCTACGAGGAATCCTGGGTACGTTAGCCGTTTCTGTTACTTTTTTACAACAGTTTTCGTCCGCAAATTTACCTCCTACATCGACTTTTGGACTACACTGAACTCATAAAGCTTATTTGGCCTTTTAAATGTAAAACAATTTTCAAACCGCCGGAATAGTTTCTAATTTGACTAAAGAATTAGCTTTATACTTACCAATTAATTATTTATACAGCGCCTTGGCTTAACTTGAAATTCATTGGTGTTAAGGCAAAATTATAAGTGGGCAAAAAGTTAATTTTGTGGGTTTGGTTTGGAATTTGAGGGTTTCAAAATTTTCCATCCTGCACGTCATTCTTTCACGTTACAAAGCAAAGCTTATAGCAAAACATTCTGTTTTATTCACAGAGAAGTCATCACAGGATCATTACTAGCCCTGGAGCCAGGAGAGGCGATGGTATTGGGTTTGGAAACTAATGCAGAGTAGACATTTTATTTACTGAACAAGAAACAAACTACTTTTCATCAGCTCCGATTGTATCTACAACACGTCACCATCTTGCAAGAAAGAAGAGTATGATTGGACCATAAAACTGAGAAATATTGGTTCTGGTTATTTCTATAAAATATTAAACAAGCGTTTTATCTGGAGATTTATAGTCTTCGCTAGAATTTTAGTCAGCCACAGTATGTCAAATCAATGCAGAAGAGGCTCCTATAGGAACTCTTTGACAGAAAGTTGTAAATATATTTGATAAGGAATTTTGAAATCGCAATTACAGCTAAGTATTTTCTTCCATGGATCTTTTATTTATTACTAGACCTATATGAACCCTTGTGATGCCTGAAAATCTTATGTATCAGGTACTGGTTGTGGGTATTTCCGTCAGAAACACTTAATACTCACTGTAGTTCCTTCATAAAACAACCCAACAACAATTGTGAGAAACTGAAGCTGGTTAATACTGATAACTTGAACTCCCTGTAAAACTAAGCAACCCAAAGTGAGCCCCACATAGATATTAAGGGCGACAAAGTATATTCCTGCAACATCAAAGCCTTTACTATTCTAATTTTGTTGGTAAATGTTATTCCAAGTTGCGGCGTCGCAATTTACCCTTAGCACAAAAGAGAATCCAGTTAAGGAGACAATTTCACCCAATTGGGACTCGCATCACCATTTCAAATGAGCGGTCGCGCATGCTAACGCGTTGAATTTTCATTGGACGGTAATCTGATTTGACCAGCCAATGAGCTTTCTGAATTATCACGTCATCTCGACGCTGAGTGGTCTTTTCGAATTGTTCTCGAATTCGAATTATTTATCTGATTTTAATTTAACCTCAATGACTTTTTCACTTTAAACTCGAATAACAAACAATTTTATATTTATTTACTATTTAAACAAATGCATTTAGCGTAAATTTTTATGAGTCACAAAATGTAAAGTCCATAAAGTTACAATTACGAAAATTTGCAATTCTATGCACGCGAAATGAGGCTGAAAAGCTTTATTGCAATTGTCCAACTTCCTGCACAGCTGCGTACATTTCGGGAACAGGAACAAAAACCGCAGTATTTCTGTATATATTCCACAAAGGGAAGCATTGAGGCTTCACCGGCAAACGCCCCGCGCCCGCAGCCGCAAACCAAAACTATGGCTCACAGTTAACAAATAAATAATTCTATATTTTCGGTAAAGTATATATTTTTGTCTTGAACGATATTTTAGATTTCTGACCAAGATGTTTGAAGCAAGCATACAATTTAAAATCGAATAATAATAATAACAAAGATAAAGAAACTGGGAACAATAAATTCGATGTATGAACTGAAAAACTTGTAGATTTTGCTGTGTTAGCAGACTAGCATTTTAATATACATAATACTAAATAACGGGAGGTAGTTAAGAACTACATAGATGTAGGTACCTATTACGTTTATGATAGCAAGTCTGCTAGAAACGGTTTGGAGTTGCTAAAGGTAACTTTATCAAACGTGACAGTGACAAGGTAGGAACACAAATATTATGAAAATTATTGTAGGAAGCAAAGTAAAAGCACATTATTGGGACTTGTTGTTTTACCACACTGTTATAATATGAAATAGGGCTTTGCTGTATTTTACTGAAATTCTAACAGCGTTTCTCTTAGACACTGATACTTCATCAAACTGCTTTTGTAATATTTTGCCAAATGCAGCGTTAATTGTTTCTATAACTTTGACCACATATAAACTATCTTTGGCTACTTCTAAACTGTACTGTTATTAATTTTTATAGGCCTTTAGATTTAAATATTTAGTTAAATTATAATTCTATTTCATTATGGATCCGTTACCTGTTTGTTCTTTAGTTTTTATGATCTAAAGCTAACACAATCTTACATCAAAAAAACTTGCAAACAATCCCGCCACTGCAAACTATCTATGATTTGAGGTAGGTATTTAATTCAATACATTAACATACCCCACCTATACACGTAGGTACACAACGAAACTAATAAATAAATAAATAACTATAACTATTGTATATACATCATACGCACACCCACACACACACCCACACACACACACACACACACACACACACACACAAACGCACACGCATGCACACACACGCAAACGCACGCACACACACACACACACATATATATAAACGAAAGTTCCATCCAGTTTCTTTTTCTTTTTATATATATTTTTTTTATTTTATTTTTTTACGTTTTCCATTGTAATTAGACAACTTAAAGTCACGGTCGGACACTGTCTACCAAGATACAGGTTTTTACCTAGTTTGGTGCGACAGGGAACTATGTTTATGTAAACTGTCTAAAACAATAAAGAGTTTTTTTTATTTATTATTATTTATACGCTCACGTCTATAATCCCTATCGGGGTAGGCAGAGCATCAGAGGTTCTAGAATCACTTTATGCCACTTTTGACATAAATTCTGAAACATTATGTATAGTGGTGAGAAGTTGTCAGCCTTTCGCCCACGATACAGCAAAACGCTCAACTCCCACTTATTAACTTTTACAGTATGCCTTGGAAGAGTTGGCAGCTATCCAAGCTCTTCGCACCACCCTCCTGCCGAAGTCCGGCGCCAAACAGCTAGCTGTGTTTCGTCGGCGAGTAGAATAACCAGTGCCTTTAAGGGCAATTCTGGGTAAACTCGTTCCATCGTCGACCTCATCTTAGTCCTTTGGGCAGCAAGATTGTGGTCAAGAGATTACCCATGCTTTGTAAAAAAAAGCTGGTACATTCTAAGTTTTTCTTTCACTCCCATTCCAGCCTGGAAGCGTAGCTTAATAATCTATTCTATACTAATATTATAAAGAGGAAAGATTTGATTGTTTGTTTGCATTGAATAGGCTCCGAAGCTACTGGACCGATTTGAAAAATTATTTCACCATTAGAATCCTACATTATCCGTGATGGACATAGGGTACATGATTTTCCCGAATTCCCACGGGAACGAAGTCCAAGGCAAAAAGCCAGTCTAATATAATAATAATACCTAATAATGGTAACAGCTCCATTCCAAGTTATGAATATGAAGAATACCATTTGGAATAGCAGCCAAATAGCGTGTGGGGTTGTAATAGAAGGAGAATGGCAGGGATAGACAAAACAAGCGAGTGTTCAAGCAAGCACTATTATTGCGATAAAGCACTAAACTTCTACAATATTGATTACGTAAATCGGTAGCTAAATGGCCGCGCGGCGGAGCATTAACAACGTCCTGTCGTCTCAGAGCGCATTCGTGACTGACTGTGTGGTGCGCAGGCGCTCTCGGTCGAGCCGGCTTAGACAATAGAAACCAGTTTTATTGTTACTGCTCCGTGCTATCTATTATTCGCTAACCACTATACAATAAGAAAATCGGCCTGTCTGTACGTAATTACAATTTATTATTTTAGTGTTAGTTTGTATATTAAATTTTAGAATTAGTTTTAAGTTTCTATTAGGTTAAGTTAGTATGTAAGTATTATTAATTTATAATGTAAATACACTACTAATTACTAATGCTAATTACTACGATAAATGATTTACTTAGTGCTAGAAATTTACTAAGCTACAATCGATAATTAGAAACAATATTACGCTACGCTACGCTACAGTCTAAATTTATTTACGCTACGCTACATCACCCCCCTCCAGAGACCGTCACTACGGGCGATAATAGTCAGGGAACCTAACTGTACGACCCGATCGGGTTTTCCTGACAGGATTACTTCCGCCATCATCAGGTAAGTTATGTGTGTCAGGCGTTTGAGTTGCGGGTGAATGTGTATGTTGCGTGTCTGTTTGAGGTTTGCGTGTTTGTGGTATGCGTGTTTGAGGTGTATTTGTTTGATGTGTGTGTGTATTCGGCGTGTGATTGTCTGTGTCTTGTAGTATATAGGCTGGTTTAAGTCGGTCTATACTAACTGTGACAGGTTTGCCGTTCACCAATAGTTTGTACACCTTGTCGCCACGTTCTAGTACCTCATGTGGTCCAGTGTATGCTGGCTTTAAGGAACCACATCTTGTGTCATCGCGTAAAAATACATGAGACGATGTAGCCAATTCCTTAAAGATAAACGTTTTACGTTGACCACCATGGCGAGAAGCTGGTAAAGGTTGCAGCTTCTTTGAGAAAGCACGTAATCTTTCGGTAAAATCTGTGATGTCGATGGTGTTATCTGCCTGTGGATCAAACATCTCTCCTGGAAGACGTAATGGTTCACCATAAACTAGTTCAGCAGACGTCGCTTTGAGGTCGTCTTTTTGAGCACAACGTATGCCTAACAAGACGAGTGGCAATATCTCAACCCAATTCTCGCTAGCATGACAGATTATAGCCGCTTTCAACTGTCGATGAAATCGTTCGACCAGCCCATTGCATGCTGGGTGATATGCTGTCGTTCGCCTATGCTGGAAACCTATAATTTGTGAAAGATTTCTAAATAATGCTGACTCGAATTGCCTACCTCTATCTGTCACTATGTCTGTAGGGCAACCAAAACGGGATATCCAACCGCTTATCAAAGCCTTTGCGACTGTTTCAGCTGAAATGTCCTGTAAAGGTATTGCCTCCGGCCATCGTGTGAAGCGGTCCACAGCCGTTAAACAATAACGGTATCCTTGCGATATTGGTAGTGGTCCAACGATATCGATGTGGACGAAAGTGAATCTGGCTCGAGGAACCTGAAATGAACCTAACGGTGAGGTAACATGCCGGGTAACCTTTGAGCGTTGGCAAGCTATGCAGCCACGGGCCCACTCTCGACAGTCCTTTCGGACTCCTGGCCATACAAACCTTTCGGCCACTAGTTTGGCTGTACCCTTAGCCCCTGGGTGACTTAAGCAATGCAAGCTGCTGAATACCGCTTTTCGCAGTTCTTTTGTCACATATGGTCTCAGCGTGTTGCTACTCTCATCGCAGTACAGTTCGGCGTTCGTACCTGGTAAACTTATTTTTCTAAGTCGCAGTGAGTTTTTGGTAGCTAGCAGTTGGTGAAGTTCTTCATCGAATTTCTGTGACAAAGCTAGCTTCTGCAGGTCGACTGGGTGTGAAACCTCCTCCACTCGCGACAGGCTGTCAGCTACGACGTTGTCCTTCCCTGCGATGTGTCTAATATCTGTAGTAAACTGCGATATGTAATCTAGGTGCCGAAACTGTCTTGGTGAGCAATTCGCTTTCTGCTGTTGAAACGCATATGTGAGGGGCTTGTGGTCTGTATAAACCACAAAGTCTGTTGCCTCGATCATGTGCCGGAAATATTTAATGGCTTCATAAATGGCCAATAGCTCGCGATCATAAGGTGAGTACTTTGTTTGTGCAGGGCTCAACTTCCGTGAAAAGAATGCAAGCGGTTGCCACGAACCTTCTTTCAGCTGCTGGAGTACTGCTCCTAGTGCCACGTCTGATGCATCGGTGACGACTGCCAACTTTGCTCCACATTCCGGATGAGCCAACATGGCGGCTTGACAGAGGGAGTCCTTGCAGGCCTGGAACGCTTGAGTTTCCACGTCAGTGAAGTTCACCGGATGGGAACCTTTCACTGAGCCGGTAAGCAACGCGTTCAGAGGCCCTTGAGTTTTAGCCGCTTCGGGGATGAATCGGCGGTAAAAGTTGATCATCCCCAAGAATCTGCGTAACTCTCTTACCGTCTTCGGCAGGGGGTAGTTCTTAATAGCCTCGACCTTGGCTGGTAATGGCCTCGTACCTTCTGCGGAAATAGTATAGCCTAAGAAAGTTACCTCCGAAGCTCCGAAGACACATTTCGAGGTATTGATGACCATGCCGTATTTCCGCAATCTGTCAAACAGCTGCTGTAGGTGAAGCTCATGGGTTTCCTGGTCTTTTGAAAACAAAAGAAAATCGTCGATGTAGGCATAACAGAAATCCAGTCCACGCAGCACCTCATCTACAAATCGCTGAAAAGTCTGCCCGGCGTTACGAAGTCCGAACGTCATGTACGGAAATTCGTAAAGTCCGAACGGCGTAGTGATGGCGGTCTTCTGGATGTCGTCTGGATGGACTGGGATCTGGTTGTACGCTTTGACCAGGTCGATGGTGGAGAAGACGCTGCAACCTGCTAAGCTATGAGAAAAGTCATGAATATGACGAATAGGGTATTTGTCCGGAATTGTGCGTGCGTTCAGAAGCCGGTAGTCGCCGCAAGGCCGCCACCCGTTGTCTCGTTTCGGGGCGAGGTGAAGCGGGGACGACCAAGGTGACTCTGAAGGTCGGCAAGTACCTATCTGCAACATAGCTTCAAATTCCGCTTTAGCTATTTTTAACTTATCAGGTGCAAGCCTACGAGGTGTACAAGCAATTGGCGGGCCAGGCGTAGTGCGTATGTGATGAACAGTGTTATGAGTAGGTGTGGAGTGAAAGCCAGATGGACGAGTGATGTCGGGGTATTTAGCTAGTATGTCGTGATATACTGTGTCACCTGACAACATAACCTTAACAGATGAAATGGCTTCAGCAATCCGTACAGGCGAACCCGGGGCGGTGAGCGTAGTATTACCATCGATGAGGCGCTGTCCTCTAACATCTACAATCAAATTGTAATGAGATAAAAAATCTACACCTATTATCGCCCTAGTAACGTCAGCTATAATAAATTGCCAAGCAAAGTCACGGCGCAGCCCCAAGTTAAGCACAAAATTAATGTACCCGTAGGTGTTTATAACCGTACCGTTTGCTGCACATAATTCATAGTTTGTTTTAGGTCTTTGTTGTTTTAATGCACGGACTGGAAATACACACAAATCACTGCCAGTGTCCACTAAAAATTGAACTTTTGTACGCTGGTCCGTAACAAATAAGCGACCGGCACTTGGGCAGTCGTCGGTCGCGTTAACCGACTGCCCGCTTATTTTTCCGAAAAATCGCATGGTTTGACGCACTTTTCAGCCTTACTTCCGAATTTATGATGATACCAGCAGGTGGGAAACTTTCTGTAATTGCTGAGAGACCTTTTTGATGCAGATCGGTTGCGGTTCTGGTTAGATGACCTCTGTTTTGACCTTGACATTCTGTCTACCTTCGTCATCAAAGCTTCTACTTGGCGGGTTAGTGCAGCAATTTGATGAGAAACAGGATCCGCTCCTGGTGTTGACATGGATGTACCTGCTGCGTGTACCGCTGCTAAGTGTGAAGTAGGAGGGACGACATCGTGAATCTTGTCTGCTAACTCTGCAAGCTCCGACAGTTCAGCCTTATGTTGTGACGCTATGATAGTCTGGGTGCCGCTCGGAAGCCTACTGGTCCAGATAGTCTTCAGAAACTCGTCGGGAACGTCTGGGCCTGCTAGGTGCTGGAGGTGCCGCAGGAATTGCGACGGCTTTCGGTCACCCAACTCCTCGTGAGTCAGCAGCTGCTTCACTTTCTTCTCGCGTGATGCCGACAGCCGTTTGATCAGCTCTGTTTTTAATACCTGGTATTTATCGGGTGAGGCAGGACTGGTAATAATATCTTCTACCTCCGCTGCGTGCGCCGGGTCCAAGTGAGCCATCGTGTAGTGGAACTTCGTTGTTTCTGTTTTTATGTTAGAAAGCTCAAATTGGCTCTCTAACTGCGCAAACCACAGTGCTGGCTTCTCCGGATAACACGGTGGCATCTTTATTCCGACTCGGTTTAACAAAGGCGGGTTGCCGCCATCTTGACGCTCGTCGTCTTTCCCCATATTTCTTTGTGTTCAACTCGGGTCACCAGATGTGGGGTTGTAATAGAAGGAGAATGGCAGGGATAGACAAAACAAGCGAGTGTTCAAGCAAGCACTATTATTGCGATAAAGCACTAAACTTCTACAATATTGATTACGTAAATCGGTAGCTAAATGGCCGCGCGGCGGAGCATTAACAACGTCCTGTCGTCTCAGAGCGCATTCGTGACTGACTGTGTGGTGCGCAGGCGCTCTCGGTCGAGCCGGCTTAGACAATAGAAACCAGTTTTATTGTTACTGCTCCGTGCTATCTATTATTCGCTAACCACTATACAATAAGAAAATCGGCCTGTCTGTACGTAATTACAATTTATTATTTTAGTGTTAGTTTGTATATTAAATTTTAGAATTAGTTTTAAGTTTCTATTAGGTTAAGTTAGTATGTAAGTATTATTAATTTATAATGTAAATACACTACTAATTACTAATGCTAATTACTACGATAAATGATTTACTTAGTGCTAGAAATTTACTAAGCTACAATCGATAATTAGAAACAATATTACGCTACGCTACGCTACAGTCTAAATTTATTTACGCTACGCTACAAGCGCAATGATACAAATTGGAAGGATCTGGTCCGCCACTGGCACCGGACCAATAGTGGTGCCGCTGTACGCGGTGCCTCATTAGGCTCATAGGACGAGTCATGTTTTGTACATAACACTAAATTTTAACTTACAACTTGGCTTCGGTTTGTGTTTGAAAATAACATTTGCTGTAATAAGTAACAGAGACCTAGCTAGTACCTATATATGTATTTGTATTGTCTGTACAACAGTGAAGTCACTTATTCGTTCCATACATCCATGTGGTAGGCAAAATAATATTTGGAGCAAGGCAAAATAATACCTTTTTTTTTCTCTCATCAATACCCTAAATTGATGAAGAGAGTGGTTTGATGACTAGTACCTAGGACCTACAGAATTATTTTTTATCTTTTAGTACACTTTATTTTCAATTAAACCGTTTAACTTAAAAGATTTTTTACTCATTTTTAATTTATTTCAACAGTAATACAAGACTACAGTCGTTAAAACCAAGTCAGAGGCCATTGTGCAGTTTGAAAACTCTGACACAAGGGTTAGTCAAGTTTGTCACACACTTGAATACACCTACACGATAAGAAGAAGAATAGTAAAAAAATATGAGCTTGTGAATTTAGTTTCTTTTTTATATATAAACTCAACACACTCAAAAACGCATGATCATGTTTCTTATGTCTTATTGGGTCCCTTAGGAAACAGTCAAAGGCAGACATAAACACACCCAATCCGAGCACATAAGGTCCGTATTAGAAATCGCAACTCAGACTGATCTATACTTGAGTAGCAGTCGTCTTTGTCATTTTGATAGTGAGAGAAAGAGACAATCAATACTTAAGTATTAATCAAGACTTGAGACTAAATATTATAGTAAGATACAATTTTGCATGCTCTACCAGGAATAGAACACGAAATCATATGTTCACAAGCAGTGTAAGTATTCTGAATAATTTTCGCCGTTAAAAACGTATGAGTCTCCGACTTCAATCCCAACAACAGTTTGCACAAAGTCCATAACTAGTATTTTTTGCAGACTACAATGCCTATTAGCAGATAACCACAATCGAAAATGTCACTCATTTATTTAGATGATGTTCTGGTTTGTAGTATTTTTTGTTTTTGTTGATTTTTTTAAAAGCGCTGAATCATTTTCGATAAAATATGTATCGGACCACCTCTGGAGTATACTCTTTCGAACAAAAAACGAATTTTGAAAATCAGTCCATAATTGGCAGAGAAATCGGTGAACATACATTTAAAAAAAATACATACAGTCGAACATAGAACCTCCTCCTTTTTTGAAGTCGGTAAAAAACTCTTTCCTGCTGTCATTACCATTGAACTAAACCTTTGGTCAATTATTTCTGTAATCATGTAAATTACACTAGAATTTGTACGATTATTAAGGTTTCATGTATTTGTAATAAATAGGCCAACAGATAAAAGCAAAACAGAGATCCTTATCGCAATAATAACATACGGAACAGTAAAACACGGGTGGTAAAGTAATAGCTCAATAATGTGGTGTTAGGCGGACAGTAAAACCATTAGCCTTGTCTATATTTTAGTCTAATGTGAGCTGTAAAAGACCGCAAAAGTACAAACTAATTCATGGAATTGATCTAAAAAAAAATGTTTTTAATTCATACTAGATTTTTGTGTCTTAAAAATTTGTTATACTCTGTTTTATGGAGTTTCAAGATAGCTAACCAAGATGCGTGAAATAATTTGGTCGTTTCTATCGCCTTCTCTTTTTATCGCATAGCGTCAGTACGGAAAAAAAAATGTCGCGCATCTGTATTACCTATGCAAGACTGGCTCTACAGATTTTAGTGGAATTCACAGGTTGATTGGGTCTATCAGTTTAAAGCTAGGAAAACAGTTCTGCAAATCAATAAAACCGGCCAAGTGGGAGTCGGACTCGCGCACAAAGGATGCGGCAAAAAAAACACGTTTGTTGTATGGGAGCCCCCTTAAATATTTACCTATTTTATTCTGTTTTTAGTATTTGTTGTTATAGCGGCAAAAGAAATACATCATTTGTGAAAATTTCAACCGTCTAACTATCACGGTTCATGAGGTACAGCCTGGTGACAGACGGACAGACGGACGGACGGACGGGCAGCGGAGTCTTAATTAGGGTCCCGTTTTACCCTTTGGGTACAGAACCCAAAAAAGATGGCGCTAGCAAAAAAACAGCTCGGTATGCATATTGGGTATGACCAAAACAAATATTAATATTTGTTCAAGAAAACGAAAATGAAGATATTTTATCAACGGTAGTATCTGAAACGTATCGTCTGTATTTATGATAGGCAATTTATTTCATCTGTACAAACAGGACAATATGTCGGAACGGATCGGCATTATACGTCAAGAGAAGTAATATCTCCGTGAAAGGTTGCCACAATTAGTGGAAACTCGGGGAATTCGGAGAATATTGTTTGAATGTTACATAAATATATTAGAGTATTTACTTTTCTCAGTAAATAATTTTTGTTGAGAATATTTGTTTGAGATTCTTTACGTTATTTGTAACTGTTGTCTTTTTTTCGCTTGTCGCAGCGAAAAGAATCTAGAATATGAAAAGATTAATTAAATAAATGGTTCTGCTTCTTATTTAACGGATTTAGGTTGTATTCCATTGTAAAAAGAGTATATATCTCCCAAAAGAGTATATCTCAAAAAAAACACCAAAGATAGCCTACCCCGTTAGGGGTTACAGGCGTGGGCGTATGTATGTATGTAAACAGAGGAAATTTTCTGAGTGTGATTTCGCCCTAGCAAAACCTTATAAGTATTTTAAAATACTAATTGAGAATTCCGTCTTTTCATTTTATTTCTGTTGAAATGTTTTTGTTCCTGTGGAACCTAATTCGCAACAGAAATACTTCGGACAACACTAACTTGTATTAAGGCGACTACAGCACCTAAATTACGATTTTATGATGCGTAGATAAGCATGACGCATTGCATGAAATCGAAGAAAAAAAAATACTAGCATAATATTCAGGACATAAACTAGATAAGTATTTTGCTGAAAACATGATTTAGCACTTATGGTTCGATAGAAAAAGCTCACAAAGTCACCTCTAAATACCCATTATTGTGTATCTTTTAAGCTGTAAAAACGATAATAAAATGCACACAGGAACTTGAATTTTCTATCAAAATGTTCGTGACTGAACACTCTCGAGAAGTAGGTAACGCATTTTTCGATTTAAGCTGTTACCTTTCCATAAATCTCATTTTTCTAACTTTCGAACATGTTTTTACGCACGTACGCTTTCATAATCCGTAAACTTCGTGTATCGACACTGTTCGCACTACCGGCCCAGGCCTGTTGAGAGACGGAGATGGCACTATTCCTATATGTGCTGCCTTTATCGGGTGCTGTAGTCGCCTTATAGCTAATAAATTAATACTCTTGAAAAAAACATCCCGTACTTTTACGTAAATACTAATCTCCTTGTCAAATGCAGTAAACAAAAGTGAATTAGACTCATTGGATACAATTACAGCAATTACAGAAATTACGGATCAGTTTGAAATTACAGAGAATGGTCTGTAATCTGTCTGCGGAAGGACTGTGTGACTACAATGGCGGTCGTGACGTCACATCCGGCCTAGTGATGGATAGCCTTTTTGGAACCGCTAACTGCTTCATTTATTTTACTGATAAATTGTTTTAGCAACTACTGTGACAAACTAATGTATTTTAAAGCATTTTCTGGTTGAGTGGTTGAAGTGCTGTTACCTAATTTAATGCTCGTCGATTACTGCATTCCAAGCACAACCCGTGAGTCGCGCCTCTTCGCTGCGGTTCACATTTAGATCACCGTAATTTTTGGAATTTGACAGTCTGTCAGGCGCAATCTTTTGTGTAAGGATGCTATTCAGTGGTCTTCACTCGCATATCAAGGAACCTGCTCGTGGTGAAATCCACTGTGGTCAAATGTCGAAATTTGTTATTTCCCATAGGGCCGTCGGCGTCGCCTGAGTGGCGGATCTTACTAGGCCTGTTTACATTGTTTAGAATTGTTTACATCGCGGTTTAAATACAGAATACGAGAACGCTTAAATACCTAAGAAAATCTATTTAGACTTCCAGTTAAAATCCATTTATTAATTTTGGATCAGATAACCGTATGTCAGATAAGATGGCGAAATCTAAAAATGTATATATATATATATATATCAGTGTAAAAATTTATGTCTTTCGTACCCCATTCTTCAATGGTAAAATGTGTTGTACCATGTTTATTATTTTCTCTTATTTTGTCAGCCCATATACGTCGTCCACTCCGAGGGGCACGGGCCTCCCTTAGAAACACGAAGGGGATTAAGGCCATAGTCCACCACGCTGGCCAAAATGCGGGTTGGTGGACCGCTCGTCTCTCCAAAACGAATTTTCTTAGATTCTTAGGTTTCATCACGATGTTTTCCTTCACGTTGAGCAAGTGATAATTAGAAATCCGTTCATAAATCCGAAAAGACGAATTTAGTGGTACAGGTCCGCACTAGGATTTGAACCCACGACCTTCGGATTACAAGTCTGGCTCATTACCAACTGGGCTATCTCCGCTTATTTATTATTATTTGAAGACCAAGAGAATAAATTATTCTATTCTAATCCTTCGTAACTCCCATCCCTAATCCTACTCATTTGATTAAGATCAGTTACGCCAGTCATGTGTTGGTCAGCAGTCGTGGTTCTGTTTCTGGGAGTGGGGCAGAGTGATGCAGCGCCCTGGTGGGGATCTGCTGTGTACTACCGAGTCCTGGTTGACTCCTTCAAGGACACTGACGGGGATGGGTTGGGGGATTTGAAAGGTGGGTTTTGATTTTGTGAAAAAAAAAGATAAGAAGAGATACTAATTAAAAATATATAGATTTACGAGTAGATAAAAAAGGGCTGCCTTCAACTAGTGAGATTTAGAATATAAATCTGCGTATGAAATTTTCCCCTAAAACACAAAATTATCAAAAAATGGATGGATAAGTAGATAAAAACTTCATTCAAAGTACTATTATTTATTCTGTGATTTAATCTTATTCTAAATTAATGATTTAATAAACAAAGTAATACAATCTATCCCCGGCTTCTCGTAACATTGGACAATCCCTACTTAATATTATTATTGCGAAAGTAACTCTGTCTGTCTGTCCGTCTTTCACAACTAAACTGCTGAACCGATTTTGATGAAATTTGGTACAGAGATTTATAGCCTGGAAAAGGACATTTATCCCACAGTTGAACACGATATAACCTGTAGTCCACGCAGGCGGAGCCGCGGGCAGAAACGATTTATTTTTTTAAATTTCTTCAGGAAAATAATTTAATTAATTACTAAATTCTTTTTTTTTTCATTTTCTGACCCGGCTGCGTATGGCACTCAATATCTGAGTTTTCAATTATATTTCAGGTATAACAAAACAGCTAAGTTACGTGAAGGCTTTAGGGGCAGATGCCGTCATCCTGTCTCCCATCAGCGCCAGGAGTCCTGACTGCAGCAAGCCAGGGCTGGTGGACTTCGCAGAGGTAGACCGGAGGTATGGGGACCTGGATGCGTTCAACTCTCTGATGGAGAAAGCTAAGACCTTGGGTGAGGTTCGGACACAGACCTAAATCGAGATAGACGAAAAGAGCGCTTCAAACTGTATGAGAACCTAGCGTGTCGAATTTTTCGTAGGTACTTAAGATGACGTCACAAGCAAGATTTAGTGATAGGAAATCAAAACCGCGCGGAAACGATTCAACGGATAATAATGTAAATCCGGTTAAAATCGATTATCATTTACGGCATAGGTCTCTCAAGCGGACTGACTTAAGTCCGACAAAACTGTGACCGTAGATCACAATTTTTACTTGCAAGGTAGGTAAACTTTTACCGTCTATCTCGATATAGGTCTGTGGTATCTGAAGTGTTTTGAAATTGACTTCTGTATGAAGGTTATTGAATGAATGGCTTCTGGGGCAAGATATGGTCAAGGATTTAACAAGCTCACCCAGAAGAAACCTATTCACTCGAACCTTAAAGAGTCCAGGCTTATGAGCTCGGCGAATCTTCGAAAACTCTACAAGATAAGGATGGTACTTCGCAGTGCGTCTGGATGTCCCATAGAAGAAAAGGGCAGGCGGAATAATCTCATCCAGCTCCTGGGCATACTCCCTGGAGAATATCTTATATCTGAATATATAAATCAAGAAACTGACTGATTAACTGATATATCAATGCACAGCCTAAACCACTGGGTTCATGTAGGTTTCTTATGAAGTCTAGGAGTACACTAAGATGGGATTCTATTCTCAAAAACAGATGGTCCAAAGTTTGTATGGAAAAACAAGATAGACTATTTCACTTGAAACTTCACAGGAGTACTCCTGTCTATAAATAAATAAACACGTGTTTCAGGGTTTTTCAGAATTCAATCCCTGAAAGAGGGAAATGAAGAGGGAAATAAAATTCAAAGTCTGAAAATCAACATGGGTATATATGGTTTATTGGGTCGCTGATTTCTAAAATAACAACGATTTGAAAATCCAACTTGGTGGTCGTGAAATACCTTCATTCCCTGTTGGGGTGCGATGGGGTTGAAATGTGTAAAATAATATGGATGTCTTTTTAAGGTTTTTTGGAGGTTGATTACGAAAATGACGTTGATTTTGAAATTTGATCTAGTGGACATGAAAATTCTTAAAAGTATATCCTGCTCTGTCCTGTCCTGCTCTAAAACCTACCAATCTATGAGCAACGACAAGATGTCTATATTTTTAAAATTCAACTGGATCTTGAATTCCAGGGTAAGACCCGCATTTTGTTAATAAAAAATTACCGCCAGCAAAAGCTAGTTTATAAATGAATGAATAAACGAATTTATTAATTCATTTTTTTAGGTCACCTCTTCTCACTAGTGGACTACAGCTATGAACAGTATGAACGCTATCCAACTTGTATTATACATGTATTATTATATTATTAAAATCTCGTGGTACAAATAACGACGCGTCAAAGTTTCTGAAAATTTCCGCTAGGTGGCGCTGCTAGTACTCTAGAACGCGGTATCGTTTGGTTCACGCCGCCGATTATAGTAATTATGAAGATAGAGAAGGTATGTCACAATTAAGGAGTCAATTAATATTTTTTGAAAGCGCATTGTTTCAAATAAAGGTCGTCTATCGATCGGTACGCAGTGTGCTCATAGGAATTTATAATGACTTAATTTTTTAATTAATTATCAACTCATACATGACTAAGGAGTCACTTTACGGGATGACCAGAGCGGGCCAGCCATACTACAGTGTGTTTATATTCTGAGTTATACAGGGTGTAAAAGACAGCTTAGCAAAAACTGAAACCCTGGACTCAGACAATCATTCTGAATGATTTTCCAGTAGAATTTTTCTCCGGATCAATATTTTTTCATGTTTTTTAATATTTTCAGATTATATTTTTTATTATTTAATTGAATACACTCCAATTTGCAGAAAAAAAATCATAACAACGTAAATTAACACCAAAACCAGCAATGTACATCGCACTCCGATAGCAGCGCGGCGCGGGGCGTATGCCCACTCAAGATTATCTTACGGCGTAATTGTATGGGGTAACTGTACTGATGCAGAAGAAATCTTCATGCTCCAAAAGAAATGTATAAGGATACTCACTAATATTGATCAAATGCAATCTTGTAAACCTTTTTTCATTAAACATAAAATATTAACGCTTACTTGTTTATACATACTTGAAGCATGCAAATTCATTAGAAAAAACCCAAAATTCTACACCCCAATAACAGGATTTAAACGAAATAACCGAAACCACAATAAACTGCAAGTTCCCTTCTCTAAATTAAAGTTAGTTACTTCCGGACCACATACTATGCTGATAAGAATTTATAATCATATACCCAATAACATTAAAAATTTACAAAAAAATCATTATTTATTAAACATCTGAAGTCCTAGATCTTATTGATAAATGTTACTATAGTATTAAGGAATTCTTTAATGATGTCAACTAAAGAAATGTAAAACTAAGACTTGTTCCTCTCGTGCTGGTGACACATAAATAGTTTATATACCTAAATACATATAGTGAATATTTGATAATTTAAGTTAAAATTGTATAATTTTTGAGTTTATAAAATTGTTTATCCTATTTAATTAAGGTAGTAAGTAAGTAAGCTCTCTCCAGAATTGCTGTGCCCTTGCAGGGCGTCACATGAGACTAAAACTTATTATATCTTTAAGGTATATTTTAAGCGCGCGCGGAGCGCGGTTTTACGATACGTTGCGTAGCGCCAAATTAGGTAAATAATAAAACTCCTTAACATGACGTTTCCGGGAAAAAATAATTACTTATAGCTGATGAAAGTTAAGGGTAGATTCCACAATTTTTAAGTATTTGTTAAGCTGTCCTTTACATACTATATGTTTCAATTTGTAATTAACTAATTAAATAAATAATGTCGGTCGCGGTGAATTTTCTATCTTCACTTTCCTAGCGGTTCCCGTTTGATCGCGAACACCCACAGGGGGCGTTCATTAATTACGTCAGGTTTTTTTGACGATTTTTTGACCCCCCCACCCCCTCGGTGAGATTTGGAAATTTTTAAAAGTGAAATTTCAGGGAGAGTTTAAAAAGTAAAAAAATATGGAAAGACTGTGAGGAATATAGTCTAAAGCAGGGCTTTCCAAACTTATTCGTACTGTGACGCCCTTGGGACTTTGCTATTTTTTTGCGACGCCCCTCAACCCAGCCTAGTAACAGGTTATCACAAAAGCACTATTTGAACATTTATAATTTTTACTAGCTTTCCGCCCGCGGCTCTGCCCGCGTGGACTACAGGTTATATCGTGCCCAACTGTGGGATAAAATATAGCCTGTTTCCTTTCCCAGGCTCTAATTTATCTCTACCAAATTTCATTAAAATCGGTTCAGTAGTTTAGGCGTGAAAGGCGGACAGACAGACAGACAGACAGAGTTACTTTCGCATTTATAATATTAGTAAGGATAGTAAGGATTAGAAAATAAGAACGAAATCAAAACATAAGCACAAAAATAAAAAGAGATATTTATGTAACTGGCTGGTTAATGTGAGGGTTGTGCTTGCTTTTCTGAGCATAGCTTATGAAACCGGGGCTCCAGTTTAGGTATTGCCACTCTCATTTCTTTTTCTGAGTCTATGTTTGACCTGTACTTCGCACTAGTACGAAAGTAGCAAATGATAATAAAACCTTTAATGCCGCAGTACTGATGACACGATATTCATGAGAAACTGAGCTCCAAAATTCAAACAGGATTGTCGTATTGAAGCTTTAGGCTGGAATCACAGGACAGTTCTATTAGTTGTTCTTCTTCCTCAGTTGAAAGTGTCAATGGTGTGGGTGATTGGAAAGGGTTTCTGACCCACAGTCATATCCATACTAATATTATAAATGCGAAAGTAACTCTGTCTGTCTGTCCGTCTTTCACGCCTAAACTACCGAACCGATTTTGATGAAATTTGGTACAGAGATAGATTAGAGCCTGGGAAAGGACATAGGCTACATTTCTCAAAGTGTACGCTTAATGATAACAAGTGTTGTGTAAACATAATTTTTAAAGAGGGATCAAGGATTTCTAATGATTTTTCTCGTAGAATACCTTATGCCCGGCACTCACTCGACTCGGTCGTATCGACAAGCGACGCCCCTGGGACAAGGCCGCGACGCCCCAGGGCATCGCGACCCACAGTTTGGGAAGCCCTGGTCTAAAGCGTTACGAAGTCAGCAAGTCTTTGATATAAATATTTTTGAAACCTTCTTCTTTCCTCAGAACTGAAAGTGGTGATAACGTTGCCTCTACCAAGCGTCAGCGTAGCTTCAGAATGGTTCAACTCCAGCGCTGGTGGTGTGCCAGGATTCGAAGATCGGTTACTATGGAATGAAGGGAGCTCGGATGACCCGCCCCCAGTGAGTAGACTTATAGACTTGAGATATATAGATATATGGATATATGGTTGTGGAGGAAGCCACAAATCTCATTCCGCTGTCTGTTTGCTTAGATCTCTAAAACTCCTCAACATATTTGAATGCAGTTTTCAGCAATAGATAGAGTGATTCAAGAGGAAGGTTTATTTATTCCCAAAATTAAGTCAGTTATGTATTAACTGTTGACTTTACTGGATTAACGGAAACTAATGAATGTATCATCATATCAACCACAAAAAATCTACTGATGGATATGGGTCTCCCAAATAGGGGGGCATTTGCCATACTCGCCACAATGAATGTATAGAATTATGTTACTCACTCTGTATATAAATAAATAACAATAAATACGTATTAACATAGAAAAACTAATATTTGCTCGTATAAAAGTTGGAAACCTACAATTTGCAAGTCTATGGAAACCATGGACTTCATTTAAACATAACCGTTTTCAATTTCTTTTTAAAATTGATGCTAAGAAGCTTAAACATAGTTTCCTCCTATTAACACCGAATAAAAACTAAATGCAAATTACAAACACGTGTAATAATTTCGAAATCCTAAATTTTTGCGAAAGTTGTTTCGAAGCCCGACAAATTAACAAAAATCCAAGATTGTTTTTTCTTTGTGAGACGGATTCAGTGCCAAACAAAAATGGAAAACTGAGTGTTATGAGAAAAACACGTCATTGTCTGAAAACTCTGGCAAAGTAAAACCGAGTTTGAAGTAACGCCATAACACCATCAACAATGGTATCTTTTGTGAAGTTTAAAAAATACGCTCATAAAGGTTAAAAGTCTCCCGAAACTGTCATAATGGAGACCGTGGCTCGGCCTTATAGCCCATTACAGTATACATCTTTAGCTCTTAGCTGATGGATGCCGATTGAACTTGGTGCTCGTATTTTTGTGTACTGTGTCATCTAAAGTACTCTCTTCATTTATGGCTAAGCTGTCCTCAGGCGATCATTTCATAACTTCTTCAATATTTATCTCCAAGCAAGTGCATATGATACCTATATGGACTTTTTTGAGCTTTGATAGCTAAGGACGTTTCCGATCTCACACAGTAGCTGCTTAAATTATCAGTCAAGATGCACAGGCCTATTGGTGGACTTTGGGACAGAGTGCTTACTATGAAGCTAGGAAAGGGCTTCAAAATTTTGCCCTTTTCAAACTTGCAAAAGACAAAATATTTAAAAAAACAAACGGCTGTTTAGGATTCATCAAAGTACTCAAAACTGCCAAAAACAAATGACGATTTTTTTCCATCCTCAGGCGGAGGACGCTATCACTTGGATCTGGCACGAACCCCGCAATGCTTATTACGGCTCCATCAATAACGAATCAGTCCTGAACTTCTGCTCTGAGGCTGTCACAGCTGCTTTGTCATCAGCTCAATGCGCCTGGATCCGTCGAGGAGTAGCAGGGGTACTCCTTAACCCTGATCATCCCAGGAACCAAGAATGTGGGGAGAAATTACTAAGGAAAATGGCTGCTGAAGCCATCAGTTGTGCAAGATCGTCTAACTTGGATCTGCCGTAAGTTGAAGAACAAAATGTCTGTGAAAAAGGCATGTACAAAAAAAGCAAGTTTTTTTTAAACCTTCGCGCGATTCTTGCACACACGTGTGTGCAAGATTTGTATCGCACGCGCCTTATTGCGTTTATAAACTTTTAATAAGCAGTTGACTGTTTCATTCATACTACTGGAAAGACCGATTTTGAAGCGATTTGTTTGTTTGAAAGCTGTCGTCGTAATCGAGATGGTTCTTGGCTATATTAGGTGACTTTTGATTAGGTAGCGAAAATATAAATGTGAATCAGGGTCACTAAATTGGACATCATTTCCCAAGGAAAACAGGTGGAACTATTTTTAAAAAAATCGCCTGTTCATACGGCGTGTGCGAACAGCTAGCCCATTTGCTTTTGTATGAGAAGTTAAACATTCTTTCGAGAATTTCACTTATTTTCTTTAGTTTCTTGAGGAGAATCAGCCACTTAAGTTTCGCTAACTAATTTACTGACAAAACATGCTGTCGTCACAATTATTCTTCAAGGTTTTTCCAAATCACCGCTGTTGAATCTCAACAGCATATGCTGAGTCAGAACCCATTCACTGACACAACACTGTTGACAATGCTATGCTTTATTTTACTAACTTTGTGCTTTATTGTGTTTCTTCTTATTGTTTTATTTGTGTTTTGTGTAGTGAATAAATGTTTTCTATGTCTATGTCTAAATAATTCTGATCAATTTTTCTTTAGTTTTTGGAAGCCAACCAAAACTCTTTTCCGTACATAGAGCCACCTAATCCAGGCCGGTTTATTTTTATCTTGTTTCGTATCAAATGGATCGTTCTGCGGTCCCACACCCTCTTTTAATTAAACTTATTTATGTTCATCCAAAAGGTACTTTGACCATTCGGTTGTGCGGTCAATACTTAATTAATATTGAATCATTTTACGGAGATACTTTTTAATTTCCTTTAGTTATTAACACTCGAGGAATTAAACAAGTTTCATACTAACCATTAATATGATTAAAGGCAAGTAGGTGGTCCTTCAACTTGTAAGGGTACGAACACGTTTTCTAAAGTCACTTCTACGTAAACTGGGTCCCAAAGAGAGGACAGATTGTAAGATCTACCAGAATGTAAAGGAAACTTAAGCGGTTTAGCTTTGGTAAAGACGTTCAAACTTAACAATGATACCAGTTAAAGAACTCGAGAATTTTGGTTTTCGACGGAAACTAGGTACCCTACTACGAGTTCTCTTTTAATATCATAAACTGCACAATACTCATATAGAGAATATTATGCTAACAACGCTAAATAAGTAATAACAATATTAAACGTAATAAGACAAGGACATCAAGTCTGTGGATGCACAATAAACTGCACAATAAATAAAAAAACCTCAGAATACTTTTTGTTAACTGTACCTCGCTAGACAGTAAAGGCGTGACCATGAACGTATTTTTTTAATACTTAAAATTCCACAGGGTAGTCTTAGTAGAGACATCATTAAGTCCAGAAGAAGCAGCACGATACTACTCAGACGGTGGGGTTGGAGCCAGCAGCGTTCTGAGCAACGCCTTGACTTCCTCAACAAGGAAGTCAGCTCCTCAACTGGCTCTGGCCTTCCATGCCGCCCTTCTGAATACACCTCAAGATATGATGCCCACTTGGATGGTGAGTCGACGAAGAAAACCAAATTTAATATGATTTTTAGAAGTTTGACTTAGACATAGACACAACATTTATTCACTCAAAATACACAGCACATGTTACATAACAAACAAAGTAAAAGACAACAGATTTTTTTACAAAAACATTGACAAACAAGCAATAAGATGTGTGATGTAATATGTGTCGTGTCGTCGAGTATGTGTGTGACGATGAAAAACCCTAGGCTCGGCATATATCACAGCAAACAACTTAAACGTTCCGTTTTAATTTCAAGAACATTTCAGATATTTCACCTTTAAAAGTTAATCTTTAAATTAACTTTTCGAAAGGTAAGGCATATAGGCCCCGAGCTGCGTATAAACCATTCATTGAATTGAAACCATTCATTCCCCCCCGGATCTCCGTCGAGTACGGACGCACTTTATTAAAACTCTGTATTCTATTCAATTACATTTAAAATTCCGCAATAATTTTAGTTAGAATCCGTGAAATTACACACAATACCAAGTTGGCATAAGTTGGAAGGAGTCTACAGCTGACCGAAACCACATCTTAAGAGCAGGACGACGTGAGACGCACAGCTCTGCTTCTACCGTGTTGAGCGAAGAAGACATCAAAAACAAGTGAGAGGAAAGTACTTACATCGATTGCGCGTTCACTTGTTGCTCACCTAAGCCACGCCCACCACCCTACCACCTGCGTGTGCGCCGATACTAATATAACTATCCTATCTATACATCATCAAAACTAGGCCTAAATAATCCCCGCTGCAATCTTCCGTCGGCAAAAATAGGCCTACGCTCCGTTCATTTTTGTTTTAGACTTGAACAAAATGCCACTAAAACGCACTCCGCCAAACTCAGATAAAAAAACGAGCACAAATAACACTTCTCCTTTAAATTCTTCCGATAGACACTTGAATACACCGAAATTAGATGACAGCGCAGACCAGGATGACCTATTTGTTTCCCAAAGAACTCCGAGCAATCAAAAACTTTTAGAAATTCTAAATAACATCCAAAAATCTCAGACACTGAAATTTTCCCAATTGGAATCGTGCATGGAGGCGATCAAACAACAAAATGTAGAACTGAAAAATTCCCTTGAATTTTTTTCGGCGAAATACGACGACCTTTTGATCCGGATGGAAAAAGTCGAAAAGGAAAACGTCATTCAAAAAAAACACATACAAAACCTCGAGATCAAAGTAGACCAGCTGGAAAAAAAAGGTGTTGCTTCCATGTTTGAGATCCGTGGCGTCCCTATCATGGAACCCGAGAGCAAGCAGGTCTTAGAGAAATATGTCATGAATTTAGGCGATACAATCAAACATAAGATCTCTGACAGTGAGATTCAAGACATTTACAGACAAAAAGTAAAAGATTCTGATAAATTGGGCACTATTGTTGTGACAGTTGGGTCAACCTCGTTGAAAGAAAACATTTTGAAATCTGTAGCTAGCTTTAACAAACAAAAGAAAAAAGAAGAAAAACTGAACACCTTGCATCTTAAACTAACCTGCCCGCCAAGGCCCGTATACATTGGAGATTGCCTGACTTCTAGGACTAGAAGACTATTTGCACTTGCTAGGAATTTAAAGCAATCGCAAAACTATGCTAGTTGTTGGACGGCTTACGGGAAAATTTATTTACGAAAAGCAGTTGGTATGCCAGCTCAGCGCATAACGAGCGAGGAGGATATACTCGATCTAGTTCAAATATGACTAGCGCTGGGCTGCTATTATGCTGTAATTAAAACTTTATTTTTATTTGATTTTTTATATTATACTAACCACTCATTATTCTCAACCAGAACACTACTCAAACTCCACTTCATCTACACAACACTTTCACCTAAACTCAGGCACACGCTTCGCAATGGTATCATAATTGTAATCTTGCCTATTAGTTGGACTTGTAAGTCAGAAGGTTTTTCCAAAAAAATTCGCGGACGTAAATAAGCTGCTTAACTGCATCGATGATCTACAGCTGTCTTCAGTATATAAAGACTGTGAACCGGAGGAGTGCATTGGTATGATTAAAAATCCAAATTCATACATCAAGATTTTACACCAAAATATTAGGAGTATTAATAGAAATTTTGCTGAGTTATGTGTGCTTTTTACACGACTCCGTGAATGTTATGACATTGTCGTTCTGTCAGAATGCTGGCTGTCTTGTGTTTCTAATCTTCCCAAACTTAAGGATTTTTCCGTATTTTCAAGCTTGAGGAATCACAACCAGAATGACGGAGTCGTTATTTTTGTAAGGAACCGTTTTTCTGTCTTAGTAGAAGAACCAGTTTTGGCAGAAGCAAGTTGTTTATTAGTTAAACTTGGCCATGATACTATAATATTAGCAGTTTACAGACCCCAATGCTTTAAGCAAACAGATAGTTTTTTACAATCCCTGTCTCAGTTATTGAGTCAAACTAGAGGTTTTAAAAACATTTTTATAATTGGGGATATAAATATAAACATAAGAAAAAGTCACAATGACTCAAGCAACTATTTGGATATTCTTGTTTTCCATGGAATGTACCCGGCCTATTTTGAGCCCACAAGAGGAAATAGCTGCTTGGATCATGTAATTCTAAAAACAAAACTACCCTCTTATTCTTTCATTTTAGAAACCGCTCTCACGGATCATGATGCCGTTCTCTTCTGCTTTAAAATAGAACAAAAGAATTTTACAAAGAGCCCTGTACGTAGTCAACTAAATTTTGATAATCTTTTAGAAGATTGTAAACGCTTAGATTTCTCGCAATTACATTTATTAAATATTAATGATGCTGTTACATTATTTATACAATTAATTCAAAATATCTTGCTTAAAAATACAATTTCTTTTAAACTGCCGCGATCAAAAACTACTCGAAAACCTTGGATCTCAGTAGGCCTATTGAGATGCATACGAAACAGAGATAGAATGCACTCAAAAATAAAGAAGGATCCGCAAAATGGTGTGTTGATAACTACTTACAAAAGATACCGAAACTTCTGCAATGACATCCTAAAAAAGTGCAAAAGACAATATGAAAAAGATGAACTTAATGCGTCTAAAAATAATAATAAAAAACTTTGGTCAACAATAAAGGATATAACCAACCTTAACAGAAAAAGTGACAGCTCAAATGCACTGCTCTCTGTCAAACCTACTAAAGAATTGGCTGTTAATGAAGTCAATAACTTTTTTGGTAGTATAGGTTCCCAACTGGCAAACCGAATTTCCACTCGCACCTGTGCTCCAGATGTGGGTGAGGACTATCACATTAGCGACTCTTTTGTGCTCCTGGGTACCACTGAGGAAGAGGTTGACAGAATAATCTCAAACTTAAAAATTGATAGTGCCCCAGGCATTGATGGGATTACAAACAAGGTACTTAAGTCTTTAAAAAAGTATATAGTTCCTCCTCTTACCCAGTTATTTAATCGCTGCCTAGATACAGGAAGCTTCCCTGAGGTACTTAAGAGAGCCGTTGTTATTCCGATACACAAGGCTGGGAAGAGAGATTGTGTTGATAACTACCGCCCGATCTCACTGTTGCCATCAGTTTCAAAAATTCTTGAAAAATTAATTAACAACAGATTAAACTGTTATTTAGAATCTAAACATATCTTATCAGATGCTCAATATGGATTTCGTAGAAACAGATCTAGCGAAGATGCAGTACAAACTTTCATACAATTTGTAATGGATAAGTTGAATAATAAAACAAAATGTCTCACAATATTTTTAGATCTGGCTAAGGCATTCGACACAGTCTCTTTCCCCATCCTCCTACGGAAACTTGAAAAGATAGGAATTAGAGGTACTCAACTGGAACTGTTCCGAGATTACCTAACCAATAGGACCCAATGTGTCAAAATTGATAACTGCATAAGTAATAGTTTTCAAATTCGTTATGGGGTTCCGCAGGGTAGTGTTTTGGGGCCAACCCTATTCTTGTGTTACATAAACGAGCTTTGTAATATGAGGATTAACAACTGTAAAGTCCTAACATATGCTGATGACACATCTCTTACGTTTTATGGTGATTCGTGGGAGGAAGTGTTTTCTTATGCTCAGAAGGGATTTGATCAGGTATGCAGTTGGCTTGCCTCAAACTCATTAACTCTGAACACCTCTAAGACCAAATACGTTGCATTTGCTCTTAAAAACCCTCCATATCCGCCCAGCTCCACTTTCAACATTATAGCTCATACCTGCAGCAATAGAACAAGTCTCGACTACAGCTGCCATTGCCCAAAACTGGAAAATACCATTAAAATGAAGTACCTTGGGTTGATAATAGACAATAAATTGAGCTTTGAAGAACATATTACTGCTACAGCTCAAAAAGTTCGCAAGCTGACATATGTCTTTAAACAATTGCGACATGTGGCAGATGCGAATCTTATCAAGTCTGTCTATGTCTCCCTGTGCCAGTCTGTAATTGGTTACTGTATATCGTCTTGGGGTGGTGCTGCGAAATCCCATCTTATACAACTAGAAAGGGCTCAAAGATTAATTCTTAAAGTTGCTACCTTCAAACCTCGACTCTACCCCACAAATATACTTTATAAAGAAACTGAGGTCTTAACAGTCAGGCAGTTGTTCATTTTTCAGACTCTTCTCAGGAAGCACACTGAAATAGGGTACACCGATAAGCATGTCAACTTGCATAGTAGACGCAAATATGTAGTCTGTCAAAATTACCCCGTATCAACATCATTGGGACAAAGATCCTACAGCTTCTTAAGTGGTCGCCTTTATAACCAGGCTAACAAGCTGCTTAACATATATCCGACGACAAAAAAGGAGTGCAAAAAAACTGTTACTAAGTGGTTATTGTCTCTGGACTACTCAGAAACCGAACTTTTGATTACCGTTGTGAAGTAAATGACCTTTCCCATCACCCATTTCCTTTCATACTATACGTAACATAATGAAAACGCTGGCATCTCTTGACCCACTTACACACACATGCATACACACACATACACACGATTACACTCACATACATGCTCTCACACATACACATACACAAACATCTTAACTACTTATTTAATTTATTTTAATTTAATTTAATTCTCCAAAAATTTCTACTTGTTAAATAGCTAATGTAAATTTCTATTTTCAAAATTGTTATCTGAGGGTGGGATCCAGGAGACCTATGACACAGGTATACCCTAGTTTAGGCTCCTGTCTCCCAATTAAATGTATAATAAAAAAGGAATGTACACATAGCTTAAGTTTGGGAGAAAATAAAAACAATTTTTATTTTTTATTATTTTATTTTTATTGAATAGTGCATCGCTCTATAGCGCTATATAATTAAAAGGGACAGGTATAGACTTTTGGTTCTGGGATAAACTGGTACGTCCACTATTGCCATACTGTTACAGACAAGCGCTCCCGGCGAGAACCGATTAACAACGCGTCTCGGCAGCGAGATGATCGACTCCATCAATCTTCTGACCCTGATTTTACCAGGGGCAGCAATCATTCAGCAAGGAGATGAACTAGGTGCTGCAGACACTATCCTCGAATGGGCCTCTTCCGACTCCTGCTGGCCTGGTGCTGCCGTTCCATCATCAGCTCCATTTCCTTGGGATGACACGGTCAATGCAGGCTTTACCAGTGGAACTCCATGGTTGCCATTGACTCCAAACTACAGATATGCGAATGCGAAGAGTGAATTTTCTAATGACTTCAGTCATGCTGGAGTGGTGAGGCTGGCAGCTGCAATGAGGAAGTCACCGGCTATGGGACCGCATTTTGAGGTAGCTATGTTGTGAAAAATTTTCTTTTCAATGCTTTTGATAAAGGTTTCAGTTCACCCTTAGGTGATTATTTCAACTTCATTGAACGACAAATTGACTAAGAAACTCTCATGCTTCATTAGTCTATCTTGCACTTATTATACGAATACATGACAAAATGACAGAGCTGAAGAGCATGTGGGTACGCTACTCTCGAATCAAGCCAGTTTGCAAAAAACATTTTAGCCTTGCACAAAAAGTTACTTACGAAAGTTTACGCTTTGGAACTATAATGTACATAGCACTGACTATATTAGACGTAGAACGTGAACTTTTTAAACATCATTTTATGATTTATAATATTAGTAGGAATAAAAGGAATTATGTGCAGAATGGGATCCAGCCATAGATCAAATTTTAATGACTAACGTTTTTTAATTATTTTCAGATAAAACGGCTCAATGATGCTGTAGCAGTTCTCAGATGGGGTGCCGCAGGGTCACTAATAGCACTATCAAACGTAGGGAGAGAACATACTGAGGCACTGTTACAAAGAATACCAGGTATGATTTGAGTTGCTTTAACGAGTTTTACATGTAGTAATAAACCGGCTAGAGAAACTACGGAAATTGGTAATAAATATTTGTACGTTAAAATTCAATTTAAACCTTACATTCCAAAGTTAAGAGATAGGGGGATTTTATGTATTAGACCTCAAGCGAGTTTGGTGTGTTCCGAGGGCTGCTTCAAGATCGCTTCAGCGAAAATTTGGAATGATCTCCCCCCGCCTTTGCGCGAAAGGTTGTGTCGGCATGTGTCAACCTTCCGAAAACATTGCTTAAGCTGGCTACTCTTGAAGCAGTCCGAGGAAGCTGCTTGTTATTTTAAATAATACTATTTTTATGGCTCTCCGTGATATTCTGTTCACGTACTCTTTTAATTTTTAATTATTTTGGTATTTATAATTTTATTATTTCTATATGTTTGATGTGTTTCTCCGTTAGTGTAATTATAAGGCTGTGGCAGAATAACAGCGACTTAAACCCTCCATAGGTTTTAGTCAGTCTGAGGCCACAGACCAATTTGTCCTTATAACATTATAAATATTGTTCTGTCGTCATAATTGTTAAATGTTTTTAATGGACAAATAAATGCTTATTATTATTATTATTTCTTCCTGTTTCTCATAAAATAAAAATTAGATGTTCAAAGCGTCTTTCAAATAAAGTAAAACATTATCTTACAGGAGATTCAGATTTAATTTTGAAGTTGTAGAGTACTCCCCTTTTTAATTAGAATTTTAGCTTTGGGTTCAAGTAAGGAAAAACAAGTTTACCGGTTAGCAACTTAAATACCTTCACTACTTTACAATAGGGAAAAGCATGAGGCAAAGCATAAACATAATAAATGAAGCGGTGATTGCCCAGTTGGTAATAAGCCAGCCTTGTAACCAGAAGGTTGTGCGTTCAAATCTTGGTGCGAGCCCGTACCTCTAAATTCGTCTTTTCGGATTTATGTATGGATTTTTCATCAATTATCTCTAACTCAGCGGTCTCCGCACGACTAAGAAAATTCTTTGTTGGGCTGCGCGCGGTCCAACAACCCGCATTGGGTCAGCGTGGTGGTCTATGACCTAAATCTCCTTCGTGTTTCGAAGGGAGGCCAGTGCCCCTCGGTGGGGACGTATATGGGCTGATAAATAAAATATTAACATAATATCCAGTAAGAACAGGCTGTTGTTGAAGACAAGTTGAAATAAAAATTACCGGAGATCGGTCTGAATATTAAATAGAAAGGTTTTAACAGGCTGTAAATCTTCGTCTGTCTATTATCCAGGTATCCCACCAGTAATGACAGTAGCGTCCAGCTCATCCGGATCAAGCCAGGCAGCAGGGTCCCATGTGCACACAGACAAGGCCCTAAAGTTGGGACCTGGGGAAACAGTTCTCTTAGCAGGACCCCCCAGGCACTGCGGTGGCCCTGGACCGGTCGACAAGATTGCAAGCAAGATCTCAGAGGGTTGGCAAAAAGTTAATAAGTACTTTAGCGATATTAAGATATAAATGAAATATTTATATAATACTTTTGTGATTATTTAGTTTTTTGAAAAATCAGTTATCTAACATTCATAGTTCTTGTTTAGTTTAGGGTTTGATGGCGCTGCGTCAATCGTTCCAGAATATTTATTTTACTGTGTATTAATAAAGCTTTTTAGAAACAAAATATGGATCTTTATTTTTCATCTTGCGTGGCTAGCAAAGACGCGTGGAATAATTTTGTAGTAGGTCATCTCGTTCTATCGAAATAAATGGACAGATTTTGATTTTTTTTTGAAAACCTGATGTAATTGAGATGGTTATTAACTAGATTTATTAGTTCACGGTTCACGGGTACCGGTACGTGAAACGGTTCAGCCGTTTAAGAGTTAAAAGCAATAACTGCTTTACAATAAAACACCACTTAAGTGCGTATTACAGAACGCGACTCAGACTCGGATCTATACTTAAGTAGTAGTCGTCTTTGTCATTTCGATAGTGAGAGAAAGAGACAATACTTAAAGTAAAGGGAGACTTGAGTTTCTTTCTGTAATACTGGCCCGAGACAATGGCTGAAAGTTACTTTTAATATAAGCCGGTTTTAATCATTGTCTAAGTTTTAGTTTTATTTTCTGTGGTAAGGCCCTAAATGTTGGGGGGTATAATTTTTTTTCATTAATTTTATAGAGTTATAATTGTAACTCATTTTTTATACAAATACAAAATTATTACAAAGTTATTTATTTCATAAAATAATTACAATAAACGGTAGAATGGAGTCACCCTTTGTTTATGTCTTGTCTAAGCGAAGTTGCGGGCGAAAAACTAGTTAAATATTTTGTTATTAAATTCTCCACGATACCAACAGTGAACAGTAAGATATGAACAGTGTTATGCCAGGTTATAAACACTATATTCCTGTATAGGAACAGTATTATATCAGGTCATAAACACAATATAGAGAACATAAATCACAAGTTATTGCAGAACTAGTTTACAGTGTATCAAACTCAACCTTAACCAGTCACAATAAGAGTGAAACTACTACGCTTGGTCGGCTATTGACTGTACATATTAAAGCGCGTATTGCGCTATATCCCTTACAGGCTTGTTAGAGATGGCAGTTAAGGTAATTACAACTGAAATGACATCATTAACTGACTAACTCTCATACATAAATACATACATAAAACATATGCTCACGCCTATATCCCTAACGGGGTAGGCAGAGCATCAGTGGTTCTAGAACCACTAGATGCCACGTTTGACACAAATTGTGAGGGTTATCAGATGGAAAAAAGTTGTATTCCATCTGATAACCCTCAAGATTGAGGTCAAGAGTTAATTTTCCGCCGTGTGGTGATCGGTTGAGAATAACACCACCCCATCTCTTTCCGTAAGAGGCGACTAAGGAAACACAAATGAGACCTGCCTCCTAGTAATCCATCCCAGGCAACGACACTTCATTTTTTTTCTGAATCTGAGGTGTCGTCCTATGGTCTCATGCGGTGTGGTAGGCTCTGTAAAGGGCCGTCTGGTTCGCGACCACCCTCCTATCGAAGTCCGACGCTAAACAGCCTGCTGTGTTCCGTCGGTGCGTGGGAGTACCAGTGCCTTTATAGGCATTTTCTGGGTTAACTCGCTTGACCTTTATGGTCAAGATTGAGGTCAAGAGTTCACCTATCTTATAATATAAAAAAAAATCTATAACAAAAAATAAAAAAAGTATAATGGTGAGAGGTGGTCAGCCTTTCGCCCATTATACAGCAAAACCCTCGCATCCCGCTAACAGACTTTTACTGTATACCTGGGAAGAGTAGGTAGCTGGCACATTATAAGTTTTTCATTCACTCCCAGTCCAACATGGAAGACTAACTCTCAACTCGAAAAAAATCCATTAAATTAAAAGTATGGAATTTATTCATGTTGTTAATTAAAATTACTCCTTTAATTTCTACTGCTCCTTTTCTTTACACCCTGTATGTAGTGCACAATTAAAAAGTATTGGAATATAAAAATTTCTTGTGACTGATCTTACCGGATGACCCTGCAAGAGGTACGTATATATTGAATTATTTATGTAAGTATTCAGTTTTTTATATAAAAACTGAGCTTTCTGTACATACGATTTAATAGATACTAAAAAGCCTTAACAGAACACCATCGCATAGTAATGAAGAGGCTTTATATCACACAAGAAGAGGCCGTAAAACACAGAGTAGTCAAAAATACAGAGTCAATAAATATTCGAAGCACCGGGAGCTCATAACACCGGTATTTCATGTGCCGTATAACTAAGCCGTAATGAATTTAATACGGAAATGCATGTCCCTACTCTATTTCTTTTACATAGCTTTGATATAAACTAAAACATATGCCAATGACAGGTTTCCCTATATAATTAATACATATATGCTACTAGAAATAGAAGAGAATTAGTTCAGGGACAACTATCAAGCATAGACCAACAAGCTCTTTCGCTATTGTCTTCCTGACCCATTTCCATGAGTGAAGAAAACAGAAAATACCCTCAACCCTTCACAGCCTAGATTTCAAAAATAGTAGATTACACACACGCGAACTTAATAATAGTATTACGATATGCTAACGATCTTGGTTTCCTCGACGCACACATTCAAATTTCGAATGTGGAAAGTACGAATTAACGAACACTAAGTCGTACAATCGGCTTTGGGCATTAACTTCGTCTTTGAATGCTAACGATTAAGTCGAACGCGTCTCCCAAAAGACATTTTCACACAGAGTAATGTGATAAAACAGATTTATCTTCAATTTCATTAAAACACCGGTATTAGGTAGCGGTATAAGTGGAATTCACCGGTATCCCCAAAACACTAAATTAGGTCAAATTATAGGACACTTTGAACAAATTTACGTTAAAATTAGAAATGTAATCGCCATTAAAGTAGAAAACGGTCGATAAGTTACCGGTTTAGAGGCTAATTCTTTGGGGTAAGTTTTCGACGTGTTTTTGTGGGATTACCGTGGGAATACCACTCGGGATGGAACGATATAGGTGTAGAAAGACTTACAGAACTTGCTCTTCTCAGCATTGGCGATTGTGGCAGCGGTGAGGATCGCAGCCAACGTGAGGAGATGGCGCGCCCTCATGCCGAGGGTCGGTGGCCGGCCTTAGGCCCGGCGCGCCGCGGACTGCCGGCCTGAACCCCCCGAAACCCCTCGATACCCCCTTGCCCCCCTCCGCCTATCGACCGACGCAACGCGCACGCGCCAACTTTCAAACCCACGCCACAGGGGTTGCTATTTTAAAGTAATTCTTGAGCGTTTAGGGAGATTTACTGCAACTCAACTATACAGCAAAGAGGTTCTTTACGTCAGTCTGGTACAAAACGGACTGTAGTAATGAAGCTTTAACGTATCGTTTCTTTATCGAGATCATACCCAAACACTGACGACATTATTAGATAACCCGTCAAGTTTCAAAACAAATTGTTTTTGCCCGCTAATTGTCACGAAAACAGAAATATCAGGTTTAGGCTTGGCGCATGGCGGTTTGTTTAAATTATAAATCTATAAAATCAACTAATCACTAAAAACGATATACAGGGCTTTAGGTAAATCTCTTTCAACCTCTCGGGTGGTTAATCAGTCCATGAAACTGAACAATTTTCCCCCAATAATAGGTCAAAATACGAAAAAAAATTTTGAGTTCCCATACAAACTTCATTAGCATATAGCGCATTTTGTATGGGAGATCAAAATTTTTTTTTCGTATTTTGACAAGATTTTGACCTATGTTCTTTGGGGAAGTTGTTCAGTTTCATGGACTGATTAACCATCCGAGATGGTGAAAGAGAGATACCTAAAGCCCTGTATATAGCAAAGTTAGTTTTATGTCATTCTTATCTCGTATGTATCGTCATAGTAAGCATTAGTGGCAAGTATGACTTATAGTTATAAATACATAGATATGAATCAAGAATGTGGCAAAGTTTACTAGCCCAGAGTTTTCAAACCTCCAAATGGCAACTTACTTCGTTTAATCTTAAGCCCGGAAACGCTCGTGATAAATTGCCATTTTGGTCACCTATCAGGTTCCCTACCCCTGTGTACGTTGCTTAACTTCACTACTGCAATGTATACTTACATTATTACACAAAAAGTAATGTTTTATCTTAGTAACTCCAGATGGTGATTTAAAAAAAATTAAACCTTCGCGCGATTCTTACACACCCGTGTGTGCAGGATTTGTATCGCACGCGCCGTAAACAAATGCGCGACGGGATAAAACCAATTTTACGTACAGACAACAGCACGTCAAATTATCCATTTGAACTATGAAAACCGGCGCTATGGCGAGCGATATAAGGTCCAAGGTTAACATGTGTAGTCTGATGTGCTGCCGTGTAAACAATCAATAATTAAGATCCCGCAAGTTCCATTCTTTACGTCATATCAGCACTATTTGGTTATTCCTGTCAGTTTGACCTGTAGATATCTGTATTTGTCTCTAAGAAACACAGTAATGTGACCTTGTTATTACCGATTAAAATGTGTCTTTCCAAGAATCTTTAATATTTTCCATCGTGTGGTGAAGGGCTGAGAATAACACCACCCCATCTCTTTCCGTGGGTGTCGTAAGAGGCGACTAAGAAAACTCGAATGAGACCTGTCTCCTAGTAATCCATCTTAGGCAACGACACCTCAGTTTGTTTTGAATCTGAGGTGGCGTCATATTGGTCTCATGCGGTGTGGTAGGCTCTGCAAAGGGCCGTCTGGTTCGCGACCACCCTCCTACCGAAGTTCGACTCCAAACAGCTTGCTGTGTTCCGTCGGTGCGTGAGAGTACCAGTGCCTTAATTGTCATTTTCAGGGTTAACTCGATCCATCGTCGACCTCATGACCTTGGTCAAGATTGGGGTCAAGAGTTAACCCATCTCATTTTTTTTTTAAATTATAAACGCGAATGTTTGTATGTATGGATGTTCGTTACACTTTCACACAAAAACTGCCAGATAGATTTTAATGAAACTTTATAATAATATAGCTTATACATCAGATTAACACGTAGGCTCCATAATTTACAATAGTTCCCACGGGAATGAAGTCTAGTTAGTTAATATTAGGGGTTTGTAGGCCAATCAGGCAACAATTTGTTGTGTAAACAGACTTTTGATGCTGTAGTGATATTTACTACAGGCAGACTTTTAAAATAGACAAATGTGGAAGGAAGAACTACGGGAGGCACCTGTTGGGCGTTTTTTCACTTGTCGGCACGGCACCGGCGCTGGTAACGGCCCGGCTACCGGGGAAGCAAAAATTTATGAAAATATATGGCAAGTTTTTCACTGACCGGCGCCGGGGCCGAAACAGCGATAATTCCCACTGGCGCAGTGACACCAAACTTTACAGTCGCTGCCGGCCGGCAAACCGTCAAGTGGAAAAACGCCCATTTGCCTCTCCCGGAGCCAAAGAACACTGACTTGTTAATACATCAAGAATCATAATGACTAAAATTCAATAATTCAATAGAGCAACTTGGACACTAGCAGAACACCAGCGCTCTCCCTCCGATGTAGCGCACAAATGAAAATAAAATGAAAAGGAAATATAATTTAATTGATACTATTAACAAAGTATGAACCCCTATTTCTTCTGGTCACGCTATAACTTGGTAGTCAGGTTAGTACTTTGATAAACTTTTCTACACCGTTAAGGCCCGTATTACAGAAGGATACTAAATACTTGATCTAAACTTAAGTATTGATTGTCTCTTTCTCTCACTATTATACTTCGTATAGAGGTAGATCAGAGTCTGTGTTGCGTTCTGTAATAGGACCTTAAAGTCTGTTTACACGGCTTGACCGATTTGGATGATTCTTTTTTGTTGTGTACCTTATTGTGACGACCATCAGGTATATATTAAAAAAAAAATGAAAATCCACCTGGACAATTCCCACTGGAACGAAGTAGCGAGCGGGAAGCTATTTATTAAATATAGTTCCAAAAGGACTTGGTTCAGCATTTGCCAGCTGAAAGTTAACTGGTGCTAATGAGTAACGAGGCCATCAAGGGAAATTAACATTCTTTAAAAATTCAATTATGAATGCAGAAAAAAGTCGATAAAATTTCCAAAAGCTTCTTTACTTTCTCAAATTTCAGGGTAAATTCGTTACGTAGCCTGGCAACTCTACGCTCGTAGCGTACGCGTACACATTGTGAGTCACTATGGCCACACTGCGTCAGTCAACGGTCGCGATGTAACCTGCATCTTAAGCCCGTATTACAGAAGGAGACTCAAGTCTTGATCTATACTTAAGTATTGATTGTCTCAAAATCACAAAGACGACGGTACTTCAGTATAGATCGGAGTTTGAGTCGCGTTCTGTATACGGACCTTACATTGTGGGCGCTGATGCATGTCTTACGGTGTATTTCTCTGGGGTCGGGCCGCTGAAATCAACTGGATATTTTTGTTTTGTAATAACATCGAAATAAAAAAGTTGTATAACCTCCAACATTCATCAATTTTGATCACATGTAGCTAATAATCATTCAGAAGATAAAGCGCATCGAAATCGATCCATTCGTTTAGGTGGTGCGATAATATGTCACAGACAGACTCACATTCACATTTTTTAATTTTCTTGACCTCAATTTTGACCATAAGGTCAAAGATGAGGTCGACGATGGAGCGAGTTAACCCAGAAAATGCCTATAGAGGCACTGGTACTCCCACGCACCGACGGAACACAGCAAGCCGTTTGGCGTCGGACTTCGGTAAGAGGGTGGTCGCGAACCAGACGGCCCTTTACAGAGCCTACCACACCGCATGAAACCATAGGATGACACCTCAGATTCAGAAAAAATTAAGTGTCGTTGCCTGGGATAGATTACTAGGAGGCAAGTCTCATTTGTATTTCCTTAGTCGCCTCTTACGACACCCACGGAAAGAGATGGGGTGGTGTTATTCTCAACCGATCACCACACGTAAAAAAAACATACAGATACCCAAACATACAGAATACGCAGATACACTCGTCAAACTTATAACACCCCTCTTTTTTGTCTGGGGTTAAAAACCATACCAAACATCTTTACTAATTTTTTTTTCTCTATTTTAAGCGTAGGTCTTCTTCTTATCGTGTAGGTATAGTCAAGTGGCGAACTTGACTAACCCTGGTGTCAGAGTTTTCAAACCGCACAATGGCCTCTGACTTGGTTTTAACGACTGTGGTCAATCGACAACAGCCGGGACCGACAACTAAGCGTAGGTTAAGATCTACCACAAAAGCATACGACTATTTTAAAAATCATAGCAACAAAACTTCTTCACACCAAAAACTTCACAAAAGTCGTCTTGTACTACTCAAAACTAAATCAAAGAACTCAAAAAAGGCAAAAATTAATTCCGATAAGAGTTGCAAATTCTGTTAAGTCGGATTCAGTCTCGAACCCGCGACCCTCGGTTCATATTCACATCGCCAACTGAAGCCGACTCCTCAAGTTGACGCCAGGAGCCTTCCCCTGCTGCTGTCCTGCCCCTCCCTGCCCCTTACACCCCCCTCGCCACTCCAGCGCACTTCCATCGAGCACCACTCGAATGTAAGAGCTCTCCACTCATAAAGGTATCTTTTGACAGGTTTCAAATGAGGAAAGGATAGGATTAGCTCGCTGTAGAATGCCTGTAAATCTAGTACTCCGTTCTTGGAAATCGCTTTGACATCGCGTTCCGTTTTTAACCCACGAATTTTTTTTTTAACAGCCCGTATGCGTCCCCCACCGAGGGGCACGGGTCTCCCTTCGAAACACGAAGGGAATTTAAGCCAATGCGGCCCAATGCGGGTTGGTGCGCATTGGGCCAATTTTCTCGGACGTGCGGGTTTCATCACGATGGTTTTCCTTCACCGTTGAGCAAAAAGACGCATTTAGTGGTACGGGCCCGCACAAGGATTTGAACCCGCAATCTTCCGATTAGAAGTCTGGCTCAGTACCAACTGGGCTATCATCGCTTATCACGACAAATAACCCTACAATTAAAAAAAAAACATAACATGTATCGCTTATAACTCTACTAAACCAATTTTGACCAAAAATAGCTAAGATTCATTTCGATTGCATTCTTCTTCTTCTCGTTCCACTCCATCACTGAAGGTTGGCAGTCAGCTTGGCGTGCTTTAGCCCATCTCTCACCAAACTTAATGGGTCTTCTGATACGTTTAGGAATAGATTTCTTACGTTAGATTTAAAAAAAAAAACGGTATCAAAATCGGTCCATCCGTTTATCAGCTACGATGCCAAAGACAGACACACAGATATAAAGATTGAAAAGCCCCTTCAGATGGATGATACATTCACAGTTACTACAAAAGTTGACCACCTTGTGTACATTGCCTAACCTCACTAATCCATTCCTAACAACGATTGCGACATGGACGATACTAAAACTCGTAGCTGAAGTGGCTATTATTGTTCAATTTCGATTAATACGCCTGTTATTAGTTACTCTATACCGTTATCTATTTTAAAGCAATTCTATTTTCACAATACTATAAGTACTATGACTGTACTATTAGGTTTCTAATTGTATTTTCAATCAAAACAATCCATATTATAAGTGGCATATTCTTTCGCTTTATCACTGATTATACATATAACTCTGTAATTTATTGAAAAAAATCTAAAAAAACATGTTCTTCCTATCGTGTAGGTAGGTACTCGTATAGTCAAGTGTGTAGCAAGCTTGGCTAACCCTGGTGTCAGAGTTCTCAAACCACACAAAAGCACCGATGCTTCCGTCGACAACAACCGGAACCGATAGCTTAACGTGCCCTCCGAAGCACGGAAACGCCGTGATAAATTGCCACTTTAGTCACCCATCAGGTTCCCTGCCTCTGTGTCCGTTGCTTAATCTCACTGATCGGTAAGGATCAGCGAGCTAAAACAAATTTAAAAATCAAATTAAACAATATCCTGAGGAATTCACAAGGCGCCCGGTGCCGGTGTAGGTTACATATTGACTGCTTAACTAGTGGAAATAACACATTTTCATTAATTACTCCCGGAATCGTACAAAACAATGTTTAAATCTAGTTAATTGCTCTCCTATTTCTAACCAATTAAGAGGATGCGCAGAAAACAGATTAAAACATCACTTAAAGGAAATGCATTCAATTCAAAAGTCAGGATGATATACTGTGTAATTATAACTAAGATGTGTGAAAACATTGAATGGTTTCCTGAATAAATTAAATTAAAATTGAACATTGCCTCGAAACTAGCACTAACAGGCGATTCAATGAGTAGCCATGGTTCAATGTGGGAAGGAATGAAGAAGCTCTTTTTTTTTTCAATGTGTTACATATTGCATCTACAGACTTTTATTGCATCTATAATTTTGACGGACACAAGTTTGTAAAAATTTTACGTCTCTTTTGTAAAGAAAAACAAAACCAATAAAAACCAACGTATAGCTTACTAAACAATACTAAATGAACATCGCGAATGAAGAAGCATTGAAAAATTAAAAACAAATTTTAACTTTAATTACGAAAACCAATGCCATGATTTCGTTTATCAATCCATTAATTGCCCAAATCAATCAAGATTAGGTCCAAAAAGAGGTTTGAAGATAAAAAGGCTTTAGGTCCAGGATCAGCAGAGGTCTCGAATACCATTCAACCGAGTATCTGGCCGTCCTCAGGTACCCGACACCGCCGCTGATGATAAAAAACCGCCAAATTTCCCAACTCTTTCCACCTATCAGCTGATATCTACTTTGTTTCGCTGTTATCAGTGTTATCATTGATAACTGCCTCGCGACGCGGTGCTAATCGTTTTACGTAGTAATGACGTTTGTGGGATTGTTGTTTTTTGTGATGCTTTCGTCATAAGGGCATGATGCTCGAGCATGATGCGCGACAAACTCGCGCGGCACGCCATTAGGCTGACGGTGAAACTTCACTTTGAGTGCGCGAGGGCTTCGCAAAAAGGTTTACTCGCCCTCTAGCGTTGTCGATGTTGACATTTTGACATAGGACCGCGGCGCATTCCACGCGCGAGCACATCGTGCTCGAGCTGCAGACTGCTAGTACAATTTCATTAGACTTAAGAAGCCTTAAGGAAGGCTTAGTAGGAACACGTCATGAGGACCTCTTTTTCTTCTTCTTCCTATCGCTTAGTTCCTTTTTGGATACGGGGTACTCTTGATCATGATTCAGGCAGGTCAAGTCATTACAGAGGAGCTTCCGCCATGTGTCCTCGTGACCCCTCTAACAAGGGGGAGACTGACCTGATCGAATCATGGTTATACCCTAAGTACAGCATATTTAGATGTGATGCAGTAGCCTGAATGAGCATATTGCTCTATAGATACAAAACACGTTTCAATGACATCTTGAAGTTTCACAACTAATCAGCTATATTCCATATATTTAATCTAACAACTAACTGTACTGGGAAACTTAAGACCGTAAACGGAAGTAATATACGCACGCAACAAAATAACCTAATTAATACAAAGACCTTGGGCGAAACCTTGAGCAATTATTACAAATCAATATCAGTCAGAAATATTTCCTTTTCAAATGTACTTTGACTTCCACACTAGGAATATTTGAAGGTTTTTTTTATGTGGGTGAAAGGCTGACAATCTATCACGACAATCTTCTATCTAATGGCCCACATTTTTTTTAATTATCTGTGATGATAGCAGGCTTCTATAAGCGGGCCTATAGCTGCACAACTTGCTTAGATCTTCTTCGGAAACACGCGTTTCTCTACATTTTAGTGAAAAACTAGAAACTGTTTCATGATCCGTGGTTTCAGAGAGATAAGTGGAAAAACAGATATAGTCCGACTTCATATCGTATTTAGAAGATCTAGATATATCTAGATTCCCATAGTTTATACCTATATGGCTGCAGCGTTGCATGTTGTTGCACAAGACTATTATGCACATCGGCAATGCATTAGCATAGATTCTTTATCAGCGATCGAAAGATGTATCTTAAAAGGTCTAGTAATTAGCCTAGTTTTTATTATGATTAAAAGTTATACAACATAAGATAATTATTATGTAACTTTATCTATTTTGAAGAGTTGTCAGGGATATTGAAACCGAGCACTGATTTTTTGGAGAAAACCCGTTTCATGTTGACAAAATCTGACACTTTGGTTCAACACTAATGGTCATAAAAATAATTAGGTAGCAGAGTTTACGTAGATACATATGATTTCTAATGAGCGATATCTGAAAAAAAAACTCTTCGGAAATAAAAAGCGAGCGTATTAAGCTATATTCATACGTCTCAATACTCGAAACGTGTAGATATTTTTACAAATAATTTAATAGTAATTTAATACTAAAGATTCATCGTTTCATTAAAAATTTGCTGAATCTTTTTTTTTGGTTATTTGCATCCACAAACATGATGACATGATGGCACGGCCTTTCTTATAAATTGTTGCATAACAAACAAGTGCTGAATGCTCAGTCTGTGGGTAGTTTTGCATAGCAAAAGGTGGCGTAGAAAATGTTTTGATACAATATTGTTTAGGTATGGCAGGTTAATAAAAATCCAAGTTCACAACCTTGAAGGCCCCAGGCGTTAGCCGCTATCTTGAATTAAAGGTGCCAAAATTAGGTATATTTTAAATAACTTCTCAATTGTTTACTAAATCACAAAAGTGTCTATGAAGGGTTCAAAGAAGACAAAATTGCCTACATTTTTTGCATACATGATTATTCTGTAAGTCTTAAAGGTAAAAAGTTACAAGCGACGGAAATAATAATATTTACAAAAATCTAATATATAAAATGATAAACTGACTGGGGGATACATAACGCACAGCCCAAACCGCTGAACTTACGGACTTGAAAAAGCACAAAAATAGGGGATGGAAGTTTGTATGAAAGTCCGTGAATTTTGAAGTTAGGATCTTAGAACTTCGTATGTAGGCTAATGATTAAAAAATAATGAACACGTGTATCAGCGATTTTGAAAATTCTACCCCCAAAGGAGTGAAAAAAAGGATAAACTGACTGCGTGAACGGTCAACGCACAGCCCAAAGCGCTGGAACTAGGGACCTGAAATTTTGCACATAGATACCTTATACAGTGTAGGCATCCACTAAGGAGCGATTTTTGGAAATTCTACCCCTAAGGGGATTAAGGGGGTTCACTGACTGACATATCAATGCACAGCCCAAACCGCTGGGTCTAGAGACTCCGAATTATTATTTCCGTCGCTTGTAACTTTTTACCTATAAGACTTACAGAATAATCATGTATGCAAAAAATGTAGGAAATTTTGTCTTCTTTGAACCATTCATAGACACTTTTGTGAATTAGTAAACAATTGAGAAGTTATTTAAAATATACCTAATTTTGGCACCTTTAATTCAAGATGGCGGCTAACGCCTGGGTCCTTCAAGGTCGAGAACTTGGATTTTTATTAACCTGCCATATCTAAACAATATTGTGTCAAAACATTTTCCACGCCACCTTTTGCAATGCAAAGGCCTTTGCATTTCCCCACAGACTGAGCTATTATTACTAACTGGGCTTTGTTAAAAGTACCTGTAGAGTCGGTAGAAGTCGGAGCCGGGAGTAAAAGGAAAACGCGAAGCTGGTTGGAAGAATGCTCAAAGAACACTCGTTTATTCGGAAAATTGGCTGGCTTATATACTAATGTAGAAGCTTTGATAGAACGAGATACATAGTATGACACCTGATATTTTAGTCTATTATTTGACCTAAAGACATGGGTTTGTATTACAATACATCTCTCTGTCACTCATCGGCTTTGACCCTGTTACATTCGTCATAGTTAAGGCTGGTTTCATACAGTTTACTAGGGTATGCTATGCACACACTACAAGATACCTACGAACACATAGTAGCCTAATAATCAAATTTTATTCAAAATCTACTACTTATTTACTTATTTCTGAATGAAATGACCGAAAAATGAAAAGAATTGTGAAACAAATCAACGAAGCAACCAACATGGAGTGACGTGAACATGAGTGCGGCATTCGAACATCGCTCGATACAATGCACTCGCTAGTACCACTCAATAAAAGTGAAACGAAACGCTTCGGATGCCGCTACACCAGTGCAGGGGCGCTAAAACCACTTTTGTGTAAAACACTTTTCGGGCTTCACTCGGTTAGGTTAAATTGCACAAACGAAATCGACGGAAATTCTTCTAAAAATACAACGTATTGTATCATCCCTGCAATGAATGCAACGGCACAATCCAAAATGATCGCCTTTCATAAAATGGAGCGCGTCCGAGTTGCAACTGATTTACTGTAAGCCTGAAAATTAGATTAGTATGCGGACGGGAGCGGGAGCGCGGCCGGCGGCAGTACAGAACTACGGTGCGCCGCGTCTCATTACAACCATAACAACATTAATGACCATATCGCACCGGGTAACGAGGTGAATTCGACGATTTATCAGCGGGTGCGTCGCGTGCGCCGCTTTCCTCAGTGCACGGGCGGCAGCCGAGCGCGACGAGCGATGCACGCGCGCGCACACACACTCGCGCCGCAACCGCCGCCGATGGCGCGCGTCGCCAACATCGAAATCGTAGAGGCCGACCCCGAGGACTGCCTCACTTCCCTCCCGCCCGAGGGAAACGTCAAGTTGCGCAACTACCGGCTCCTCAGTGAAAACCTCCGCGCGTACACGCCCACCGGGGATATACACACGTCGCCGGCGAAGGGGAAGCTCGTGCCGCGGTTCGACGTGTGGACGGCGCTGTCGCCGCCGCGCGCACGCATCCTCGAGCTGCTGCGGCCGGAGGACGAGGGCCGGGACGCGCTGGAGGCCATCGTGCGGCCCGCGCCGCGCCGCCTCGCGCGGCCCCTCGACGACGACACGCGCCGCTTCCTGCAGCGAGCCCTGCTCTCCCCCAGCCCGCAGTGTCTCTCCACCAACGTCACCCCTGAACCTCATCTACACAGACATCGAGATACACACGAAGTGATCTCTCCCGAGCCACAGAGTGTAACTAACGAGGAAGGGAGTGAAACTCCGGATTTGCGACCGACCTTGAAGACGGAGAGGTCGTTAGCAGACGAGCTGAGGGAGGCAGAGGAGGAGGAACGGTCGGGGGGAGGGATCCGGCGGGAGCTGTTGCGGGAGTTCAGGTTGCGGGACGGGAGGGTCAGCGCGGCGGCGGTCGAGAGGGAACGGCTTGGGCGGCTGGCGCTAGCGGTGGAGGACGACGAGGGGGAAGGGGAGGGGGCGGGGGGGCTGTCGGCGGCGGCGCGGCGGTTGGACGCGCTGCTGGCCGAGTCCCGCTCGCTGCACGACGAGCTGGCTACCATCCACGAAGACATCCAGGTGCTGGCCCGACGCGTGGCGCGCCGCGACTGACGCTTGGTACCTCCCTCTGCGTCACCGCACCTTCATCTAGAGCGCACTGTGCACTTTACATCTATTCACAAATGAAACAGAGTAGAACTTTTAAAAGATCTATTCTACTATACGCACCTCGCCTTTTCCGAGACTGTTTTATGTCGCTCGCATGTCATCTCTCTAGTTTAATAATCCCACACAACCTAACGTATTACCGCAAAGATCTAGTTCTATTTTACTGCAAGAAAACCTCATTCAACGATCTCAACACATTCTTGATCTGATTAATTTCTTCCAAAAAAACTATTTTAATTAGTCAAAGTCCATCGTGCGCGCTAGTTTACTTTCCCTCTTGCACCAAAAAACTTAATATAGTTATAATTATATGCAGTTTGCGTGACCAATAAGTACCTGGTACTCGTAGGTCGGTATAAAATGTGCAATACATTGCAATGAAGCGAGGGATGCCATCAAACTGTGTTTCAGCGGAAGTGTTTCTGACAGAATCACAAATGAACTGATGCATAACCAATTACTACGTTTTCTACTGCGTTATTTAAAGTAAAGACGAACAAATATGCAATCAGCCAATTAACACGAATATGCTAAATATACATTTGTAGAAGTCGCTTCCTAAACTTCGAAACTACACGGTTTTAAAACTCTATCAAGTTTATAATCTTTTAAAAGCTGCCGCAGGATTAGTCGTTTAATGATGCTTCGTATGTCGTTTTCCTAATTAGTGTCAACTAAAGACGTAGAAAGTATCAAATCACTTCACACTAAGTACAAATTACAATTACAAATCGCTTCATTTCTTAATCATGTTTACTTCATTCATTCACGTTTAGCTATTTTCGACATTGACTTTGTTATCTAGTACTTACATTATTCTTGTAGGCTAACTATACATACAACAGAATTCCCGTAGAAATTCTATACTTACTTCCTATGAAATATAATAAACGTGAATGTTCGTTATTCTTTCACGTTAAAATTAAGGAACGGATTTTGATCAATCAGAATTATACATAGACAGACAACAGCCAATGAATTCATACATACATTTTCCCAAATTCCCACGGGAACAAAGTCCCAGGCGGAATACAAATTTCAAACTAATATAAGGGAACCTGTATTTGTGCTAGATGTCAGATTTCTCATTTAAAGCTTCTGTATGTATGTATTTATTCTTTATTGTACAATAATATACAGAGGATAACAAGTTCACAGTAATAGGAAGTTTACAAAGGCGGACTTATCCCACGAGGGGATTTCTTCCTGTCAATCTAGTAAGAGTATTAAAGAGAACATAGTACTACTCGGCGTAATAACAAATTAATTATTTTGTACACAAAAAAAAAGAAAAACATATCAGTCAGAGGTTGATACTTATTTAAAATTATATTATTATAAAAACGAATATTATATTATGTATAAGTTTATACTACAACGAAAATATACTACAAATACATTTAAATAACATATACGATACATATATAATTATAAATATAAATATATATATATACAGGGTTATTTTTTAATCAGTACACAAATTTTTTGTACGTAAACTTTATGAAAATTTAACAGACCAGTATTTTTTTGTTTTATATCGTTTCATATAAAAATTTCAAACTAGATCGTCTGAAGCATGAAAATAAATCAATTTTTTTGTATGGAAAAAAAAATAACTTCGTCCAATTGACTTGAAACTTGGTAATAGTACTCTTCAACACATTTGTGACACCCGTATTTCTGCGTTTTACAAAATTCATCATCTAAGACCTTAAAAAGGGGTATCAAAATCTAAAAAATTTTTTTCTTTCTTATTTACGTTCTATCGACGTTACTGGCACCGTAAAAAATTTGTGTACTGATTAAAAAGTAACCCTGTATATAATATCTTCTGATTGAATTAACTTCTCGACATTCGCCTGCCCTCTTTCCAACCTATGTGTGGTAAGCGCTACATGTAAGTTTCTTAGATTGCTCTCTACTCTACCTGCCATCATCTCAACACTAAATTCTTTTTATATAAAGTTCCTCGTCTTGTTTAATACTGCGTAGTGAGAGAAAAAGATTTACATTTAAAAATAATAAGTTAGTAAGCCATTTTATAACGTTATCAATGCTATTGACCGAGGCGCTGATAACAGTAGTCTCTCGATGCCATTTAGTTATGTATAGTTATGATTATGAACAACAATCAAATACATAAATTACTTTTAGAGATAATGCCGCTGTTGTATTTAAGGATATTAATCCTAACTAGTTAACGTTTATTTTACTAGTGTAAAATTGTTCGTAAATCGTTTGATTTTTATTAAAGGAAGGCCGGTTTATTTAGAAAAAAAATGTTTTTGCAGGCCACTAACGATATGATTCTCAAACCCTGTTTGGGTTCAAACCCTTTAGATTTCTTACGTATTTTAAAGAACATTTCACTCGCTTACATTAAAGGAATCGAAAAATAAGCTTCAATATTGATGTAATGCATAATGAGATAATGAAAACAAAAAAAATCATCGCCATCATAAATCCTGGTCTATCGCCCTACAGGGGTAAGCAATGCATTATGCATGGGTTCTAGGACAAAATGCCGGCAATCTATTAAAACATTAACTACTTACGTAAAAGTTTCATTACCTCGTCTTTGGAATTTTTTTGAATACTTACGCTTGCTTGAAAATAGGATATTTCATGTATCAATTAATGTTTATGGGTCATGTATCATTAGATCATTACGTTGTCTGTTAACTTGTGTATAAATTGCGTTGTTTCTCGGTCGATTTGCCGCGTCGGTAGCCAATCAGGCCGGCTTTCTACACACCCACATTCGCAGCTCATTTGCTCCTTATTTATTGTTTCAATGACACTTCAATTTCAACGTAGCTTATGATTATGACTATTGTTGTGTAAACTTATTTTTTTTATCATACTTTATTACAAAACAAAGTCCCCCGCTGTTTCTGTCAGTCTCAACGTGATAAACTCAAAACTACTGATGGGATTTTCATTCGTTTTTCACCTACGGAGTGATTCATGTATAATTAATTCTCGCAATTCCCACGGGTCCCGGACTAATAGCTAGTAAATAAAATACAGATTCCAATTAATAAATTCCAATCCAAAGTGTGTTCTAATATGGATGTGAACGCAGATTTTAAAACTGTCTTATTGAGGCAGGCAAAGACCATCACAGATTACCACTTGGTGCAACTCAAACACACTCCTGAAAATATACACATCAACACAGTTTAAGGATATTGCACGATTTTTTATACAAGAGAGGTCTGTTTGAGAAGCTATAAAAGCATACTCGACATACATCGAGGGCTGTAATTTTCAGATGAGCAAGTGCTAAACCTGAATGTTAAATTCTAATCAAAATTTTTTGTTTTACTTGATATTTGTGAAAACGCGACGGAAAGGAAAACGAAAATGCACTTTGTGCCTGCTTTTTGTATGAAAAAGGTCGAATTTACGCAACATTTTTTTTTTCATTTTCGTCAAGTTTTCACAAATATCAAGTAGAACAAAATTTATTGACTAGAATTTAAAATTCAGGTTTAGCACTCACTCGTCTGAAAATTATAGACCTCCATGTATCTCCAGTATTCTTTTCAAGCAGACTTCTTTTGTATGAAAAATCGTGCAATATCCTTAGACCGTGTTGATGTGTATATTTTCAGGAGTGTGTTTGAGTTGCACCAAGTGGTAAACTGTGATGGTCTCTGTCTGCCTCAATAAGACAGTTTTAAAATCTGCGTTCACATCCATGCGTATTACCCTACCCATGTTGCCATTTTTATTAAAAGATGACAACATAGTCTAGATATCAATTCATCACAGCCTTCATTTAGTTAATGTCTTAATCTATATTTTAAAAATAGGTCGTCTTTTATACGTCTTTATGAATACACAAAGAAGTCTCTGAATGGCATTCGCGTGCAGTATAATAATATCTTTAGTCACCTAATGGGCGTTTTCCGACTGGCCGGCACGGCGACGGCGACGGCGACGGCGACGGCGAGAGTGACAGAGTTATACTAGGAAGCAAGTATCTCTGTCACTCTACTAGCTACCGACTACCGATTTCTTGCTTCCTAGTATAGCTCTGTCACTCTCGCCGTCGCCGTCGCCGTCGCCGGTGCCGGCCATTGGGGAAGCGCCCAATGGGATACAAACGTTACTGCAGCGCCTCCGGATGTTCGCGGAAGCGCGACTAAACGCGTTCAACGCCATCCAGAGACACAGAATTGCGTCATTCATGTCCAGGGTTGATAACTGTAAAAATGCAATCATTAAAAAGTTTGCAGACAGACTACACTGCACTAGCACCTATAAGCGGTGGCTAGATATAGTTGCCTGATTTTAGTGTTGTTTGTGTTTATTCTTAACATTTTTAGTTTAATTTTAATTTCATTTGTATTCATATTATGGACCATTATTAGTCTGAAATAAAGATATATTATTATTATTTATCTAGTTGGCAAGGTCTATCTAACTATTAGTTACTTGAGTCCTTTAAATATGAAGAGATGTTTAGTATAATTATTAAGGTATTGGTTGTTTCCAGGCGCAGTCAGCCCGCGCGTTTCGATGCGCGGCCGCGGCGCGCGCGCTCGTCGACGATGCGCGTGCGCTGCGCTACTTGGACGACATTGTCGCGCTACTGAAAGGGGACGTTCAGTGCGCTAAGAGGGCAAAAGCTTGGCCTTTTGCTCTTGGAAGGCGGGACCCAGTCAGGAGTTATGTCATCTGATACTGTACATTAGGTATTTTTTCTTATTGTCTTGGTCCTAGCGTTTTATATAGTTTTAGAATACGCTTTGCATTTAATTCTGGATTTGACAGTTCTGGTAATTACATTGAAGCGACCGCTGTAACCTGTTAGTAAAAGAACCTGACCGTATTGGATCGTGGTAGTGGTAGGTGCAGTTTCAGTACTTTTTTCCCTCAGTTAAGTAATTTTAGGTGTCTTTAAATTAGTAACTATTATACTAAATTAAAGATCTACGCCGTGTGGTGATCGGTTGAGAATAACACCACCCCATTTCTTTCCGTGGGTGTCGTAAGAGGCGACTAAGGAAACACAAATGAGACCTGCCTCCTATTAATCCACCCCAGGCAACGACACCTCAATTTGTTCTGAATCTGAGGTGTCGTCCTATGGTCTCATACGGTGTGGTAGGCTCTGTGAAGGGCCGTCTGGTTCGCAACCACCCTCCTACCGAAGTCCGACGCCAAACAGATTGCTGCTTTCCGTCGGTGCGTAGGAGTACCAGTGCGCCTTAATAGGCATTTTCTGAGTTAACTCGCTCCAACCTCGACCTCATCTATGACTTTGGTCAAGATTGAGGTCAAAAGTTAACCCATCTTATAATAAAAAAAAAAAAAAAACTGAATCAGCCCACTAAAATGTAAAACTTGCTCTAAGGAAAATGGTTAAGATGCTTTTTTTTAATAGCCTGTTAGATCCCACTGCTGGGCAAAGGCCTCCCCTGCTTTACTCCATTTATCGCGGTCCTGTGCTAGATATGAAAAAAAAAATCGTTCCTCCATATAACTTGAGCGATCAGCTACTCAATACTCAATACTTTATTTGCCTTTTTCACATTACATACCTTGTAGATAAGGTCTTAAAACATAAAAACTGTTTAATGCGAAACCCTGCAAGGGCACAGCAAACTTAGGGGCCATCCATTAATAACGCCACACGAATTTAATAATTTTTTGACCCCCTCCCCCTGTCACAACTGGTCACATTTGTAAGACTCCCCTTAACGTATGACATAATTTATGGATGGTCCCTTAGGAACTAGGTGCATGCATTTATAATTTTTCTTAGGTACTATTACTAATATTTAGTTTCTGTATACTTTTATTTATTTATATCCTACAATATCTATTTACTATTCACATATGTATTTAGTTTAGAAGTAATTAGTTTTAATACTTTAAGAAAACAATAAACTAATAATCTATGAATAACATAAGTGAATTATATAAGTATTTTTTTCATATTAATGTTGCCTACTGTTTATGTATTGTTTAATTAAAGGGATTTATCGTTCATGTATAAACTTAATAGCTTTTTTTATAAATGTTTATTTTAGTGACAGAAATAATTTATTATCTATCGTTTCATTTTTTAAATTTTGGTAGCTTATTATATATTTTAGCTTACATCATAGCGAACGGGCCTGACGAATGTAGTTTTAGGTAAGCTAAACGTCTAGTAAGTATTCAGAGCCAACTTTTTTGATGATTTCAAATGGATTCCTTGGGAAAAGTTGTTTAGTTTCAAGGGTGTATTCACTCCCTAAAGTTTCACTAACTAATGTTAAGTCACCCCGCCAGTATACGTGGCAGTACTGACAATAGAACTCGGTACCTTTCGCTTACGAGCCAGACCCGCCAACTGCTACGCCACCTCTAAATATTACAGAAGAATAACGTGATAAAATAAGCCGTTAGAAGTATAGGTACGGCACGCGTCGCGTTGCATTTAATATGAAGGTGTTGGTGGTAAAGCCTTCGATTTATTTCGGAGGCATGTCTGCCAGCCGGGGCTTAGGGCAGCTCTCGAGCTCACCCAAAACGTGCACAAGGAATATTTTGATTATGAAGAACTATTCTTGTGACTTTTCTCTGTAGCATGCACATTAGAAAAGCGTTTATTTTCTTTTTTTGGATTTTTTTTTCTTCAACGTACCTCTACCTACATCTTTGACCTGTAGTCGACTTGACTGGTCTGAGAGCTGAGTCAATAATAATCTTGCCTACTAATCTGTAGGTTGCGGGCTCGATTCTCGACCTAGGCAAATATTTTAAAATCTTAATTCTGGATGAATTAAACTTCCGCGATTTGAACACATAATTAAATTCTAAAACCGGTCTAAATTCCCGATACAGGGTAATTTTTTTATCAGTATCCAAATTTTTCTTATGGTGTCAGTAACGTTGATAGAACGTAAATAAAAAGGAAAATTTTTTTTTTACAAAATTTTCAGATTTTGATACCCCTTTTTAACTTTTTAGAGGATGAATTTTGTAAGACGCAGAAAAACGGGTGTCAGAAATGTGTTGAAGAGTACTATTACCAAGTTTCAAGTCAATTGGACGAAGTTATTTTTTTTCCATACAAAAAAAAAATGATTAATTTTCATGCTACAGACGATCTAGCTTGAAATTTTTATATGAAACGATATAAAACAAAAAAATACGGGTCTGTTAAATTTTCATTTACGTACAAAAAATTTGGATACTGATAATAAAATTACCCTGTATATTTATTTACATATTCCCGACGTTATTCCGATGTTTATCTATCCGTGACCACGGCGCGTGCAACCGCGTCGAAACGTCGGGAATAGGTAAATAAATATATAAACGCGAATTTAGGCCCGTTTTAGAATTTAATTAAATATTGAAACTATCTATCAATGTGACTTAAGTCTGTTGTAGAGATGACTTACCTAGTTGGAAGTCTCTTACGCTTTATAGATCAGCAGCTCTGGCACGATAACGACAAATTCGCGCTCGGCTCCCGCTGTAACTTCACTTTGATTGCGCGAGGGTCCCGCGCAAAGGCTTGCTCGCTCAATGGCAGGGTTTCTCAAACTTTGGTCTCCACGAGCCCCTGTTAAAGTTTCCAGATGACAGCGAACCCCTTGAGTCAAGGTTTAGTCAAGGGCCTAACCACTTAAATCCCCCCCTTCCATATAGAAAATAATAAAGTTAAGTGTTGAAGAAAATCAGGTTTTTATTTCAATAAAAGGTAACAAAGGTATATAGTGTCAAAAGAAATATCTTTTTAATGTTAATTGAGTCAATTTAAGGAGTAATTTTGGCCCGCCAGTCACCAAGCCGCCATCACGTAAATTTTGCCGCGAACCCCCTACTGACGAATGGCGAACCCCTAGGGGTTCGCGTACCCTTCTTTGAGAAACCCTGCTCTATGGCGTTGTCAATGTTGACATTTTGACATAGGACCGCAGGGTTGTCGCGGCGCTGTCACTATCGTACTCGGACTGCTGTGTTGCCTGAGTAAATGAATTTGATTATAATTATGTCTGTCGATCCCGCACAAAGAATTTGACACTATCTAGAAGTCCAGATGTATATTTATAGACATAAATAAAGTCACGAGTAAAGAGCTAGTTGATTTAAAAATCGGAACGAAGACCAATTTACGGTTACCAAGTCGACCGAAACCAATTTACTGAAAATATAGCGTCAAGACAAGACTGAAAAACAATGAGCTACGTAGCTGAAACCGCGTAGTTAGATTGCAGTTAGGTATTTTGTTGTACATAAACGTGCACGTTGTGTATCTACCTTGTGTTGTGAGATGTTCACTTTTTTAACCGACTTCAAAAATAAAAGGAGGTTCTCAGTTTGACCTGTAAGTATGTATGTATGTTTGTCCACGATTATCTCGCGTTTGGCTGAATCGATTTTGATGCGGTTTTCAGAAAAGTATTTTTTACATTTAGGAGAAGGTTTTAGTATTTTAACCGACTTCAAAAAAATTGGGGTTCTCAGTTTAAACTGTATGTATGTAAAATAAAAATCAAAAATTCGCTTAAACTTTTCAAAGCTAACACTTTTGCACTAAAAATGGAAAAATAAAAACTTTAAAAAAAAAATAGAACCAACTTCAAAAAAGCGAAGGCGGCCTATCAAACTTAATATTTCTTGGCACCGACTTCAAACAGATCAGTAGGTAGGTACTACACATCAAATGATATTGTACCTATTTATTTTTCGCTTTTTTGAAGTTGGTTCTATTTAACAAAAAAAGTTTTTTTTAAAATAATTTATTCAATGCAAGCGAACAATACATTTTTTAAGTTAACTAAGACTCGCTGCCTCACAATTACCAGTAACTACCCATTATCCAAGCCCAAGTAATGGGCTTTTAAAACTTTCTTACATAATTTATAGTCTTCTATTGCAATTTTTTCTACCAATTATTTTGGAAGACGATTCAGTATACTGGGTAGTACTTATACCTCAATTTTACTATGTAATTAACATTTTTAAAGAGTTTATATTAAACCTTTTAATTAGTAGTATTGCATACAGTGATAGCCCAGTTGGTAATGAGCCAGACTTGTGATCGGAAGGTCGCGGGCTCAAATCCTGGTGCGGGCCTGTACCACTAAAATTCGCCTTTTCAGATTTATGTACGGATTTATAATTATCAATTGCTTAACGGTGAAAGAAAACATCGTGATGAAACCCGCCCGTCAAAGAAAATTTTCGAAATATGAGCGGTCCACTAACCCGCATTGGGCCAGCGTGGTGGACTATGGCCTAAAACCCCTTCGTGTTTGAAGGGAGGCCCGTGCCACTCGGTGGGGACGTATATAGGCTGATGACGATTGCATACATTTAGAAGTAGCTGCAAATACTACGCCGATGATAGTAACAATGGGTTAGGCACATTCATTAAGGAAAAAGTTTGTCTAACATACAGATAGAAAAGCTAAGTCAAAAAGAGCTATTAATATATTTCCACTATTTTCTAAGCACCTTAAGTATCTTCGCCTTAAAGCAATGCCCTGCTCACACTCCAAGAGCAGGTGGAGTAAAAAGGCTTTAAGTTTATCATAACGACTGCAAACTGCAGATTCTTTTTAGGCACTTATAAGATAGTGGAAGGTATATAATTCCCATTGGACTTTTTTATGTAGCCTATGTGTTAATTCAGGGTGTCAGCTACCTCCATACCTAATTTTATCAATATTGGTCCAGCCGTTTGAGTGTGAAAGAGTAACAAACATCCATACATCCTCACAAACTTTCGCATTAATATTATAGGTTAGGTATCCGAAATGCGATGACAAGAAGTGTACCTATCTGTGTACCAACTAGTACGTACTAGGTGGTACGGGACTAATTACCGATCGGTACGGGCCGGCCCGTGGAGCGAGCGGTGTTACGGAGCTTACGTTTCGTTTACGTGACCCTCACGGAATAGATCGCTTCACGAGCCCTGCGCTGAACTTTTGTAATTTTATTAAAAACTAGCTTTCCGTCCGGGACTTCGTTTCTATTGGAATTTGGAAAAATTATGTAGCCTATGTGTTAATCTAGGGTATCAGCAACCTTCATACCAAATTTTATCAAAATCGGTGCAATCGTTGTCGAGTTATAAGTGTTCGAACAAATCCGACTTTGTTTAATACAATAAGACTAAATACTTTGAGTTGGTTTGTCGTCGATTTTGTAATACGAATAATGGAATTATAACTGTAGCTCAAGTAAAATGTAAATGTGCTTCCAGTAAAATGCGCCTCGGTCAAATATCGAAAAAGTGTTGAGCAAGATTCTTGGTCGGGGCAAATATTTGTGTAAAAAGCAGATGTTTGAATCGGCGCGTGTCGGAAAAGGGGTAGCCCACGGGACCTAGAAAATTTTCTAAATTTTAGTGTGGGCGTTTGAGTGTGATAAATAAATCCAGAACAACCATCAAATTGAAGCATACAATCATAAAATTAATTTTTGATACCTACGACTAACTTTGATTATTTTTACAATCGGATTATAGCTCGTTGTGATAATAATAATAACTGATAAAAGTACATAATGAATCATAATACTAACAAGCAGTCTACTTTATATATAGACTTTATAAATTGGTCGTAATACTGACCAAGTTATAATTTCTACTGCATGTGAAATGTTTACTTCCTCGCAAATTAGAATTTTCGAATAATCACTTAATGGTACAGAAAAGATTCTTTCCAATTTCTCGGAACAATCTTTCTTAATGATGATCGCTATCTAAGGTTTCAATTAATGAAATGACAATGTTATTTATTATCGAAGGTGGTCGCAAATAAGTATTGCTTTAGGTAATAAGTAAAATATATGGATGTTCTACTCTCAAAAGTGCAACTTTCCCAATAGAACCCATACGACATTTTTTTTAATAAAATGAGATTGAGGCAATCAGTTGGTCGCTCAAATTGTACGGAAAGATGACTTTTTTTAAATATTTCTACTTATGTTGCGTTGGGAAAATATATCAGTTTCGTGGGCTGATTTACATCTTTAATTTAGGTGTAAACTATAATTTAAAATAATGTAGCCCACAATTAATGAAGAATAGAATTTTTATTCAATAACAATACACCAAAAATATACACAGATGGATTTTATGCCTACGCCTTATGCCTATTTTAGTGTAAAACACGAGTGCCAAACAAATTAGGAGTTGAAGTGGTCGCCATGGCCGAAATCGGTCGGACCTCATCATCATCATCATTTTAGTGTAATACACCAAAAAGGGTGTCCAGCTCAGCGTTATGCAGAGACGACTTAATAGGCTGGTCCCTGAACTAAAAAAATAATAATTAACTAAACTTAAACTAATGTACTGACAGCAACACGTCAGGTTTTACAGTTGCACTATGAAGCCGGCCCGGCCCTATTATGAGCGAGAAAATGGCGACATCAAGTTTCATAGCCTGATATGCTACCGTGTGTATTTATGAGGCTGTAGGCCCGAACAATTGTTTATACATACATAAAAGATGTTTACTTTGTTTCAGAGCGGTGACAACTGACTTTGACCTTCTGACAGGTGACGGATAACTCGTCAACGACTTTACAATGTGATTGCTTTGCAACATTATGATATTATCTGTTAGTTTTAAGATGGTAAGCAAAATAATGTCCTACAGAAAACAAAACATTACCTCTGCTAGCCTCGACGATTCGATATCATGAAGAAGGGATTTCATTCGAAAAGGTGAAATCCCCAATTAGGTACTAATAAACAATTAAAACTATAAAATAAAACCGATGCACTATTTTAACTATGATTTCTAGATAAACCCGTCACTGGGTGCACGAAAATTTACGAAAATATTTTTAACTCAGTGTCCCTCAGAGTTAAATGAAAGTTAGTAAAGAACTGGAGGTTTACCATGATCGCTTAGAGCGATCCATTTTAGGACCTAAACAAGTCTGCAACGCTTATTCGGACCATGATGGCTTATAAAGCGATTCAATTTTGGCGCTCTGTTGCGATTCAAAGGCAGACCAGCGACAATTTTAAAAATAAAAATGGACCATAGACAACCGAGCAGTTCAAAACCAGCTCCATCATGGTACCATTTTAAAAAACATTCCAATTGCGAAGCAGTTCAAAGTTGGATCCTAAACAGAAATGCTTTTAAACGATCGTGGTAGGTACCCTGACCCCTCTAAATGTATTTTGAAAAGAATTTACAATGTTTGTAAGGAGCGTGTGACGAGCTTAGATTTTTATATCTAAAAGTCATATTTTAATTCAACTGCTGTCAATATAAGACAAAAATGATAGAATGTTCCTGTATTTTTGTCCTTTAGCTAGTTGGTCCGATTGCACCTGAAAAGTAAAATCTTTTCTTTTTCCTGTGATATTTTATTCCAAACGGAACAATATGCATGCTCTGAAGTATCGAAAAATTGATAATTTCAGTCAAATAAGTAAACTTACTCGACAATTTCTAAATACAATATGTTTCTTGTAATGTAATTTCCGATAAAGTTTTCTGCAGTTTTCTCAATTTTCTATATCAATTTAATGATACAGTTTCTGTCAAAGTTTAACGCCTTGGAGTCATATTCAATACTCTTTTCTCAAGAAAATAGTAGCAGGAGGATGATGACAAGGCGTCACAGAATTATCCTTTTTTTTTTTAATTAGAAGCTTTCAGAGTTTGTTTTTCAACCAGACACCTTCCTTATCGTGTAAGTGTTATAATAATAATAATAATAAAATAAAATAATTAAGTCCGGGACTTAATTGCCCGAGATTATGGGTCATAAGACAAACATAATAATAATAATAACAACGTGTTGGCTTCGGCCTCGGCACGCCTTCCAGAGGTCCGGGACGTAATTGCCCGTGATTCAAGGATCTAGACAAACATAATAACAATAATAATAATTACAAAACGTGAAAACAATGCAGTTAAATGTCAAATATTTTCAAAATGCCAACGCCAGACAGCGATCAAGCCTTTGCGCCACGCTCTCGCTCAATCAAAATGAAGTTTCACTGTCATCTGAGTGGAATGACGCGCGAGTATGTCGCAGGCCGTGCTAGCTTTGCTGACGCTGGTGTCAGAGTTTTTCGAAACTTCAAATGGCCCAGCGACCGTGTGGTTGCTGAAATGGCCTCTGACTTTTTTGAACTGTAGACTACGAATTCACCAATAATTATTGTTTTCCAACCGAAGACCTATTTTTAAGTAACCCGTTTAACTTTTAATCGCAGTGTAAATAGTTATATTATTAACCTTTTCAGCGCCAATGTCTGATATATCAGACAAAAAAATAATATCGTTCACCAAGCGTTCGCCATACGCCAAGGCATATTTTTTTTAAATTTTTGATGTCGTGGCGTGTGGTGGGCGTTTTTGACGAAAACTCTTGGCGCTGTAAGGGTTAAGACAGGACCAACAAAGAGACATACTTTCCTCGTAATATTAAATAAGTAAAGTTTTAAAGGTAGGCGTGTAATTAATTACCAAATACTCCTTAATTTTAAGTATGATGCTGTCATTTTCTCGGTTAGTGAACAAGGTATTTAAATTTCAAAAAGTACTACGTCGTCTTAGTCAATAACAATTATTATCTATACATATAAAATATGGTATGAACCATTATTTAATTAAGAGTTATTTACTACGTTGTATTTGTTGTAATGTATAATGGTAAATTCAGTCACTAAATTAATGTAAATACCTAGTATTTAAGATGTATATGAAATTATGAAAGCTTTATTTTCAACACTGTGATGTTATCTGTCGTACATATGTAAATGTCCATTCAGCAGCAATAAAATCGAGTCGGTACGTTCGTGTTTCTGCAGTTTTCTCATTTTTCTTATTATTCTTATAAAACATAATCTTGTGAATGAAATGCTGTAACAAATTACTAAAAATCATAATATAATCCAAATATTTTAAACATTTAAGTCTTGAAATCTGTGTTAGACTGACACCCAGTTGCAGAGACTTACATTAAAGTTAATGCTATTTTAAATATCACACTATCACTTTTCATCTTGTTGATGTAAACCAGGACGGCAGTACATTTAAAGAAGCTTTAACTTTAATAAACGTTTCTGTAACGTGTTTCGGAAATAGAAGAGTTAATTTAAGTTTCGTTAAAATTTATAACAATTATAGGTTGATCATTTGTGAGATGTGATTATTGGTCTTTTTGTGTAGCAGGATTCAAGAAAATGATACATTTAATAAATCGTTTTAAAAACCCTTTATAATATGTTTAAAACTAACTATACATTTCTCCTACCGACACGTGTTTCTTGTTGCTGGTTTATATGAGCTTTAAATGTGAAAATTATATAAACACACTGAAATAGCATGGTTGTTTTATTTTTAACCTAAAACTGCTTTTCAAATCTTCATGATAATATGTCATATTAATTAGATTTTAAATCGACTGAATGCACAATCAAACATAGGCGTACTTAATGCCCAATGGCATTATCTACCAGGCGACGTCGCAGAAGAGTCGCTCGTGTACAACTCAAGACCACATCATTAAACATTGTATCGCGAAGGAGGCAAAATTATTCTGCTCTTGAGTGTACATATAAATCATCAAGCAACCGACTTGACAAATAATGTCTAAAGCCCAGCAATGTGCACAGTCCACAGCCCACATAAATCCCACCGTCCACTGCTGGACATTATTGATTGGGACAATAGTTCATCAAGCCCCGGCCGGAGGTGCATCTAAACTGTAATTTGGTTCCCGTCGGGACCATGATTAATGCCACTTCCTAGCCAGGGCCGAAGCTACGCTCGAATGAATATGAAAAGGGGTAATAATTCTAGTGATGGATAGTTTTTCTGTGATGGACTATGGCCTAAACCTTTATTACTGTTTCGAAGGGAGGTCCAACGTTGCGATGGGAAATTAATCTGTAGACAATTGACCTACAATAAACAACAAGACTTCCAATCGCGCTCAAAACGTGTACGCAGCAAATGAATGTCCATCACGCCGATTGGACATTCTTTTTTGCTATCGAAAGCTCATACAGTTTTTGGTTGATGTTTCTTTGAGATTGGGTATGTTGTTGTTTTATTTATTGTATATCAATGCTGTAGACACCAAAAAATCATACAGAATGATGATCGCAGTAGGTGTAATTTTTTCCTAAGCTACGTCTTACATCTTATGCGAGTAAGTATATTTAATTCGCCATTATTTATGTATCAAACACAAATTTTTAGAGTAGTACATACAATAACGATAGTCATTTATTCCCTTGCATTGTTTTTTTTTTACGGGGGGGCTCTATCGTTTTTCCTAATTCAACCCTGTCTCGAGGACGGGGTCGCTAATCTCTGCCAGTGACAGAATGTGATGTAGGCCTCAACTGGGGTCCACTAATTGGCCCTACCGATAATTTTTCAACCCACCCCATTAAATAGAAAAGGGTGGAGTGTTTGGTTTACTCTCAAACTCAAATCATTATTCCTTTTTATTTTAAGTCCTTTAAGATATTTTTATCTATATGTACCTATATAGTCAGACATATTCTTACGGAGTCATTTCGCAAAAGGTTTTAGCTTTATTTATGGCTAATTGATTGGTTTGTTTTTAATACATCGTTTTTATATAGTAGTACCTTAAAGTACTACATTTATGTCAAATGTGGCATTAAGTGGTTCTAGAACCACTGATGCTCTGCCTACCCCGTTATGGATTGTAGGCGTGATGCGTCTGTATGTGTAGTATCTTTTTTGATATTGTTCAAGATGACAACAATAATTGTATTCTTAATATTTTTCACTATTCTTAACCTAATTACGAAAAAAACGCAGTCTTTCCATCGTATTTTTAAATGGTGTGGATAGGTTTACAGAAAACAAACCCGCTGCTACTAAATAAATCACCGGAGTGGGATAAAACGGGAACAGCCCCTCGTCGAACCTTTCAATTCATTTAATAGGCTTATTTAACGGGTTTGCCGAGCTTGCCGAGTGCTAATTGCCCGCCGTGGTTTGATTCGGTGCGAAAATACTAAAATGCTTGCAATCGTTTACATCTGATCGGTTTTTGTTGTCAACAGACACTTTACCCTGCCAATCAGTTTCAATTCTATCGCAAAGTCTGAGTGAGTTAATTAAAATGTTTGTTTGAATAATCAACTGGTTTTTTTAAAAGAAATGTTGGAATTTGTTCTGTAAATCACGTGTTAACTCATCTGTCTTGTAAAGCGACTGGATTTTAATATCAGTACAATATACTCCAAGTCAGTTAAGAAGTTTTTGAAATAGTCAAACAGGTTCTTAGCCGCGAATATCTTATAATATATTATACTAGCATTCCACCCGGGACTTCAATAGAACGTCAATAGAACGAATGCGTATGTACACACATCAAAAAAAGTTTACGATCAGTAGCAAAATCAGGTGTATTCTTTAAAATATAAATTATTTAAAGAAACTGTTTACGTTTTATGATTTTATAATGAAAATGCACTAAGTAAATAAAAGAATCATTATTAATTATTTACTTTTTATTAACAAAAGCTAGGAAATGCAATTTTGGCTTAAATGTAATGTAATGAAAAATTTGAATTAATGAAAAAACAAACAAAATTTATTACGAAAAAATTAATAGTTAGTATAAAATGACTCCTCCCCTGGCTCACACACATGCGGAAACCCTTCTGGGCATGCTAAGAATTAAGTTATCTAGCATTTCTTGTGGTAACCTGTCCCACTCTTCAATAGCAGCTGCCCTGATTTCTGACACTGTTCGCGGAGGTGGCTGACGGTTCCAAACAGCTCGCTTAAGAGCATCCCACGCATGCTCGATCGGGTTTAAGTCAGGCGAGCCGGCAGGCCAGTCTAACCTGGTGATGTCGTATTGCTGGAGAGCAGCATCAACACGTCCGTTTCGATGTGCGGGCGCATTATCATCTACCATTATGAATTGGCGCCCGTGGTTGATGCGGAATGGTCTGACGTATCCATCGATTGCAATCGTTTTGTACATGGCTCCGGTCATGGTGCCTTGATACGGGATTAAGGGCGTCCTAGCCCCAATCATTATCCCGGCCCAAAAGGACACTGATTTCCCGCCCTGCTGAACGGTTCCAGTGGCAGTTCTCTGCCTTTCAGAGTCGCCAGGTCTTCTCCAGACACGGACACGTCGGTTATCTGGATGTGTACTGATCCGCGTTTCGTCAACGAAGAAGCAGTTCTGCCAGATGCTTTCGTCCTCAATTTCTTCATTTTGACGGAGCCTAGCCCATTGCAATCTGCGCCGCTTCCGTTGCTGTGAGTTCAGAGGTGCTCGCCAGGATCTCCTTGCTCGTAATCCAGCTTGGTGTAAGCAATTTCTAATCGTTTGGGTGCTAACTTCGCGGCCGGTGGCAGCTCGCAGCTCTGCTTTCATTTTAGTAGCGTTCATTGTTGGGTCACGGGCAGCCAGTAATCTGATATATCGCTTCTGAATTGCAGTAAGAACAGTTGGGCGACCACTGCGAGGTCGATCAGCTAAATCTTCCATGCCCTGATACCTCTCCAACGTGGTCACCACGCAGGATTGGGATACATGAACTCTGCGTGATATTTCCCTCGTGGAATAGCCTTCTCCACTTAAAGTTAGAATTCTGGCTCGTAAAACTGCAGTTAATCCTCTCGGCATCGTTACCAACTTAATTTTTTTTGAATAAATTGAAAATATTGATAAGTTGCGACTATGTCAGATTTCTGAATGAAAGCAAGCAAGGGTTGATTGTCGTTTTAAATGAAAAAACATTTGAATTACGAAATTATTTTATATTTAAATTTCATATTTATAAATAAGGAATCAAAAGATAAAAAGTGATTAAGTTTTATTCTTCTACAATAAAAAATATTAGCACTTTTCCAAGTGATCGCAAACTTTTTTTGATGTGTGTACGTATTTAAATCCTTTAATATGTGTTTGTATGTATTTCATGTTATCTTGACTTGTTTTAAGTCGCATCCTGAATGTCCTATAAAATAAATATTTTTTTCTATTCTATTCTTTGTTTTCGTGGGAATTCGGGAAAATTATGTAGCCTTTGTTACTCAGAGATAATATAGCATTCTAATGGTAAAATAATTTTTGAAATCGGTCCAGTAGTTTTGGAGCCTATTCAATGCAAACAAACAAACAATCAAATCTTTGCTCTTTTATAATATTAGTGTAGATTTATATTTAGTCAGTCTTCATTCGATTTAATAGGTTTTACTCAGTTTAAAAAATATTATGATTTTTACGCCTGAAATTATGAACGCGCGGCGCTGTAGTCTTTGGAGTGTTTAAGTCGTTCCTTTATTTCTAGGGTCGTTTTTGAATAATACAACCTTCTGTATTCAGACCTTATTTACTAATATCCGAAATTCAAAGGACAGTTTCTTATTACTATTTGACAAGGATTTAAACATTTACCGTACCGCATTCCCGACATCGCATCGTCGCAGTGCTCTTTCTATTCAAAATCGCGTGTTTGTTCGTTGTAACGACAACTCGGTAGTTATATGAATTAAAAACCGTGTAGTCGGTTGCAGGGCTCCGCGGGTTGCGCCCGTGGGTCGCGAACTCGCGGTCGCGTGTTCGGTAACATCTAATTGGCGAGTGGAATCTACCTCGGCAGCAGTACCGCGCGGTATCGCGGGCCGCAAGCCGCGCCTGACGCCCGCCGGCTCTGTACTCGCCATGGGATAAAGGTAAATATTTAAATTAATGTTTTAATTTTATGCTAGAAATAAGTAAAACTATTAAAATGTAAGTAATTCCCAAAATGTTAATTCTGCTTTACTCAGATTATTGAAAGCAGGTAACGGGCCATCATTTTCAATCGTGTGTGGTCAGCATTAAAGTTAATACCTTACTTTGAAATACGGATAAAATTATTTTTTGTATACTATTCAGTTTTTCCACATAAACAACAACGCTTAATTACAATTTCGTAAATGTACGTTTTTTTCATAGATAACCTAATACTTATCCGGTATCTCTGAAGTTGACCGTACAACGATCTTTACAGGAAGCAATTTTTTATTTTATGATCTGTTTTTTTAAAATTACTTATATAATTTTTAAAAACATATCATAACAAAAATTGCTTAGTTGTTTAAACAATTTTAAACCAACAACGAGCTAGTTTAGTGGGTCACTTAAGTATCTAAACGCCAAGGAATTCAAATTACACGTTTAGAAACAAACAAAGGAACTGAAACAGACTTTCTTATAAAACAACAAGCGATAGAAGTTTACATAAAACTTGTAACAACTTATAACTTTTGATTGTAGTTAATACGCGTTGGGTAAATTACTGCCTTGACTAGACCCACCGTCTATTATAACTTTTAAGTGCTTAGGTAAGTGCTGTAAAGTTGATCGTATTACTTTGGCGTATAATACCTATTTTTGCCTAAACGTAGACATTACTCCTACACCAGGCACGCGAGGGGTGCGGGTAGGTAGCGCTCGGGAGGTGCGCCCGAGTGGTGTCTACGTTTAGGAAAAAAAATCCCCCCCCCCCCCCCAAAAATAATAATAAAAAAAGTGTTCAGTAAGTGATACTGGTTCAGGATTTTCAATAAAGCTAGGAGGTTCTTTTTCAACCTGTATATCTTACAATAACTGTACTTGAACATGTATCACGGATTCACGGCATACAACACATTCATAGATCATCGACATCAGCGGTCAGCCCGTATGATATATCCACCAAAAGGCAAAGGAACTCACTTGATTATAATACCTTCATAAGAAAAATGTTGCGGTGATAGCCCAGTTGGTAATGAGCCAGACTTGTAACCGGAAGGTTGCGGGTTCAAATCCTGGTGCGGGCCTGTACCACTAAATTCCTATTTTCGAATTTATGTACGGGTTTCTCATTAATTACTTGCTCAGCGGTGAAGGAAAGCATTGTGATGAAACCCGTACGTCTAAGAAAATTCGTTTTCGAAAGGCGCTCGGTCCACTAACCCGCATTGGGCCAGCGAGGTGGACCATATCCCCTTCGTGTTTAGAAGGGAGGCCCGTGCCCCTCGGTGGGGACGTAAATGGGCTGGTAAAGAAAGAGAAATGGGGGAAGGAATAGAAGCTGACACAGTCTCTCTTTTTCGACTCATAACATTTTATTCCAATAAATCTGTTTGATTGTCTGTTTAGGGTTCAGTGCGAAGTGAACAGGACCCGGGGCGATGCGGCTCTCTCGTCAGTGACATACACGTTAAACGAGCTTTTAGTATTCATTCATCTATTCATCAATTAATATTGCATCACAACACACATATTCCCCTCGCTTTTCGCATCACATATTGTGGGATAAGTCCGCTTTTGTACTGTTTTTCTTATATTGTGTCTCGTGTAACTTATGCTCATGGACAATAAATACATACATACATCATACATACACAACTACAAGTATTGGGTGAGTTTAAATGAGTTAGCAAAACTTTAGAGGTGATTCTACCCGTGTTATGAAATAGTGAAATTAAAAAGAAACTGCTTCTTATTTTATACAAAGACAACTGATCAGGGCCCCGATTTTGTAACTTCAGTTGTGTGTCGATGGAATGGAGGCCATTTTATCTGTTCAGGTGACGTTGAGAACTATTTAATTTCCATATACTTGCTGAAAACCACCACGACCAGCAGCGCCACCGCCAACCGAACGTAAATTTGCAAACTACCTAGCAGTTGAAAATTCAGTTGGCGGTGGTGCCACTAGTCAAAGCAGCCGTTAATGAAATGAAATTTGAATAAATGTGTGAAATTGTGATAGTTTCATCGACACGCAACAGCAGGCCGAGTAGGATAGTGACAGCGCCGTGACAACACCGCGATCCTATGTCAAGATGTCCACATTGACAACGCCATAGGGCGAGCAAGGCTTTGCGCGGGACCCTCGCGCAATCAAAGTGAAGTTGCAGCGTGAGCCGAGCGCGAGTTTGTCGTTATCGTGCTAGAGCTGCTGAAGTTACAGAATCGGGGCCCAGCAGTCAGCTGATATTTCAACCTAACATAGGTTAAATAAACTTGTACAGTTTAGCCAGCTGATTCAAAGCCTTTAGTTTTGCTAACTAATGTAAAGTCACCCAATACATTAGTAGCATACCTTTAAGATAATATACTTATATTCTCATTTTAGCATTGAGTTTATTTAGCAATTGTTATAGATATCATATAATCTGTATGTAGCGTATTTTAGCCTTTCAAGTGGAGCTTAGTAAATTTATCTGTTTTTTTTTGCATTTGAAACTTCACCTAAAGGCTTTCTATACAAGTTGTTTCAAAAAAACCCAAAAAAAAACCAAAATTTAATTTTAAAAGTGAAGTAGTCGCAACTCTAGTAATCAGTTGCACGCTTTGACATCTTTCAAAATGAAAGTTTTATTTAATTAATGTTACATACTTGTTATATTTGTAATAGAGCTGCGCAATCAGCTAAATAATTAATCAGCTAAATAATAAATAATTATCTTTTTTTTGGGTTTTTTGAAACACCTTGTATACAATGGTTAAAAGGAAATACAAAAGTACTTTTATACTATTTATTTCCTTTTAACCATGAAAGACCAGCGTTGAGGATTCTTTCGAAACCATAACTATGCTAAGTTTTTTATATGCTCAGTGTCGTCATTAAATTTATTATATTAATAGAGTAGGTTTCAAATAATGTTTGAGAATTGTCTACATATAAATAATGACGTCTATAAACATTTTTTGTTTCTTTCTTTCTTTTCTATAAACACTTATTATTTACTTACTTAGTTGTAGACTTTACCTGTAGTAAAGTAAGTATAAGAAAATTGTATAAATTCAATATTGGTGACCTATTTTAAGTAAACCACGTAATTCCGATTCAAATTACATTTGTCGTGATCATATTTATTAAACTTCTGTCAAAAACAATGTTTAGTTCGTGATTGCTGGCGTCAAATCAGAAGTTGTATTTTATGGGTTAGAGAAACGAACTATTACACCATATACAACGTGTTTTAAAAAATACAATAAAAATAAAAATAACATTAATCTGTCAATGAAATGGTAATCGTATCTCTATTATTTAGCTAATATAAATCCTTCAAAGTCAAAGATTAATTTACATGACATTAGAAAAAGTAACACACTTTTAATTTTCATTAAAATTCGTTTTAATGAAAATTACTTAATCGTAGGATAAGACCCTTGTTTCAGTAGACTTTTTTAGGACATATTCCAGCCGGGCTATGATGATCGCAACGACATATTATCTCACGCGTTATCTCATGGTCACGTGACTGTTTCGACCAATGAAATTACGAGAAAGCGTCACGTGACCACGAGATAACGCGTGAGATAATATGTCGTTGCGATCATCATAGCCCGGCAGAACCTTTTTTCTTATTGGGTATTTTTAAACACCTTGCAAACATGATTTTTAATATGCAACATTTAAATTTCATTGTTTTAACCTGCTCTGCAACTATATAAGTACATATACTTACGCGCACATTCCCTGTTGGGGTCGGCAGAGCACCAGGTGATTCTAGAACGCCATATTTGACTTTATTTATACTAACAAATGAACGCCATATTTGATTTTATTTATAGTGACGTTTACGGGAGGTAACATGAGTATATTGGCGACAGGTTTTTTTATATTTTTTTTTATTATAAGATGGGTTAACTCTTGACCTCAATCTTGACCATAAAGGTCAAAGATGAGGTCGACGATGGAGCGAGTTAACCCAGAAAATGCCTATAAAGGCACTGGTACTCCCACGCACCGACGGAACACAGCAGGCTGTTTGGCGTCGGACTTCGGTAGGAGGGTGGTCGCGAACCAGACGACCCTTTACAGAGCCTACCACACCGCATGAGACCATAGGACGACACCTCAGATTCAGAAAAAAAATGAAGTGTCGTTGCCTGGGATGGATTACTAGGAGGCAGGTCTCATTTGTGTTTCCATAGTCGCCTCTTACGACACCCACGGAAAGAGATGGGGTGGTGTTATTCTCAACCGATCACCACACGGCAAAAAGTCAGCCTTTCGCCCACGATACAGCAAAACTCTCACATCCCACTGAGGCTTCTATACAGAATGCCTTAGGTTGGCACATTTTAAGTTTTTTTTATTCCCAGTCTAGGCAAGAAGTAAGCAACGAATATATCTTTTCACATACATGCATTGTAACATTTGATTGATGAGAGAAATAAATCTTATTACCTTTATAATATATTTAATTGCCACATCCACGTATGTGCTGTATGAAGGTGAAGACCAAAATAAAATCCTTACTAAATGTCATGATTCAAACTCAAACAAAACCTCTATAATTAAGCGACGAATACATCCTAACTCGGATGCTTATAAAATGGATACAGAAAAAAATGTTTGCAAATTATTCATAATGAGAAAAAAAACTCTGACAACTCCTGCTATTTTAGCCAGGTACAGCCAACGACAGAAGATAACTCTGTGAACTCTAACGCTATGGAGTAAAGTTTATTTTTAAGTAAATATCGTAATAGCTTGGCAGTACCGTCGTAGCTGGTAAATAAAAAAAATCCTTATATTGTTACGATAAGAGCGAATTTGCATCAAAAATGGCGTAACCTCTGTACAAAATCTTGGGCATATCATGAAAAATGCAACTTGCTGTGGTAACATTAAAGGCTGTTTTCCCTTAGCAATGTTATCTTCCACTGATATAAATGGTCTCTACAGACAAGCTGGGCAAGAGCTTAATGCCTCGTTTAATTATGTACGAATCTGTTAATTTAATGTTGCGAATAGGAGATGACGTACCTTCGGAGTTTCTCGGCTTTTAAACCGAGAGTTGTTTTCATTTCGTTTAAAGGAATAGCGGTGTCGTTAGTACCTTTATCTACTCTAGTGGTTCTTAACAGGTGGTCCGCGGACCACTGATGGTCCCTGGAATCACTTGAAGTGGTCTGCGAAGCCATCCCAAAAATATTGCATGAAATTTAACGAGTCGACACAATCACTGAAACCGACTGAATGCCAGAGCCTTCAATTGTTTGGCTTTGGTTAGCATTAAACCAAGGATTTAGAAATTAATAAGTAAATAGAAATACAATTTTCGTAAAAAAATTAAAACACTGTTGAAAATGAACAACAGTTTATGTACGTATAACTGTAGAACAACCCTTCTATTATTTTTACCTCTAAACAGTTGGAGTCCGTGGTAAAACAGATATTTTGTAAAATGGTCCCCCATTACTAAAAGGTTAAGAACGACTGATCTACTAAATGTATTCATCATTATAACAAAACAGAATTGAAGAATTTTTACGCCTTTGTACACGTATTTTTATTGTTTTGTATCTCTTGCTGTTATTTAGTTTTGTGCGTATGTGAGTGTGTGTAGTCTTGAATCACTACGTCCATTGTTAAAAACCGTATGAAAATCCGTTCAGTCGTTATTGCGTTTATCGCGTTCACACAGACAGAAAGAGGCAACGGGGGACTTTGTTTTATAATATAGTATGAAGTATGATATATAATGATATAATTATCATATAAAGTATGTTTTATACAAAAACAACAAACAAAAATAGCCCCACAAGGGGAATTCTATAAATAGAAAATTTCAGTTATGTTAACAAAACATTAGGACTAAAACTATTTGCGTTGTAGTTAGCAGAGAAACTTTTAATGTTCAAAAAATTCCCGTCACAGAATGGTACAGAAACACGCAACATACCTGAAACAGTCAAAAGAACATCGAGCTTTACAAATGCAACCTTAATCCGTTACCATAAGGTTGTAACTGTCAATTAAGATAGCTGGTTTTTTGAGTGTTTATAAACTTTATCTGGAAAAAAGTTACAGAGGATAATTAATATTAAGGCAAAAGGAATACTTACATGAGGATCTGCTGAACTTCCGGCAGTCAGGTTTTCAAGGGCTTGTTTTCCCTTCGTCCATATTCGTAACCAGACTTTGGTAACCAGCAACCTTAACGTTGTCAAATCCGTAATATTTTCATTTGACTTAGTTTCTAAACTCCCGGTACTTTGTGAACCATAGATTAAGAATTTTTTTTGTGAACCGCCCCATTTTTTTCATATCGACGGACTTTTTTATAATATCAATACGACTTAACCTAACCTAAGTTATCCTAATTTCATGCAGGCTGCCCTTAAAGTTTCGTAAGTTTATAATTTTACTAGGCAAATGGTAATATCGCGGGAGATTATAATTTCACTTGTGAAATTATAATATAATGGCTTTACAATTTTTCGGTGATAGACATAGATCAGAGACCTTCTGCCTTTTTTCGTTATTGTACCAAACTCGGAAGAATATGATTAGGTATTTTACTAACATGAAGATGAAACGGGTCGGGACCCGTTCGACAGGTAAGTTTCGGCCGGTGGTGTCGTTTCGACAGGTACGCGATTTCATATCCAGTTCGACAGGGCATGGGCCAGTTAAGACCCTAAATGCGGAAATGGGAGCCCATACCACTTACTAATGAATGAGGTTGAATTTGTATGAATGAATGAGGTATCCTATCTTATCTTCCGAAAACCTCACAGCAAAGTTTTTCATTTGATTTAAATTGTCTGACACCATATCTCTAAGTCAGTGGTTCCCAACCTATGATCCGCGGACCACCACTTGTCCACGAGCAGCAGTGGTCACTGACGAGCAAAAATAACTAATCTCTAAATAAACAAATTTATTTCATAAACCAGTAAAGATAGCTTCATGTAACAAAAATAATCTTATAAACAGGTTTATTCTACACACTGTTTTTTCTATGTTCTTTTGACTTCATAGAGCTATCATGTTTGCCGCCAAACGTTACTTATTTTTTCAATAGCTAAATGTTTCGGATAGAGTAGTATTATTAGATACTTTTAACGGTTGAATGAAATACCTGCTCCTCGTAGCTTAGGTCTCCCTCAACTTTCAAAATTTACTGAATCGTCTTGAAGCCACTCCGCGAATGCTTACTTAATGGTCCGTAGGAAAAAAAATTATATATAAAGTGGTATCTAACACTAATAAATCTAAAGTTAAAAATGTTGTATCACCTCCAACATTCCATTGCTTATAATAATGTTTAAAGGGCTGAACCAATTTTGATGAAATATATCTAAAAACCATCCCGATTACATGAGCTTTCGAATAAAAAAAACCGCAACGAAATCGTTTGTTTAGGATGCCATAGACTGACACACAGGTACACAGACATACAGATATACATGACAAACTTTTTAATCGGGGGTTAAAGATATTGGGAAACACTGCTCTAAGTTTAACGTAGAGTCAAAGTACCATGGCCCGGAGCGTTTCATTACTAACCTACCTAGCTGTTATACCTATGTATTTGTAAAATAATATTAGCTTGCTCCAGGACGATGGGTTCCCGAAACTTCGCCAGAGTTTAGCTGATAAGTTTTAGTTTTAGCCCTGGGCGTCTTTTCCACTAAATATTGGTGTCTCAATGGTTACCAATGGTTGAATGACAATGGTTACCATTTTATCCATTCAGGTGGCAGAATTTAGGTTTGACGGCCGGTTTGGTCGAATAGTAGTGACGCTGCCTCTTGGTCAACGGGTCTTGGGTTCGATTCCCAGTCGGAGCAAATATTTGTGTAAAAGGCAGATGTTTGTTCTCGTGTCATGGGTGTTTGTGTATGTCTTTATGTGTGTTCCGAGGGACCCACGACATAAGGGAAACTCTTAGTGTGGGCGTTTGAGTGTGTAGCGATTATTTATTGTTATTTTATTTATAATTGAGATCTATCAAAACCTCATACACTTGATGACAACCGCGCTGACCAGCAGCGCCTCCCCCAAGTTGCTAACAACTAGCAACTTAAGGCGACTGCAGCACCTAAATTACGATTTTATGATGCGTAGATAAGCATGACGCACTGCATTAAATCGAAGAAAAAATACTACGGTAATATTCAGGACATAAACTAGATAAGTAGTTTGCTGAAAACATGATTCAACACTTTTGGTTCGATAGAAAAAGCTCACAAAGTCACCTCTAAATACCAATATTGTGTATCTTTTAAGCTGTAAAAACGATAGTAAAATGCACACAGGAACTTGAATTTGCTATCAAAATGTTCGTGATCGAACACTCTCGATAAGTAGTTAACGCATTTTTCGATTTAAGCTGTTGCCTTTCCATAAATCTAATTTTTCTAACTTTCGAACATGTTTTTACGCACGCACGCTTTCATAGTCCGTAAACTTCGTGTATCGACACTGTTCGCACTGCCGGCCCAGGCCTGTTGAGAGACGGAGATGGCACTATTCCTATGTGTGCGGCCTTTATCGGGTGCTGTAGTCGCCTTAACATTCAGTTGGCATTGGCGCCCCCAGTCAAAGTAGCTGTCATAAATAAATTATATGAGGTTTAAATAGATCTGGATTTTGACACCTGAACGGATGAAGTGGTCACTATCATAATTCCATCGCCATCAATCTCAATCAATCAGTGAGGTTAAGTAACGTACAAAGAGTCAGGGAACCTGATGGGTGACCAGACCAAAGTGGCAAATTTTTCACGAGCGTTTCCGTGCTTCAGAGCGTACGTTAAGCTGTCGGTCCCAGCTGTTGTCTATTGACTACAGTCGATAAAACCAAGTCAGAGGCCATTGTGCGGTTTTAAAACTCTGACACCAGAGTTAGCCAAGTTCGCCACACACTTGACTATACCTACACGATAAGAAGAAGACCGGCATTAAGACGCCTTTGATAGTGGAATACCCTTCCAGGGTCAGGTATAACTAATTACACTTAGGCACGAGTAAGATTAACTGACGTAGCCAGTCCTTAGTAACTAAATGAAGTCTAAAACTGTTACTTATGCGAACTAAATTACTATTTATTACAACTGTAATACTTATTTATGCAATATTTTTATAAAACCAACAGCTCTAGCACGATAACGACAAACTCGCGCTCGGCTCACGCTGAAACTTCACTTTGATTGCGCGAGGGTCCCGCGCAAAGGCTTGCTCGCCCTATGGCGTTGTCAATGTTCACATTTTGACATAAGACCGCGGTGTTGTCGCGGCGCTGTCACTATCGTACTCGGCCTGCAGTTCTGGTAAGAAGTACAATATTTATGGCGCAAGGTTTAATTAATACTAGCCTTCCGCTTGGGACTTCGTTCCCGTGGGAATTCGGGAAAATCATGTACCCTATGTCCATCACGGATAATGTAGGATTATTATAATTAGAATTCTAATGGTGAAATAATTTTTCAAATCGGTCCAATAGTTTCGGAGCCTATTCAATGCAAACAAACAAACAATCAAATCTTTCCTTTTTATAATATTAGTATAGATAAGTAAATATTTTGTTTACTAACACTAGTTTCTAAGTTTCATCATTGTTACTAACACCTATGGATGTCCATCTGAAATAAATATATTGAATTGAATATTAAATTCCAAACCAGCAAGTTTCAAGTATTTGCTAAACTTACATTTAATACAATATAATTTATTTTAATCTAATTATTTTTTTAATAAATAAAGGTGTCTATTATCGCCGCTAATTTTTCATTTTATAATAATCCCTAACTTTAACAAGAAATACTTTTTTAAAATTAAGTACTTCTAAAGAAAGAAAAAGAAAAAACCACACTTTGTTTCAGTTAAACATTCTCGACAGCAGTCAGGATCAACGTATTTTCTGTCAATGAAAGGATACCAGTTTTATTAATATTATGAAAATAGGTCAAATAAGTATAAAATGAAAAGTAACATGAAACGAAATCGAGGGCGATAAATATCAAATTAAACTGCACCCCGGCAAGTTAATGCCCTGCCTACAACCAAATTAAACAGCCGTTTAACTTTCACCACCTTGTTTATCGTTTATTGTTGATGGAACATTAAAATAAAACATTTGGTTTAACGAAAATAATAGTGATGTAAGTTTTTAATGTCATAAAAGTCTGTCGCATTTTTTATTTAATTTCTGTAAAGGGAATAGAAAGAAAGAAGACATAAAAAAAATATATTTATAAAAAAATAAATTGTAAATTAGGAATAGCACATTCTTTTATAACTAGTTTAATTCATAATCATAGTCATTTAACTGTTATTATATCGTGACACAAAAACACACATACGTCTTGCCCCTGAGTTATATTATAGTCACGAGCGAACCCATACTTTATAAAAAACAATGCTTATACTATTTGCTGAAAAAAAAGGCAGTTCAAAGGCTGACATGATGCATTCTAAATAGATACTTACAGATAACACTTAAACACTCTCTCCCTAACACACTACATACGCACGCACACACATTTGTACTCTTAACAAGACAATCTTTGATAGTTTAAGTTTAGGTTAATTATTATTTTTAGTTTAGGTATTATGTCATCTCTGCATCACGCTGAGCTGGATACACTTTTGGTGCATTATAGCAAGATAGGCAAAGGCATAAGTTCCATTTGTATATTTGATGTATTTTTACTAAATAAAATGTATTATATTGTATTCATTCGATCAAAAGCAGTCATATAGGTTAATATATTACTTTACGACCGCCTCACGAGACAGACGACAAATCGCGTCCCACTGTAATCTGGTAATCGAATGCCGATCCCTAACATAGATTCTCGAACGGATGTCGAATACTTCTAAAAGGTTTACCAAGGCAGTTAGTCTGCTGGTAAACTTCGTGGATCCGTGGTTACTTTATCAATTTTTCAAATCAAATCAAATCAAAGTCGTTTATTTGCAAGAAACATGGCAGTACAGCTGCTAATATAATAGTTATCCGTCATGCTCTGCCCTTTACTATGGCGTGCAAATATTTAAAACATTAATAATTATATCTATTCGTGAAATAATTATCATGTCCCAATATAATAATTAAATTTTACAATCATCCTCAATGTCATACATCATACACAAAAATAAAAATAAAAACATGTCAAGAGTTGAATGAAAAAAAAAATGAAAAAACAATAATTGTCAAGCATAACATAAAATAACATTAATATAATTTGGTCATATAATTAAAATTAGCACTACGATAGATTAGTATATACATATTAGATTAGTATTATACGTTTATGATAGCAACTAGAGCGATTTTGCTGTATTATAGGGAAAAGGCTGACAACCTCTCACCACTATACATATAATGTATGTTCTCTCTGTATATCATGTTTCATCTAATAATAATAACCCTTAGAATTTATGTCAAACGTGGCATCAAGTGGTTCTGGCGGAGCATCCTCCGCCTGTATATACTTCATTCCCGTGGGATTTCGTGAAATCCTTCCTTATTTCATGCCTACGTTAACAAAGAAGGTTCCGTGCCAGCTTTCTCGGTCCAATGGCTTGGGCGAGCCAGTGAATCATGACCTCTAATTTTATATAGGGCTTTATGTAAATCACTTTCAACCTCTCGGGTGGTTAGTCAGTCTATGAAACTAAATTTCGAATTTTAATTGATGTTATTTCTTTTATTTTACTATTATAAAATTAATCTTACATTAAATTTTTTCAATGGAATAGGAGGTTGTTTGTAGTACTTCAAAGTTGTTTTTACGTCTGAATTTTAATGAATTTTTAAAAAATTGAAATAATTTTATTGTATTATTGTTACAATTTTAATGTAGACTGAATTATATTATATATTGTAAATTGACCTGCTGTATATCCAACACAAATGAATGAATGAATATACAAACTTCATCAGCATATAGCGCATTTTGTATGGGAACTCAAAATTTTTTTTTCGTATTTTGATCTATTATTGGGGGAAAGTTGTTCAGTTTTAGGGACTGATTAACCACCTGAAAGGTTGAAAGTGATTTTTATCACCATTCAAATTTTTTGTAGGTAAACTTTGACAATTTAACAGACCCTTATATTTTTGTTTCTACGTTTCATATAAATATTTCAAGCTAGATCGTCTGAAGCATGAAAATAAATCAAAATGTTTATATGGAAAAAAAAAATAACATCGTCCAATTGACTTGAAATTTTGTAATAGTACTCTTCAACACAATTTGTGACACCCGTGTTTCTGCGTTTTACAAAATTTAGAGGATGAAAAAAAGGAGACGTTTGTAAAAAATTTTTTTTTCCTCCTTATTTACGTTCTATCAACGTTACTGACACCATAAGAAAAATTTGGATGATGATAAAAAAATTACCCTGTATACAGATTTCTATTGAGCCATCCATTACATTTTTTTAGTTGCTCGTAGTCTATTCTAGTCTCTGCGCTAATAGAAAGCCTTCGTAGCAAGCTAGCTCGTAGCTTCGTAGCAAACACGTAGCGTAAAAAATACATAATATTAGGTAAATCTATCGCTCGTAGCCCAGTGGCTCTCGCTGATCTCAACCGATCAGTGAAGTTAAGCAACGTATACAGAGGCAGGAAACCTGATGGGTGACCAAAGTGGCAATTTATCACGAGCGTTTCGGTGCTTCGGAGGGCACGTTAAGCCTACAGTCGTTAAAAACAATTCAGAGGCCATTGTGCGGTTTGAAAACTCTGACACCAGGGTTAGCCAAGTTCGCCACACACTTGACTATACCTACTCGATAAGAAGAAGAAGGTAAATCTATCTTAACGGAGTTAACTTTTTAACAGTATCTTTTACAAAGCCTGTCTTAACCAGCGTTTACCCTTTACATTAAATGATAATAGAAAATTACATTTTTTATATCAGAAACTGGTGGTAGGGGTTCATATTACAGTGGAGGGCCTTAAGCCTTTAGTTGTAAGGGCTATATTACATTACCTCATCAATATTTAATATTCTTTATTAATTCACTGACTGTTGGGACGTAAAATTTTACGGGCTTTGATAGACAGAGAGGAAATAAGGAGCATAGCTTTTACAATAAACATGACTGTACGACAAACTTTAGATAAAAAACATTAGTTTTTTTATAACGTGAAATTCGAATGACATCCTAAAATTTCTTATCCTAGGAAAAAACACCTAAATTTTTTTGAATTTGAGGTGGCGCCCTATGGTCCTATGCGATGTGGTAAAAGGGCTGTCTGGTTCGCGACCCTCCTACCGAAGAAGGAGTTATATAAGTTAATCATTTCAAATGGTTCTGTCACCATGTAAAAGTCAGAATATCTAATAAATCATTTTGAGTCATTCTAGGTCTCATTTAGTAAACAGCGAACAGCCCTTTTCTTAAGAACAAAGATCTTATTGATATCGGCAGTATTGCCCTACAGTAAAATGCCATATGACAATATTAGGCTGTGGAAGTAACTAAAATATAAGTGTCACGCGGTTTTAACGTCCGAAAGTTGACTGATTTTTTTAACCGGGTAAGCTGCTGAACTGAGTCTGCTCGCTAACTTATCGCTAACTTTGCATAGATTCTACAACTTGTAGTTTTTCATTGTTAATCTGTATATTGGTATTAACCTGTTTAACATTGGGCAAGGTAAATTTAATACATTTGGTTCAAGAGTAGATTATTTATTCACAGTGAACTATTCAGCTACCTTATAGATCACATTATTCGCAGTATAATCACAGTCATATCTTTTCACTTGAGTCGTAAGAAACTCCTAAGTCCTCCCCTGGTCCGTATACTCGCGGTAGGCTTTACATCTGCATGCGAGCCTCAAATTGCGAAGCGGAAGCTCCCTCGCGATGACTAAATTACGCAAAAATACCGCAACTACCCACCGGATAGATTACACTAAGTAGTTTTACTAAAGGTATCGACGGTGTTCAGTGCCTTATGGTCTTTAAATCGACCTATTATGTGAGGAGTTGAGGGAGAATGCTTTTGACATTGTGTTATGGAAATTAACCCCCAGCCTTATCATCATTTTATAAGTCTGAATTAAAAGTTTTTTTATGTTTAGGAGCCCCCTTAAATATTTATTTTATTCTGGTTTTTAGTATTTGTTGTTATAAGGCACATAGAAATACATCATCTGCGAAAATTTCAACTGTCTAACTATCACGGTTCATGAGATACAGCCTGGTGACAGACGGACGGACGTAATAGGGTCCCTTTTTTCCCTTTAGGTACGGAACCCTAAAAAAATTCGATCAAAAAGTGTGTTTTTTTTACAGCAGAAACAGTAACACATTTTTTTGCTGTAAATAGGTTTATTTACAGTTACTATAAGTGTCTAAGCCAAAATCCAATAAGATATGTAACAGAAACCATATTTTAAAAAATCTAAACGGTTTTGTGTGTCGACGGAATGGAGGCTATAATTAAGTACTATTTAATTTTCATATACTTGCTGACAACCACTCCGACCAGCAGCGCCACCGCCAACCGAATGTAAAATTGCAAACTACCTGCAACTGAAAATTCAATTGGCGGTGTGGCGCCATCAGTCAAAGCAGCCATCATTAGATGTATGAAATTTGGATAGTTCTAAATTTCGCCACCTGAACGGCAGGTTTTTTTTATTATTTTTAACAGTCACGGCCATAAATTTTGGTGGATTTATGATTCATTCATATAAAAACTAGCTGATCTTATTAATTAATAAAGAAGTTTACTGCTACGAAATGTTGTTGAACGCCCATACAACGGATTAGGATTGCTCCGGGCTATTGCAAGCGAACAATATGTATAGCCTGACGTGCTGCCGTGTGTACATGCAGTGTGTACAATTAAACAACAGAAAAAACCTACATTAGTTAGAACAAACTTTTCATGTCTATTACAAGGAAGCCCATGAAAAAGAAATAAAAATACAAAAAACAAGTTGTACACGAATTTCCTGAAAAACAGCGCCATCTGTTTATCGCGTTACGTACTACGCACAGCGGTAGTGAAGAAGAGCTAGCGGTTCTGTTTTATTTGAAACCATCAACTCTACTATAGCGCTTCCCTCTGTCGGCGAGTAGCAGAACTTCTGCGGGTGCCTAGTTATCTAGGAGAAATATAGAGGGCAGGACATGTGTCATTTAACTTGACAGCATCTTGACAGTACAGACTTTTAAATTAGGATCTGAATAGATCCTTCTGAGCTGGGCACCGAATCAAATAGTTAACTTCGTTAATCGTTAATCCGCTACTCAAAAAGTAAGCTTCGTTAAACGTTAAAGCGTTACAATTCGAAAGAATTAACGCAAGTTAATGTTAATTGTTAATCCGTTAACATGTGATACAAATTGAAATTTTTATATCGTTGCGTTAGTGAACTTATAAAACCATGTTGGTTTAGGTTCTGGAAGTTAGGTAACAGTTTAGGAACAAAAAAATACATAATTCAAATGTGTAATTTAATAATTCAAATGAGTAATTTAATTATCTGGCGTAAGGTGCATATTGCCTTTCATGAACATTAAGATGTTGAAGTTCCCGTCCGCAAGCGAGGCTCGTTTTGGTGTTAAAATATCTTTGCACGTGGAAAAAAGACGTTCAACTGTAGCGCTTGTATTGTATTTAATGAAAAGATTTATTAATATCTGTTTGGATTAACGATTAACGGACTTCTGGATATTAATGGTAGTTAACGTGTCCGTTAATACTTTTTAAAGTTAACTTAAAAGTTAATCCGTTAATCAAAATGTTAACTTCGTTAATTAACGATTAACGGATTAACGAGTTAATGGCCAGCTAACTATTATAATGCGAAAGTAACTCTGTCTGTCTGTCTATCCGTCTTTCACGCCTAAACTACAAAACCGATTTTGATGAAATTTGGTACAGAGATAGATTAGAGGCTGGGAAAGGACATAGGGCTATATTTTATCCCACAGTTGGGCACGATATACCCTGTAGCCCACGCGGGCGGAAAGCTAGTAGGTTGATAAATTAATGTGTGTAGAGTGGTAATTAATAACGTAGGGCCATGAATGCATATATTTGACCACACTTAGCATAAATACAGCACCCTTATTGCAGTAAGTTAACGCTAAAACGCTCATGTTTAAGGAAACATTCAATTAGAATTTAAGAACTAACAATAGATTTAAGTAATTGTACTAACACAAATGGATCTTGTTGTCCGTCCGAAAGTAAACATTTTTGTTTTTTATTTTACTTTTATAACTTAACGCTCTACCTAACCTGAAAGGGAATAAACGCGTGAATTTAAGTAGATATTGTGTACATAGTTATGTATGTAGAGCTTTGTAATTGCTTTTCTAGTTTCAACAACTTATGCAATTTGTAACAGCAAATCGAAATCAATATCCAAGGCGAAGCTTTTCGAGGAATTGACAACCGCCAAAACTGAATCACGCACATACATTTCTCGAAACACCACATACGATGCACGGATTCTTGCAACTATCAAAAATGCGGCCGAAAAACAAATCACGATCACGCTTCATCACGCTACGAATATCGGCGCCGCCGCGCCGCTTTTTCGGCGTCATTCGGCGCAATGTCACTGACGAGCGCGGTCGTCGCTAACGCCGCCGCCGCCGCCGCCGCCGGTCAAGGCAAGAAAGCTTCTCAGGTGCAACTCCAGGCCGAGCTGAACACTGATGATGAGTGGAACAAATTCTTGAAGAGAGATGGGCTGCTTGGTAAGTGGAGATTCGAATTTGAAATATTTAAACAAACATAATAGAATTTTCTTTTGATCTTCTTCTTATCGTGTAGGTGTGGCGAGCTTGACTAACCCTGGTGTCAGAGTTTTTAAACCGCACAATGGCCTCTAACTTGGTTTTAACGACTGTAGTCAATCGACAACAGCCGGGACCGAAAGTTTAACGTGCCCTCCGAAGCACAGAAACGCTCGTGATAATCCCTGGCCCTGTATTCGTTGCTTATCCTCACTGATCGGCTCAGATCAGCGCTTCTTTTGATTTTTTCAAAGTATGTTGAGCTTAACTTATCAATTATCATTTACTATGTATATCACAATGATTGCGGTGATAGCCCAGTTGGTAATGAGCCAGACTTGTAATCCGAAGGTCGCGGGTTCAAATCCTGGTGCGGGCCTGTACCACTAAATTAGTCTTTTCGGATTTATGTACGGATTTCTAATTATCACTTGCTCAACGGTGAAGGAAAACATCGTGATGAAACCCGCCCGTCCAAGAAAATTGATTTTCGAAAGACGAGCGGTCCACCAACCCGCATTGGGTCAGCGTGGTGGACTATGGCCTAAATCCCCTTCGTGTTTCGAAGGGAGGCCCGTGCCCCTCGGTGGGGACGTATATGGGCTGGTAAGAAGATCACAGTGATTAGAATAGAATACCAAGAATTCGAAACAGGTCCATGAAATTACTAGTTGGAAAAGTTGTTAGTACCTAAGTAGTTGTTCAATTTAGGTAGAATCACTACCTCAAGTTTCGCTAACTAATAATACCTACAGTGACCCGATATTCGCTTATTAAAAGACACCGGAAAAGATAAATTATACTTATTTAATTTGTTTTGTTTTAGTTGTGGATGTTTACACGGAGTGGTGTGGCCCATGCATCGGCATGGTCGGCAACCTTAAGAAGATCAAGGTGGAGATAGGAGGAGATAATCTGCATCTAGCAGTGGTGAGTCAATCTGATTCTTATAAGGCGATTACAGTAAAAATGAGTGGGATAGGTACTTGGCTAGGAGGGAAGGACGAACGGTGAACCAAGGCAGTTTAGAATGGTGGTCTAGGGGAGACAAAGCTACAGTAAATAAATAAAATGAACGCTACATTCTCAAAGGCTTACACTAAGGTTTTTCCTTGTGTCGTGGGTCCCTTGGAACATACATAAAGACGGACACGACCATCCATGACTGAGAATAAAAATAGTGACAGACAGACCAACTGTTGCGCAAAGTGACTGATCAATGAAAACTCCTTAACTATATGTTTCCGGGAAAATAAGTCACTCGACACTGGCCTATTTATATGTATTAGATAAGCTGTCCCTTTTTCCTATATTGAGCGATTTAGAGTGATGAAAAGTTCCACAAGTTACCTAGTAATATTACAGAGGAAGTCGCGGGCGCAAATCTGGTGGCAATCTAAAGCACGACACATAAAGTTTTCAGAAACGTAAATCCAAATATCTTCGAAAGTTATTATCGCTAGAAGCCATTGTTAAAAGGAAATCCAAACTATTTAAAAACAAAGTTTAAGTTTTCGATAGGCGCCATTTTTCCCTCATCATTTAAAGTTTGTAGATTTACGACTTTCGATGTTCTGAGTTTATAGTTTGTATTGAATTGTTTTTAGTTTAGCTACTTGTTGCCGGGAAATATCATTATTTACTATATTTGTGAATTGTGCTCCTTTGAGAGTAGACAATCTAAAGAATCTAAAGACATTATTAATTACACTAAATAAATTAATAATTAATTTAATTATTAATTAATTAATAATGTCTAATGTCTTAAAGACATTATTAAGACATTAGACATTATTAATTTATTCACAAAGGTGATGATTTAATTTAATTTATTCTACATCCACAGTTTTTTGTAACACATAAGTTTACTCTTGACCACAATAAAAAACTAGCTCTGGGGCAAAGTCTGGTCTAGAAGTAGTAAACTCACCCAGAAGAAGCCTTATTCAGTCGAACTTTTCAGTCGAAAAGGACCTCAGAAATACAGGCGCAAGCAGAGATTTCCATTCCTCAGCAGTGCGCACTATGAAAGATGAAGAAAAGCACTCGATGCGAATCCACAGGATCTCGAGGATCGCAGGGATTCTCACTGAGCGTTAGGTATAGTATCCCTTTTTTACCAGCCCATATACGTCCCCACCGCGGGGCACGGGCCTCCCTTCGAAACACGAAGGGGACTTTTCATAGTCCACCACGCTGTCCCAATGCGGGTTGGTCCTTAACTTATTTTTTTAAATAGCTTCTGACCTTTTCTTATTTATGTGTTTTAGGCAAAAGCAGACACAATAGAATGTCTGAAGAGGTTCCGGAACCGCAGCGAACCAACGTGGATGTTTATAGCGGTAAATATACTACTTACCTTCCTATTCACAGCCTTTACAACCCCAGAAAAAAAAGACGTTTCAGGCAGCAAGCATTGTTTTTTAAAATGGTTTCACTAATATGGGACGTAATAGGTCCTTTAAAGTTTGGATCTTTTCGTGTCACGATTTATTTAAAACTGATTTTTAAATTAACTAGTTTTCCAGTAACTAGTAGCCTAAATACTGTCTGTGTGAATAAAGCACTAGTGAAACTATAGCCCTAGGACAGACTGAAGGTCTTTGATGACGCCTTGCACGACAAGTCCTGTATTTAGCAAGGAAATAGAGCAATTAGAAGTCGTTAAACCAAACCAAAGTCGATTCTTCGCGTTATAACATCGCCGTAAAGTTAACTTGAATGCCTACGCACGTGTTGACGGCACATCATTGGAATATAGACTCTAATTCGAAGCTCTTGAATTGATTTTCGATTGACAGACGGAAGCAGATTGTTGCATGTCATTTTGGTATATTTTATGCTTGTATAGGGTCATGTGTAGAAAAGATTTGTGGTGGAATGGCACGGATGTAAGTAAAGTATCGACCAAACGCCCTTTGTCTCAAGCACCTTCAGAATCGTTTTTTTTTTCATAGCTGACAATAAAGTTCTTTTTACTATTTGCTACTCCTACCGTTGTGTAACACAGATCTAGTTCAGACTAGGTTTTATTGGATATTCTATGTCAAAAAGATTGGGGTTTGAGATTTGAATAAAATCAGTAACAATAATCTAAACAACAACCAAGGGGTCAAGGATAAACAAACATTTTAAAGGCCTAAAAGCAAGCATTTTGCATGGAAAAGATCGTTTTGCAGTTGACTGATACACACAATACCTACACCATACCTTATGTCTTTGTGATAAGGTTTGTAATTCAAGGCCCACGTTCTTTCGTTCGTATAATATCAGTCAAGTGCATCAGATTTGCCTTACGATAAAATTTTAAAAGTATGAAATGTGTTTGAAACATGAAAGTTGAAAAATGCTGTTGCCTATCTACCTAAGTACCTACAAATTGTTTCTTTTATGGCCTTAAAATAGTTTTATAAAAGTTAGTCATAAACGAGCGACAGAAATATGTGATTAAATTATTTTCCGAAATTTCCAAAAAAACTACAGAATATCGACAAAAATCCCTACTAAAATTATAAATGCGAAAGTAACTCGGTCTGTCTGTTACGCTTTCACGCCTTAACCTCTAAACCGATTTCGATAAAAGGTACAGAGATAGATTAGACCTTGGGATCCCACAGCTGGGCACGATATAATCTGTAGTCCACGCGGACGGAGCCGCGGGCGGAAAGCTAGTATTATATCAATTATTATGGAACCTGTTCACAAAATGTTACGAGAATCGGTCAAGAAATGTGCCCTGTAGAGGAGAACAGCCGAACAGACAGCCTGAAAGCATTTTTTCATAAACTGAAACAACAATTTATGAAAGTCAGGCTGGTCAGCTGGTGAACGTAATCTTCGGCGCCAACGCCCCGCTGATCGCGCGCACCATCGAGCAGGAGCTGCACAACGAGGAGCTAGCCAAGAAAGGGGAGAGGGAGCGGCCGCAGCGGGCGCCGCATGAGCTCACACCGCATGAACAGGTAACTTAGAGACCCTACACACTCAAAGGCCCACTCTAAAGTTTTCTCGTAATCATACCAGATATTATGCACCTGATTATCACACCAGTGTCACAAACAGGGTTTTTTTCTCGTTTGTCATTCCTTGTGTCGTGGGTCCCTTGGAACATACCTACACAAAGACTGAATCGAACCCACGACCCGACGATAAAAAGGCAGCGCCACTAAAACTCGACCAAACCGGCCGTCAAATAGTATGGAAACTTACGCCTACTCACGTTGTTTGGTTGTATCGGCGGTCCATACACTAATTCAAGATACTACCAATAAATATATTCGTGAGGCATAGAGTACCTACAGGAGACATATTGCATTTATTACCCTTAGGTCTCCAGAGAGTGAAACCGTTGGAATCGCATCACCATGCTAGTTTCAAAGCATTTGTGGTGCGGTTCCCGACGTTCATGCTGGAGACAGTCATGAAGGAGAGCTTTTGGCCGGAGGGCGTGGTGTTCCGCCGTTTCCGAGGGAGATTCCCGGTTGCAGACACCCCCGGAAAAACACCCGGGAAATAGTGTTAGTTAGCTTTATTTTATTTTGTTTAATTATAATTCATATGTATGTTAGTCTGTAAGGTATTTATCTATTGGCCTTAGATGCCTGATAATAAATGATTTTATTATTATTATTATTACTAAGAACACTGTTTCAAGAGCTCAAGTTCTCTTGCATTTAGTCTTGATCAACCAAATTGGTTTTAGTCCAAGCCGAAAACAGGCACAAGTATATCTATAGATTGATTCATAATAACCTCAGTCAGTATGTATGTCTCTTAGCCCAGTGGCATTCGCTGATCTCAATCGATCAATGAGGTTAACTAACGTACACAGAGCCAGGAAACCTGATGGGTGACCAAAGCGGAAATTTATCACGAGCGTTTCCATGCTTCGGAGGGCACGTTAAGCTGTCGGTCCCGGCTGTTCTCAATTGACAACAGTCGTTAAAACCAAGTTAGAGGCCATTTGGCGGTTTGAAAATTCTGACACCAGGTTTAGTCAAGTTCGCCATACCTACAAGATAAGAAGAATGTAAGTATGTCAAACTATGTACCGCCATATATTGTTATTGATATACTCCAGGAGATAGCTGATGCAGAAGCGAAGCTCGAAGCGGAGAGGAAGGCGCGCGAGGCGGAGGCAGCTGCGGCGGCCCGGCTGGCGCGGCGCGAGGCACGGGCCAAGCGCCTGGAGTCACACTTCCTGGACGTCTGCCCAGCGCTGGTCACGCCGCATGCGCAGAAGAACTTGAGGAAAATTTCCGATGCTCTTGAGCCTAATGGTACAGTTTCCAATTCTTTTCACCAGCCCACATATGTCCCCACCCAGAGGCACGGGCCTCCCTTCGAAACACGAAGGGGATAGGTCCACCACGCTGGCACATATTGCAATATTTTAGAAAAATTTTACTGGCGACGTAGCTACAGATGCAAGGCTGTTTTAGGAGCACCTGAATTCAATGAGCTTGTATGACACGTACTATAAAATAATCTGTAGTTTGACGCGAATCATGAATGCAGAGGAAGAACAGAATACTTAATAGTACGTGGTGGGACGAAAAAGAGGTGTTTGTATCGTACCAAGTGTCAATATAATACTATACAATATACTTTATTGCTCACCAACATTAGAGAACATTATACAGAAAGCGATCGTTGATGATCAATCGGTGGTCTCTACCTACCTCAATGGGACAAAAGCGTGAGTTTATAAAGGTATGCGTGTGATTGCATCGAATAATTGCACTATGGCAAAAGAGGGGCTTAAATCAAATGGAGAACCCATCTATTATAGGAAGTGTCATCAGCCATCCGTCATATCAAGAATCTGTCTTATACAGAATGTGTCTTAAACAGAATCTGTCTAACACCGAACAAGCGATATTGGTTTTCTTGCGAAAAATAGATGGAGTTGCTAAAATTACAATAATACTTTTTCCAGGAATAATCCTAGCCGACAAACTGCCGACAGTGCTCGGCAAGGATACGACGAGGCGGCTCGGGTTGGAAGACCCGGCCTTGGCAACTGAGGCTTCACTGGCAGCTATGGCGGAACGACCTTCATTGGCACTGCTGCTGAAGAAACAGCCAGACAAAGAGGGAGAGGTTATTGGTAAGTCGAATGGAAGACGAGATAGCATGACTTGAAATACCCAGTCTTTGTCTTCTTATTGTGCAGGTGTCAAGTGTGTGGCGAAGTTGGCTAACCCTGGTGTCAGAGTTTTCAAACCGCACAATGGCCTTTGACTTGGTTTTAACGACTTTAGTCAATCGACAACAGCCGGAAATACAGAGACAGGCAGATAATTCCATTCTAGCGCTCAGTGCGGATCTTCGGGATCTCGACGAGGTAATGATACCTAGTACCCTGCAGTGCGTCTGAACGTCCGGTAGAAGGGCAGGGGAGGGGGGCAATGAACTCGTGCAGCTCCTGAGCACACTCCAACACACATTATGTACATCTTGTAAAAAAACAGAGACTACGGGCGTACATGCATAAAAGAAAAATACCATTCCAGAAATTTGCCGGCGAGTTCTTTTCAACGACGGGATAGAGGTCCCAGAAGGAGAGACTCCGAAGAAGAGCGTGGCAGACGAGCTGTGGATGGACAACATACCCGGCGTGTTCGTACCCGCCGACAGACACCAGAGGGCGGCTGCGTTGGACCTCTTGTTCCCCAAGGTATACCTACTCGTAATTGACAATTCTTAGTTCAATTCCCGAACGGGGCAAGTGTTGGTGTCTGTAGTTAATCGACGACAGCCTTGACCATCGGCTTGTCGTACCCAAACGCTCGTGATAAATTGCCACATTGTTCACCCATCAGGTTCCCTTGCCCTGTGTATGATGCTGAACCTCACTGATCGGTTCAAACAGTGCTAATGTAATACACTATATTGACGTGTTCAAGCAACATTTTATATGTTCAATGAAATAAACACTTTTGAGTTCGAGTTCAGCGCGAGCCACTGGGCAACGATGCGTTGATAAAATCTTTCCACATCCAGCTAGTGAGTACGCTGGTGGAGCCCCCCCCTACATTCGACCCGCCGCACGTGGCGCTCGTGTTCGGCGCGTGGCAGCGGCGCGCGGTGCTCGCGGCGGCGGCGGCGCCCCCTATCGCGGCACGGGTGCTCCGCTACGGGTTCTTTGCGGACGGAGACCTAGACCAGCCCAGACTTCTGTGCAAGACCATAGAACAGTACGAGGCGAGGCCTGAGAAGGACTAGTGAGTATGGATTTTAGGTTGAAACGAGACCGGCTCAACTCAATAGGTGATTACGGTAATTTTTTTTACTCGGTTTAAAGAAATACGTGATCTTGATCAATTTTAAAATAAAAGGCATTATTCAAAAAGGTAGACTAAAAAGGTGAGCCAGAGGTGAGCTCAGGCGCAGAACAATGCTGAATGGCGTTTTTTTTTTATTTGATGGTAAAAATGCAGATATTTTGAATTTCAAACCCACACAAGCGTAGCAAAACTGGAAATTAAAAGGAAGGTTTTTTATTATTATATTTAGTTGTGCATCCACAGAATTGATGAGGAAGACTAGGAATGAGACGCGTGCAGCCTCGTTACAAGGTTATTTCTAATCTTGTTGCTAATCCAATGCCATTAGGTTGTGATATAATAATAGCCACTTTAGGTATCAGAAAGGCACTTCTGTCAAAAAAAACCTGGATTAAAATCGACTAGTCGTTTGTCCCCAATGGGACAAAGGCATGTAGGGTCGATCTTAGTCAAATGCCGTTAGTTATGCTAATGTACACTTCACCAAAGTTTTATTTTTTGCGTACATAGTTCGCCACGTGTACGTGCCCGTCGGCTATCGGTTGTTGCGTACGCGCCATGTTCGTGGTCCGCCATGTTCGTGGTCCGCTGCTGCGTCAATGATTAATGGTATTCCCATTAGGTTTAAGGCGCAAAGGAATTTTGCCGATACTATTTATAAAAGTGGTATAAAACACAGGTTATAACGAACTTAAAAAATAATAAAAATAAATTTATTTTCATTATGCTTAATAGCTACTGTTACACAGTGGTCGATACCTCCTTGTAAGCTATTAAGCCTGTGTTAGGAGGCACCGGTCTTCCATACTTATATCTACATTTATGCTATTTTTAACATTTCCCAGCTGCGAGACGATAATAGTATGTGCAGCGGTAGGCCTAGCGGAGCCCGGGCTAGCCGAGCCGGGCGAGCCCGTCCCGTGCGGCCCGCCCGAGGCGCTGGTGCTGCTGGGCCCGCTGCATGTGAGCGCGGACGCGGTGCGAGGGGCCGAGGAGTGTGCCCGACTGTTCCCCCCGGGGTACAGCGAACCAGAGCACAAGCCCAAGCCCAAAGCCAAGAAGAAGAAGAAGGTAAAGTACTTGTTTCTGTTTCGGCTAATGCCCAGCTCGAGCATGATGCGTGACAAATTCACCCGGCACGCAACTCGGCTGATGCTGAAACTTCACTTTGATTGAAGGCTTGCTGTTGGCTTGCTCGCCCTCTGGCGTTGTCAATGTTGACATTTTGACATAGGACTGTAGCGCATTACGCGCGCGAGCACATCGTGCTCGAGCTGCCGGTGTAGAAACGTCCACTAATATCACACTCTCAATTTCCATCTTGCTCACGTAAATAAGGACGGCATTATATTTAAAGAAGCTTTAAGTTTAAGGAACATTTATGCAACTGAGTGTATGTTGCTGGTTATTTCTTCTGATTGTATTCCTGGTCAATATTTGACTATAGGTATTTGTGTGAGACCGACAGAAATAATCTCTTTTCCATATTTAGTTTGAATTACTTGGTTTAAAAATAATATGAAAAATCATCAAATTAAAGGTAGAGTATAGATTCACTTTTTATTTTTTACGCATAACAATATTTTGCCATAATCAGTTCATCGTTATGAAAAACTATCGTAAAGCGAAAAAAAAAATAAGGCTTTCAATTTTATGCAAGTAAATAGTGAACCTTTAGGTAAATCATAAGCAACTATTTTCAAGTTGTCCCCAATTAACTTCCAGAAGCGTCAAAGAGAAGAAGCAGCCGAGGACTCAACAGAGGTCGCCCCCGCGGAGTCCGTGGAGGCAGAGCCCGTCGAGGAGGAGGGGGCCGAGGGGGAAGAGGGGGGCGAGGGGGAGGCGGACGAGGAGGGCGAGGAGGGGGACGAGCCGCAGGCTGTGGACAAGGCCACGTCGCCGCCGCCGCTCACACCGCATTGAGAACACACTTAATACATATACGGGGTCGACCAAGAAAGTTGGTCTATCAGTTTTCACAGAACTTCCCGTCTTCTTCTTTTTATCGTGTAGGTTTAGTCAAGTGTGTGGCGAACTTGGCTAACACTTGTGTCAGAGTTTTTAAACCGTACAATGGCCTCTGACTCGGTTTTAACGACTGTTAGTAGATCGACAATAGCCGGGATCGAAAACTTAGTGTGCCTTCCGAAGCAAGGAAACGCCCGTGACAAATAGCCACTTTGGTCACCCATAAGGTTCCCTGCGTCTGTGTACGTTGCTTAACCTCACTGATCGGTTGAAATCAGCGACGATGTAGCCCAGTGGCGTTCGCTGATTTCAACAATGTAACAAAGAAAGAGATAGAATGATGACTATTGATGACGAATTATGATGCAGTTATAATGAGAAGACATATGGAGTCAAAAACTGTCAGTTCGTGGTTGCAAGGGAAAATCAACCTTACTGTTTTGTCATGCAAACAAAGTTCAACAACAACCTTCAACCTTAGGGTGGTAGACCACATTTTTGGCCGACTGTACCTGTGCGATAGCGTTGAAACTTGGGAGTCATGGGAGGCAATCAAACAGCAGAATTAATTGGTTTTTTTTCCGGAAAACTTTTAATACGATTGAGCTAATTTGCAACAAAATGTAAACACAGCGAACGAAAAATATGTAAACATTTTTTTATAGAATCGGTTTGCTCTTTTCGTACTTTTTTACTTTATTTCATTTCCGTAGTGCATTTGTAAGACATATAGTGTTATGTTTGTATTATCTTGTTGGGTTCTTAATAAAACGTCTTATATGTATATTCTAAACTTTGTATTTTCGTCATTTATTTATAAATAATCAATTAATATAGTTAACAATACAATAAAATGAGTAACGACTTAACTTCTTACGAGTGGAGGGGAATATCTTACAGTGAGGGGGGAGAGGGGAGGGGCAACTCACACCACGGAGTCTTTTCTGTTCCTGTAACAATATCAAGCAATAATGTTAAGAGGATCGCCTCAATCTTTTTTCCATAGAAACAGTATTTGTCGACGCAGTAAAACTAAGTAGAGAAGTGGTATAACTGAGGAGAAAAGTGAGGAGAAAAGTGGTATAACTCAGTATAAAAATGCTATAATTGAGTTGAAAAGTGGTTAACTCAGTGGAAAAGTGATATAACTGAGTAGAGAAGTGGTATAACGAGTAGACAAGTGGTATAACTGAGTAGACAAGTAATTAAACTGATTTGTGAAGCGGTACAACTGAGTAGAAAAATGGTATAACTCAGAAGACATGGGGTATTACTCAATAGATAAGTTTTACAACTGAGTATAAACTGATTTGAGATGTGGTATAACTGATTATGCAAGTGGTATAACTGAGTATACAAGTGGTATAACCGAGTGTCAAGTGGTACACTGACCAGATGTAGTGCGCGTCGTGGTGCGGCGCGCGCATGACGCCGACGCCGCCGCCCAGCCGCCGGTAGTTCATGGCGCCGCACAGCCGCCACTGGTTCGATTCTGGGTCGTACACCTAAACACAAGCAACGGGACATGTTAGACAGTAGAATCTATTTTTTTATATTGATTCAATAGGAAAAGTTATTCAATTTCATGGGTGTATTCATCTCCTAAAATGTCTGGAACTAATTTAAACCTACTTCATACAGGGTGTAATGGACAGGTTAGCAAAAACTAAAGGTCTGAAGACAGACCATCATTCTGAATGATTTTCTAGTTGAATTTTCTTCGGGAAAATGTTCAGTTTCATTTTTTTTCATTTACTGTTATAAAATTAAATAATTTATTCAATCACCTTATTTTCCAATAAAAAACAAAGATAACAGCGTAAAACACGAAAACCAGCAATGTACATCACATTTTGGCAGCGGTACGGTACAGAGGGACCTCGCGCTATAGTCGACGGCACATCAAGTTACCACAAACTGTCAAATTTCCCCAATGGATACTAAACTCTAATGCTTGGAGGTAAAATTGAAAATCGATTGAAGAAATTTGACAGTTTTGGATAGCATGATGGATGTGCTGTTGACCCTGTCTGTACATTGCCAAGGAGGTAAATAACGAAAATTCCTTAACTTGACGTTTCCGGTAAAAAAACTACTTGTCATGGTGATGGGTAGATTCCACCATATAAGTATTTGCTAAGCTGTCCCTTACACCTGTATACAGATTTAAGTTACATTTAAGTCGTCTGAACTGAAAAAAAGATACCCCTAAACTGCTGTTGTTTTTCATAACAACCGTCTACCTTTCAAGCGTAGTACCATACCTCTATAGACTTGAGATAGGCGGTGCCGTCGAAGCCCCCGACGGCATACAGCTGTCCGTTGACGACGGCCAGCCCCACGTAGTAACATACCTCTATAGACTTGAGATAGGCGGTGCCGTCGAAGCCCCCGACGGCGTACAGCTGTCCGTTGACGACGGCCAGCCCCACGTAGTAACATACCTCTATAGACTTGAGATAGGCGGTGCCGTCGAAGCCCCCGACGGCGTACAGCTGTCCGTTGACGACGGCCAGCCCCACGTAGTAACATACCTCTATAGACTTGAGATAGGCGGTGCCGTCGAAGCCCCCGACGGCGTACAGCTGTCCGTTGACGACGGCCAGCCCCACGTAGTAACATACCTCTATAGACTTGAGATAGGCGGTGCCGTCGAAGCCCCCGACGGCGTACAGCTGTCCGTTGACGACGGCCAGCCCCACGTAGTAACATACCTCTATAGACTTGAGATAGGCGGTGCCGTCGAAGCCCCCGACGGCGTACAGCTGTCCGTTGACGACGGCCAGCCCCACGTAGTAACATACCTCTATAGACTTGAGATAGGCGGTGCCGTCGAAGCCCCCGACGGCGTACAGCTGTCCGTTGACGACGGCCAGCCCCACGCCGCTGCGCCGTGACGTCATCGCCACCACGGGCGACCACGTGTCTGTTGCGGGCTCGTACCTAGAAATATAGATATGCTGGATTTAAGACATACTGTTGGTGACGAAAGGGTCGGTCCCAACACAGGTCTCTTGCTCCAGCAGTGGACTGTATTCTTTTTCTGAGGAGTTTTTCGTTCTTCGGGCGAGGTGAAACTATATAAACGACACTTTTATGGACACTGAATTACTTTACTATATTTACAATGCAGTTGCTCGGAAATGGCCCCGTAACATGGCCACGGAGTGTACGTTTACGTACCCCATAAAACACATGTCATGGTATGGAATTTTGAAATGAGAAGACGATTTTGAAAAGAAATAAAATATTTGAACTAATCAGCAAATAAACCATTTTTCATATACCAAAATTCAACTTCAGTGACTATTCTGTGATCCAGTAAAGTATTTTTTTTTATTAAATGATGCATAAAAAGTAAGCAAAAAGTGAATACAATACTGACAAAAATATATGACGCAACAAAAAGTAGCTGGTTTGATAATTCTGTGACCCTTTCGACAAGTGAGAGTAATACATTTTTCATAAAGCTTCATACTGGCTTTATAGAATGACAGCAAAGAGTTTTTATGCCTGACAAAATAATTATTTCTGACGAAAATCTTGATTTTCAGTGAAATAAAATATAAAAGTAAATTATTTATTTTACTTTTTCAATCAAACAAATCTGATTTCTAACAAATAATTGAACTATTTAATAATTTCTGTAGGTGCAATTGGCATTTTATTTACTTCACCTTTGCCTCATAAATGTGGAAAAACATTTTGCTCGACATTGTTTTGCCCGCCATTTGAAAATATTTGTTCAACAAAATCATTTTTGTGTTATAAAAATGTTAATTCCTTGATGTTTTGTGTTTAATCGTAAAATTGTTCAATTGTAACTCGTTTTCAGTGAATGTTGATTGAAAATACTATCTTTTAAGATCTTTGGATATACCTATACGATGTAAGTTTTTGACAACATTTTTTTTAGTTTCGTTTCCTCGGCTACTGCATTGTAAAACGTTGAACAATATACGTGCCTTAGGTAATGTGTAACTAGAGCCCTATAAAACACTCGCTTCGCTCGTGTTTCAAATGGGCTCACGTTACACATTACCTACGACACTAGTATCGTTAATAACTATAGCGTACAGAGAGCAACGTGTTCAGTTCAGTTTGTAACATGACAGATTGATAGTATTTTTCTTTTTCTAAAATTTACAATTTTGACGTTTTGATGGTGTTGCCATTACATACATTTTTTTCTTCATATTATTTCGACTTCGTAAGCGCAGAAAAGTATTTATTCTATGTTACTTTCCGGTTCTTTATTTATTTCTTTGCAAAAAATCAGGTTGACCTGATGGTTGCTCTGTGTTGACGTGAAGGAACACCCAACGTGCAAAGTGTGCATATGATTTAGTACTTTAAAAAGAGCTTACTCGCGTAGTATACTCTCAAATAATTTTTGGGTAAGAAAAATATTCCCACCAATCCCAGGATAAGATCTCCTAGTGCTCTAACCAACTGAGGTATCATGCTTTCAAGTCAAGCGGATAAATTTCTCATTCTTCTACTAAACACATTAAGTCGTGCGTGTGTCCTGGGGTTGTGGGTTAAAGTTCTACTCGCGCCGAATGTTTTTCTCTCTCAAAAATTATTTGTGCGTGTAATATTTGATGCAAAAGACAGCTTAGCAAAAACTGAAATCGTAGACTCATAAAATCATTTGATTTTCCAGTGGAATTTTTCTCCAGAAAATTTTCAATTTTTTTTTCACGTTTTTAAAAATTTATGTTTACCTTTTTTATTATTTAACCGAATAAATTCCATTTTGCAATAAAAAAACAATCGTAAAACACGAAAACCAGCAATGCACATCGCATTCCGATAGCGGCGCGGGGCGAGGGGACCGCGCGCGGGACACTGTTACGCGGTACATTGCGTAGCGCCAAAGTTGGTAAAAGACGAAAACTCTTTAACTTGACATTTCCGGGAAAAAAATAATTACTTGTAGCCGATCATAGTTACGAGTAGATTCCACCGTTCAAGTATTCGTTAAGATCCCTCACACCCTGTATACATGCACAAATATGTGGTGTAGTGTTATACACACCGTTCCGCAGAAGAGAGCTCGGTGCAGTCGTCGCGGCCGCCGACGGCGTAGATCTGGTTGTCGTAGACGGCGCAGCCGAGGTGCTTGCGGCGCGTGGACATGGGCGCCACGGCCGTCCACTTGTTGCTGCGCGGGTCGTAGCGCTCCACCGAGTTGAGCGGCGCCTGCCCGTCCGAGCCGCCCACCGCGTACAGCAGCCCGCCCAGCACGGCCACGGCCACGCCGAGCCGGCGCGTCGTCATCGCCGCCACCTGCGGACACGTTCAATGAACGAATAGTCTGAAACACTATTTCATAGAACATACAGAATGCTGCTTAAAGTACGTCAGAATAGCGAATTAGATTAGCATTTTTAACTTTGCGCCTATTCACAAAGGTCTTCCTCGGGAGAAAAATAGGCAAGAAACTACGAGAATCGCTCTTTTTAAGTCGATCATACCTTATTTCTACTTTTAATAACTTAATATCCGAATAACTCTGGAGGCTAAGCGATTTATTACCATGGTTGCTAGTCTTACAGATAATCAGAAACTCTATATATTACTTTTATACAGGTTGAAAAAGAACCTCCTAGCTTTATTGAAAATCCTGAACCAGTATCACGGAACAATTTTTTTTTTTTTTATCGGTGGGAATTTTTTTTTTTCTAAACGTAGACCGTACCCCTCGCGTGCCTGGTGTAGGAATAATGTCTACGTTTAGGCGAAAAACAAACTATTCCCATTGAAAATATATATTTTTATTTTTAAATATTTTTTCATAGAACATAAACACTGCACCCCGTCCTGCCCCCCACCTACATGTTGTATGCTACATAAGTTACCTTGGTCCAGCGGTTCTCCTTGGGGTCGTACCGCTCCACATGGTTCAGACACTGCACCCCGTCCTGCCCCCCACCTACATGTTGTATGCTACATAAGTTACCTTGGTCCAGCGGTTCTCCTTGGGGTCGTACCGCTCCACATGGTTCAGACACTGCACCCCGTCCTGCCCCCCACCTACATGTTGTATGCTACATAAGTTACCTTGGTCCAGCGGTTCTCCTTGGGGTCGTACCGCTCCACATGGTTCAGACACTGCACCCCGTCCTGCCCCCCACCTACATGTTGTATGCTACATAAGTTACCTTGGTCCAGCGGTTCTCCTTGGGGTCGTACCGCTCCACATGGTTCAGACACTGCACCCCGTCCTGCCCCCCACCTACATGTTGTATGCTACATAAGTTACCTTGGTCCAGCGGTTCTCCTTGGGGTCGTACCGCTCCACATGGTTCAGACACTGCACCCCGTCCTGCCCCCCACCTACATGTTGTATGCTACATAAGTTACCTTGGTCCAGCGGTTCTCCTTGGGGTCGTACCGCTCCACATGGTTCAGACACTGCACCCCGTCCTGCCCCCCACCTACATGTTGTATGCTACATAAGTTACCTTGGTCCAGCGGTTCTCCTTGGGGTCGTACCGCTCCACATGGTTCAGACACTGCACCCCGTCCTGCCCCCCACCTACATGTTGTATGCTACATAAGTTACCTTGGTCCAGCGGTTCTCCTTGGGGTCGTACCGCTCCACATGGTTCAGACACTGCACCCCGTCCTGTCCCCCACCTACATGTTGTATGCTACATAAGTTACCTTGGTCCAGCGGTTCTCCTTGGGGTCGTACCGCTCCACATGGTTCAGACACTGCACCCCGTCCTGCCCCCCACCTACATGTTGTATGCTACATAAGTTACCTTGGTCCAGCGGTTCTCCTTGGGGTCGTACCGCTCCACATGGTTCAGACACTGCACCCCGTCCTGCCCCCCACCTACATGTTGTATGCTACATAAGTTACCTTGGTCCAGCGGTTCTCCTTGGGGTCGTACCGCTCCACATGGTTCAGACACTGCACCCCGTCCTGCCCCCCACCTACATGTTGTATGCTACATAAGTTACCTTGGTCCAGCGGTTCTCCTTGGGGTCGTACCGCTCCACATGGTTCAGACACTGCACCCCGTCCTGCCCCCCACCTACATGTTGTATGCTACATAAGTTACCTTGGTCCAGCGGTTCTCCTTGGGGTCGTACCGCTCCACATGGTTCAGACACTGCACCCCGTCCTGCCCCCCACCTACATGTTGTATGCTACATAAGTTACCTTGGTCCAGCGGTTCTCCTTGGGGTCGTACCGCTCCACATGGTTCAGACACTGCACCCCGTCCTGCCCCCCACCTACATGTTGTATGCTACATAAGTTACCTTGGTCCAGCGGTTCTCCTTGGGGTCGTACCGCTCCACATGGTTCAGACACTGCACCCCGTCCTGCCCCCCACCTACATGTTGTATGCTACATAAGTTACCTTGGTCCAGCGGTTCTCCTTGGGGTCGTACCGCTCCACATGGTTCAGACACTGCACCCCGTCCTGCCCCCCACCTACATGTTGTATGCTACATAAGTTACCTTGGTCCAGCGGTTCTCCTTGGGGTCGTACCGCTCCACATGGTTCAGACACTGCACCCCGTCCTGCCCCCCACCTACATGTTGTATGCTACATAAGTTACCTTGGTCCAGCGGTTCTCCTTGGGGTCGTACCGCTCCACATGGTTCAGACACTGCACCCCGTCCTGCCCCCCACCTACATGTTGTCTGCTACATAAGTTACCTTGGTCCAGCGGTTCTCCTTGGGGTCGTACCGCTCCACATGGTTCAGACACTGCACCCCGTCCTGCCCCCCACCTACATGTTGTATGCTACATAAGTTACCTTGGTCCAGCGGTTCTCCTTGGGGTCGTACCGCTCCACATGGTTCAGACACTGCACCCCGTCCTGCCCCCCACCTACATGTTGTATGCTACATAAGTTACCTTGGTCCAGCGGTTCTCCTTGGGGTCGTACCGCTCCACATGGTTCAGACACTGCACCCCGTCCTGCCCCCCACCTACATGTTGTATGCTACATAAGTTACCTTGGTCCAGCGGTTCTCCTTGGGGTCGTACCGCTCCACATGGTTCAGACACTGCACCCCGTCCTGCCCCCCACCTACATGTTGTATGCTACATAAGTTACCTTGGTCCAGCGGTTCTCCTTGGGGTCGTACCGCTCCACATGGTTCAGACACTGCACCCCGTCCTGCCCCCCACCTACATGTTGTATGCTACATAAGTTACCTTGGTCCAGCGGTTCTCCTTGGGGTCGTACCGCTCCACATGGTTCAGACACTGCACCCCGTCCTGTCCCCCACCTACATGTTGTATGCTACATAAGTTACCTTGGTCCAGCGGTTCTCCTTGGGGTCGTACCGCTCCACATGGTTCAGACACTGCACCCCGTCCTGCCCCCCACCTACATGTTGTATGCTACATAAGTTACCTTGGTCCAGCGGTTCTCCTTGGGGTCGTACCGCTCCACATGGTTCAGACACTGCACCCCGTCCTGCCCCCCACCTACATGTTGTATGCTACATAAGTTACCTTGGTCCAGCGGTTCTCCTTGGGGTCGTACCGCTCCACATGGTTCAGACACTGCACCCCGTCCTGCCCCCCACCTACATGTTGTATGCTACATAAGTTACCTTGGTCCAGCGGTTCTCCTTGGGGTCGTACCGCTCCACATGGTTCAGACACTGCACCCCGTCCTGCCCCCCACCTACATGTTGTATGCTACATAAGTTACCTTGGTCCAGCGGTTCTCCTTGGGGTCGTACCGCTCCACATGGTTCAGACACTGCACCCCGTCCTGCCCCCCACCTACATGTTGTATGCTACATAAGTTACCTTGGTCCAGCGGTTCTCCTTGGGGTCGTACCGCTCCACATGGTTCAGACACTGCACCCCGTCCTGCCCCCCACCTACATGTTGTATGCTACATAAGTTACCTTGGTCCAGCGGTTCTCCTTGGGGTCGTACCGCTCCACATGGTTCAGACACTGCACCCCGTCCTGCCCCCCACCTACATGTTGTATGCTACATAAGTTACCTTGGTCCAGCGGTTCTCCTTGGGGTCGTACCGCTCCACATGGTTCAGACACTGCACCCCGTCCTGCCCCCCACCTACATGTTGTATGCTACATAAGTTACCTTGGTCCAGCGGTTCTCCTTGGGGTCGTACCGCTCCACATGGTTCAGACACTGCACCCCGTCCTGCCCCCCACCTACATGTTGTATGCTACATAAGTTACCTTGGTCCAGCGGTTCTCCTTGGGGTCGTACCGCTCCACATGGTTCAGACACTGCACCCCGTCCTGCCCCCCCACCGCGTAGAGCGCCCCGTCCAGTACTGCCACCCCCACCGACGTGCGACACGACGACGTCGGGGCCACCGCGCCGCACCACTACGCAAACGAACACAATGAATAGAAATTACAGTTCAGCAAATTTATAAAAGTGGGCTCCAAAATAAGCGTTCAACGTACATCCAAGTGTTTAAATCGATTATCTGGATTGAAATGCGTATTCGGAAATGCGGATCTTATTCAGTTGGTTTGCAGATCGTACCCGATTGGAATGCGGGTCATATTCATTTGGTGTGCGGTTCGTACCCGATTGGAATGCGGGTCATATTCAGTTGGGGTGCTGATGGTACCCGATTGGAATGCGAGTCATATTCAGTTAATGTGCGGATCGTACCCGATTGGAATGCGGGTCATATTCAGTTGATGTGCGGATCGTACCCGATTGGAATGCGGGTCATATTCATTTGGTGTGCGGATCGTACCCGGTTGTAATGCGGGTCATATTCATTTGGTGTGCGGTTCGTACCTAATTGGAATGCGGGTCATATTTAGATGGGGTGCGGATCGTACCCGTTTGGAATGCGGGTCATATTCAGTTGGTGTGCGGATCGTACCCGATTGGAATGCGGGTCTTATTCAGTTGATGTGCTGCTCGTACCCAATTGGGCTGCGGGTCATATTCAGTTGGTGTGCGGATCGTGCCAGATTGAAATGCGGGTCATATTCAGTTGGTGTGCGGATCGTACCAGATTGGAATGCGGGTCTTATTCAGTTGATGTGCGGCTCGTACCCAATTGAATGCGGGTCATATTCAGTTAATGTGCGGATCGTACCCGATTGGAATGCGGGTCGTGTGCAGGTGGTGTGCGGATCGTACCCGATTGGAGTGCGGGTCGTGTGCAGGTGGTGTGCGGATCGTACCCGATTGGAATGCGGGGCATATTCAGTTGGTGTGCGGATCGTACCCGATTGGAATGCGGATCATATTCAGTTGGTGCGCGGATCGTACCCGATTGGAATGCGGGTCTTATTCAGTTGATGTGCCGCTCGTACCCAATTGGAATGCGGGTCATATTCAGTTAATGTGCGGATCGTACCCGATTGGAATGCGGGTTGTGTGCAGTTGGTGTGCGGATCGTACCCGATTGGAATGCGAGGCATATTCAGTTGGTGTGCGGATCGTACCCAATTGGAATGCGGGTCGTGTGCAGGTGGTGTGCGGGTCGTACCCAGTTATTTAGCGGGTCGTACTCAGTTGGTGTGCGGATCGTACCCGATCGGAATGCGGGTCGTATTCGGTTGGTGTCCTGATCGAACCCGATTGGTGTACGGGTCGTAACCGCTTAGTGAGAATCGTACCTGGTTGGTCTGCGGGTCGTACCGCTCGGTACTATTGAGGTATGACTGGCCATCGTGCCCCCCATTGAATGGAGTGCGATTCAAACCCGATTGGTGTGCGGACCGAACCCGACTAGAATGTGGGTCGTACCCGGTTGGTGCCTGGTTGATCTGCGGGTCATACCTGATTGGTCTGCGGATCGTACCGCTCGATGCTATTAAGGTATGACTGGCCATCGTGCCCCCCCACTGCATACAACAAGTCATGTAGCACTGCGACCCCCACCCCGCAGCGCCGCTTAGACATGGGGGCTACCATCTTCCACTCGGCGGCCGTGGGGTCGAATCGCTCCACTGATGCGATGGCGTCACCGGAGCACCAGCCACCCACCGCGAATAGCACCTCGCCTATAAAAACGTTAATTGTTCTGTAGTGATGATCATTTCAAAAAAACATTGTCAATTAGGAATTAAAATAAAGAATTTCAAAAAAATATATTTTTCAGCAATATCAAAGTTTATTGAGTTTTAACTTAATGTAACCTGTAACTAGCAAAATCACTAACAAAAAAAAGAAGTTTGAAGTTTCTATTTGTAGCGTCGTAGCTCCTAAAACGATTTTTTCGTTTAAAAGCGTGATCGAGATGGTTCTTAGCTAAATTTTAAGAGTTATAACTTATAAGCGATGAATGAATAAATACATATAAATAGTTAATAAATGCTACATACTCAAAGGTTTCCCTTGTATCGTGGGTCCTTCGGATTTGCAACATATACAATTACAGACACGAATATCCATGGCCGGAAAACAAATATCTGCTTTTTATACAAACATTTGTTCTAATTAGGAATGGAACTGAGAACCCGTCGCTCAAGAGGCAGCGTCGAGGGTTACATTTTTTTTATTTTTAGAGTTATTTTATCGAAGGTTAAAAAAGCGCTCGGTACCTCTGCGCGTGGGTTTCCTCGGTCTAGTCCTCGGCCCCTGCATGAGCGGGCGCTCCTGCGGCAGCAGCAGGTAGTTCTTGGCCTCGTCCAGCAGGTCGCGGCACGCGTCGTCAGACCGGATCAGCAGCTCGCTGGACACCGTGCCCACCAGGAACTTAGGGGACAGCAGCGGCAGCCGCACGTGCTGCAGTACCTACACACACATACACATGTACATACACACACATACACACACACGTCAGACCGGATCAGCAGCTCGCTGGACACCGTGCCCACCAGGAACTTAGGGGACAGCAGCGGCAGCCGCACGTGCTGCAGTACCTACACACACATACACATGTACATACACACACATACACACACACGTCAGACCGGATCAGCAGCTCGCTGGACACCGTGCCCACCAGGAACTTAGGGGACAGCAGCGGCAGCCGCACGTGCTGCAGTACCTACACACACATACACATGTACATACACACACATACACACACACGTCAGACCGGATCAGCAGCTCGCTGGACACCGTGCCCACCAGGAACTTAGGGGACAGCAGCGGCAGCCGCACGTGCTGCAGTACCTACACACACATACACATGTACATACACACACATACACACACACGTCAGACCGGATCAGCAGCTCGCTGGACACCGTGCCCACCAGGAACTTAGGGGACAGCAGCGGCAGCCGCACGTGCTGCAGTACCTACACACACATACACATGTACATACACACACATACACACACACGTCAGACCGGATCAGCAGCTCGCTGGACACCGTGCCCACCAGGAACTTAGGGGACAGCAGCGGCAGCCGCACGTGCTGCAGTACCTACACACACATACACATGTACATACACACACATACACACACACGTCAGACCGGATCAGCAGCTCGCTGGACACCGTGCCCACCAGGAACTTAGGGGACAGCAGCGGCAGCCGCACGTGCTGCAGTACCTACACACACATACACATGTACATACACACACATACACACACACGTCAGACCGGATCAGCAGCTCGCTGGACACCGTGCCCACCAGGAACTTAGGGGACAGCAGCGGCAGCCGCACGTGCTGCAGTACCTACACACACATACACATGTACATACACACACATACACACACACGTCAGACCGGATCAGCAGCTCGCTGGACACCGTGCCCACCAGGAACTTAGGGGACAGCAGCGGCAGCCGCACGTGCTGCAGTACCTACACACACATACACATGTACATACACACACATACACACACACGTCAGACCGGATCAGCAGCTCGCTGGACACCGTGCCCACCAGGAACTTGTAGACAGCAGCACCTGACACACACACACTCACACATACACACACAAACATGTCATACATAAGCTCATGCCTTTGTTTGACCCATTGGCATACGCAGAAATCACAAATTGCGACCTGCTGCTCTAGCATATGCAGTGAGACTTCTCTCTCATGACAGTATAGACTTCCGAATCGATACAAGGAAAATGGATTTAATTTGTAAATGCAGAAGCTTTCATTGTGCTTGAATTTGGACATGCATTCATGTAGCGATTGAAAATTATGTGTCAATACCAATTGAATGCTAAAGATATGCCAACTTTTGCGCTCATATTTAAGGTTATGATTTCCTTGGCATTCAACTCTCATGAGTGGTCTCATTAAATATGCTAAGGTAGCTGGTCCGATCCAAACACCTCTTTCGCTTCCACTACGCTCATAAATCGTTAAATACACGCTCGGATTCTCATACAAAAACAAATCAGCTGATCACACTAGTTACATAAAAAGACAACATAGGTTGAAATACAAAAAAAATCGACTCTAGTCTATACATATACGAGGAGTGATCAAAAAGTAGTGATAATGAAACAGAAAAAAAAAAATTTTCTAAACAAGAAAAATTTGTTTTTCAACATAGTATCCTTCTCTATCTACACACCGAGTCCAGCGTTATTCCAACATTTCTAACTCTTTAAAAAAAATGATTTCTCTTGGCCTTCCAAAAACCCTTCCACGGCCTCAATCACTTCATTATCATCGGAATATCTATTACCACGCAAGTATTCTTTTAGTTTTGGAAAGAGATAAAAATCACTGGGGGCCAGGTCCGGCAAATAAGGTGGGTGATCCACTAATTCGAATCCAGCTTGTTGAATGGCATCCAGTGCAACAGCAGAAGTGTGAGCCGGCGCGTTGTCCTGATGAAACAAAATGCCATTTCTGAGTTCGCCTCATCTTTTCTCTTATAGACTCTCTCAATTTGACTATTAAAGCTGCATAGTAAACGCCTGTTATAGTGTGTCCCTTCTCAAGATAATCAATCAATAATATTCCCTTGGAATCCCAAAAAATTGAGGACATGACTGCCTGCCGATGCTGTGGGTCGAAAGCGCCTTGAAAGATTGAGTCTGATTTTCTTCGGATCTTCTGTTAACATTCTGGGTACCCAACGCGCCGAGACTTTTCTCATATTTAGATAATATTTTAATGTTGATTGGACACCGCCATATGAAATGCCAGTTTCCTGGATTAAATAACGCACTGTAACTCGACGATCGTGTAAAACAATCTTTTCGACTTTTTCGATGTTTTCCTGCGTAACTGACGTCAATGGCCGGCCCGAGCGGTGCTCATCTTCTGTCGATGTTCTTCCAGTCTTGAATTGAGCTGACCATCTTGCCACAGTAGAATATGGCAGAGCAGACTCAACTAAAGTCTCCACCAAATCACGATGGATCTCTTGCGTCGTTAACTTTTTTAAACTGAGGTATATAATAACGGCTCGCACTTCGTTTTTCTCCATAATGATATTTTACGTCGGAATTCGTCAAACAACTAGACACAGTTTCTATGTTTCTTAAAATTAAGACTAAATTTTTTGTATCTACTCTCGTAATAAAATGATCTTTAATTATTGGTATGAATGAGTAAATTATGAATTGCACTCCTCGTACAACTTGAGCAACCAAATGGGCTATGTATGGCATTTTAAAAATATTTTTAATTTCGTTTAATTTATTAATTAACATAAAGGAATAAGGTCCCGTTTCTTAATTTTTTTTTAAAATATCTATCTTTTGAAATAAAAATATAATAATTAAACGATTCTCAGTACGGTAAACTAATCCTAAGTACGGCATTATATGCAATCGTATTCCTTTGCCAAACTGTCATGTCAATTAAGAAAAAAAACATAACCTGTTTCATTTTGTATTTGGTCGTTTATTTCCGAGTTTAGTTGGTTGTTACTTCAGGCAAGTTAGTAGAATATAATCAGCTCTAACGAACTGAGCGGTATTCATAGTGTCGGAATCCAGTGTATTGCGAAAGTTCGAAAGTCCAGGAAGCATAGCCAAGTCGTCAGTAAATATCAATCCAAATAATCAAAACCACGAAACAGAAGGTAACGGTAGAGTCCAGGTAGCAAAGCCAAGTCGTCAGTAAATATCCAAATAATCAAAACCACGAAACAGAAACAAACTCAACAACCAACAACTCAAAAACACAACGGTCAGGTTGGTTATGTGTGAACCAACTATCAAACGTCTTTTTTTTACTTTGGCAAAGGAATTAAACCGTATAGAATGCTGTAATAAGCAACAAATCATAACCAAAACTTTAAAAAATGATTATTTTTTATGTATGATCAAAATTATTTGATATCTTTTTTATTTGAATATGGGACCTTAAACCTGTTTAAAATAAAAATAAAAAAATTATTTTAAAAATATTGCACATAGCCCGTTGTATATAGACTGTAGATACTTGTGTACTAGATTGTAACAACACCTAATTGTTGTAACCAGTTGTGTATTCCAATAAAGAAATTTAAAAAAATAATAAACTAAATATGACTTTTTTAGAGAATTTCATATGGGTTTTTTGGGGAAAGCTGTTCAGTTTCATGGGGTGAATTTGTCACTAAAGCTTTTAGCTGATTTTAAGTGACACCAGTAACATTTGTGTTAAATCCGAAAAGGCTACTTTATAAAATCCTTAGATGCTGCATACCTGTGCGAGATGCTGCCTCCGCTCGGCCACGTTGTACTTGACCCAGGACATGACTGCCTGGAAGGTCTGCTCCTCGGAGCGCACGTTCAGCTCGTCGGAAGACACGATGTCGATCAGCTGGGCCGCTGGCAGCAGCAGGAACTCTTCGCTTTCCATCACCTGCGGTGACGAGGGTTACATCAATTAGTTGGCACCCTCGTTGACGTTTTATCGACGATAAAGACTGTTAGTCATCAGAATTAAGTGGCAACCCAGGAAAAAATATTAAGATATCGCTGGCAAGCTTCCATTTTCACACTAAGGGTGAAAACCCCTTTTTAAACTAATATTTTCCCTGCATAGCTTTTTTTTCCCAAATTAATAACATTACGTAGAAATAATCTATTGTTGTCAGTATTAATATAAATCAGACAAAATCTCTACTTTTTCGTTTGTTACTTTAGAGACTGTCATGGCAGCTATGCAATAATATGTGTTGAAGTGCATATACGGAATTATGTGAAGTTTTCCTTTGCCTAGCTGTCAGCTAATGAAAAAAAAATATTTTCAATTTCATTTTATGACAGCCATTTGATGATTTTTTTTAATGGCAAAGAATTAAATCTTTGGATTAGGACCATAATGCCACTAATACAAAAAAAAATATAACATTTTGTACATAGCCCATACAGCTGGACAGGTGAAAATTACATACCTCTGGGAAGTTCTGCTGCGTGAACTTGTCAGCAATTCGCAGCAGCTCGCGGCAGCTGTGCGTGTCTGCGAAGGCGCGGATGCCGAGGCAGTTCGAGCAGTCCAGCTGCCGCTTCAGGAACTCGCAGCATACTTCTTGGATCTCGGCCAGCTGTAGTAGGCAGGCTGCTGGTAGTAGCGCCTGTAATATAATTTATAGACAAATAACACTAAAATTAAAAATTTTGAATCACCCCCGACAATCGATTGCTTATAACTTTTAAACGGCTGAACAGATTTTCATAAAACAAGGTTAAGAACACTAGGGATAAAATAAAAAGCAGAATAAAATGCGGAAGGAATAAAGGAATGCAGCTCTACTTTTATAAGCAGCATCAACAATATTCGTTTGCGCAGAGGAAAGTTGAATAAAACCGAATTTGACATGTACAGACAGTAGCACGTCAGGTTACCATTATGCCCTACGAAAGCCGGCGCTATTACGAGCGAGATAAGGGCGACGTCAAGGACAACATGTATAACCTGTATGCTGCCGTGTGTACATGTGAAACGCTATGATTGCCAGATATATTTCGCGCGATATAAAAAAAAGACGTTCTTAGGCGTAAAATACAAACGTGGTTCTACTGTACCGAACTACAATATGTAATTTAGGTTTCAGCAGTTATGACTATACTGTCTGGATATTTTAATGTGGGCGTTAGTGTGTTTATTTATTTACTCATCTTCATTCACAGACAGAAAGATGAAGATTGATTGCTACCTTAGCAGTAAGGCCACCTTTTTGTACATTCTGCTCTTGTTAATTTATGTTTATGTACTTCTTGTTTGTTTCTGGTGTGCAATCTTTACCGTCTTTTTACATAGTATAGAATGAAGTCGCATAGTATAAAATGTTCGCTTAGATCTCTTAACTACTCAATGGATTTTAATGCAGATTTCAGCATTAGATAGTGATTCAAGAAGAAGGTTTTATATGTTTAATTTATTCCCGTAATTGCCACGGGAACGAAGTCCCGAGCGGGAAGCAAGTAAGTATAATTTATTCATTCATTCACCTGCACATTGCTCTCTTCGACGACGATGTGTGCGGTGTAGCAGAACTCGACGAGTTGCTCCATGGCGGTCTCGTCGACGTCCCGGATGGTCACCTCGGTGGCGCGGGACTCCGCCAGCTCGCCCGTGAACATGGCGCGGAAGTACGGGCTGCATGCTGACAGGATCACCCTGGGGAGCGGATCCTTTTATTATATGAAGTTTATTTAAAACCTTTTTAACTTATATAAGCAGCTGTCCGGATTATCCACAAGGCGGATTAGCAACTGCCTAGGGGTCCCGCATCGACTAGGAGCCAGTGCACGCAACATGAAAAAAAAAACGTTTCATCGATCGAATTGTTTTTTGTAAATTTGTATACTATCTCTACATTATTCCTTTTTTTCGACGCATGTTACCAATTGATGATTCATACATAGTAGAAGTAATAATTTTCCACGTTTAAAACGTATGAGTCACTCACTTTAACCCCAACAAAAGTTCGCACAAAGTAGATAACTAGTATTTTTTGCAGACTACAATGACTATTAGCAGATAACCACAAACGAAAATGTCACTCATTTATTTAGATGTTGTTCTGGTTTTGTAGTATTTTTTTGTTGATTTTTTAAATTTATATGGGACCACCTCTGGAGTATACTCTTTCGAACAAAAAAATAATTTTGAAAATATTATGCATGATCTAACAACACTTGGCAGAGAGGTTGACGACGAAGTTTTTCGTCTCCATTTTTATGCGAATCTGAACCACAGTAGCTTTGGGCGACACCTGCCTACCCATTTAAGGCACTAGTCATGCATCATATCATTAATCGTGAAAATCGATTAATTTCGTAGAGTGAATTCAATCGATGGATCTGATACATTTTATTACTAAACGATTCATGAGTATTACACATAATTTTATTATTGAAAACGGTTTTAGTCAAGTTACTTGAAACCGACATCGCGCTTACAGTTTCGATCCTATACGAGAACATTCATCAGGGAGTGAGGCAGGTCATGCTCCGGCATTCCGTGACGTGAATAAAACTATTTAAAATTATAAATAAGATCTGATATATCTCGAAACGAAAAGGGGTTTAGGGCATAGTCCACTACGTTGGCCCAATGCTGGTTAATGAATAACCTATTGTAAAAATGAGCAGTGATAGCCCAGTTGGTAATGAACCAGACTTGTAATCGGAAGTTTGTGGGTTCAAATCCTGGTGCGGGTCTGCCTTTTCGGATTTATGTACGAATTTTTCATTAATTATCACTTGCTCAGCGGTGAAGGAAATCACCGTGGTAAAACCCGCACGTCTGAGTTTGTTTTCGAAAGGCGCGCGGTCCACCAACCCGCATTGAGCCAGCGTGGTGGACCATGGCCTAAATCTTCTTCGTGTTTCGAAGGGAGGCCCGTGCCTCCAGGCGCGGTCGCAGCCTGAAATTTTGGAGGGGGTCACTCACCCAATTCACAACTAAGTAGACAGCCTTTATCTTGAATCTTTACAATAAACCGACAAATTACATTATTAGAATATTGTTATACAATCTTTATCATAACGACGCATATCGATTTTGCTAGGATTACCAAAACTACGTAGTTCGGTTCCTTGTTTCTAAACTAGATGTCATTTCCAAGTTATTTTGGCCATCGTACGTAATTCATAAAAACACCCCATCTAGGGGTGTTTTATGAATTACGTACGACATCTGACATCTAGCTGACATCTAGTCAGCAAACTATAAATTTACCGCGGTTAGCTAGAAATTTCTTTTTATTATTTGGCAAATTTTTGAGATTTTTCAATTTGACCTTAGATTTTGGGGGGGGTCATGTCCCCTGTGACCCCCCCTTCGGACCGCGCTTGCGTGCCTCTCGACGACGATGTATATGGGCTGGAAATTTTTTTCTAAAATAAAGTGTTAGTACTAAAGATACCTGTGTGCGAATAGCTTGCGGTTAGCGACATTGAGCACGACGTCACAGAGCTCGCGATGCCGCCGCAGCGCTGACAGCTCGCCGAGGATGGCGCGCGGGTGCTTCTCAGAGGTGTGCGACAGCCGCGCCCCCGACCCCCCGCCCCCGCCGCCGCCCGGCGAGCCCCCCTCACCCATCCTGTCAGCGTACAATACCTTTAGGGCTTGGCCACAGCTAGGAGCACAAATTCAAGTAGCTTTATTTCATAAAACATTCAAGATTTTACATAAAATAAGTCAAAATTACATTAAATACAGTAGTGGACGTCTTGCGACTAACATGATGATGATGACATTAAATACATACAAAACATACATTAAAGGATTTAAATACATACATACATATTCGTTCTTTTGACCCTACTGACCCTACGCCTATTCGCAAAGGTGCAGTAAAAAGTATTTAAGGTCGACACTATACATAGAATCCTCACTTAACATACAAACAGTGGTGTAGCTACCGGAGAGCTAGACCCCCAAGCTCAGGGGGCCCCTCGGACTTTTGACTTACGAACTATAAAATAAACTAGTGAAAGTTTCTCTCACATTCAGAATATAAATAAACCAGATTCCAGGAACGCGACTTTAATAATAGGAATTTATTTGGAAAAATTCAGGGGAATTCACAAGAAGTCTCGAGCATCTTTGTGGATTACGATAAATCTGAAGTACGTCGAATTCAGAACAGGACGAATACGGTACAGGGTCAACGGCACATCATGCTATCCAAAACTGTCAAATTTCTTCAATCGATTTTCGATTTTAGCTCCAAGCCTTAGAGTTTACTATCCATTGGGCAACTTTGACAGTTTTTGGTAACCTATGTGCTGTTGAGTGTACAAGCGATTTTAAATAAGTACCTAGTTTAGTTGGGGCCCTAATTTATTTTTTGACCCAGGGCCTTTCAGTACCTAGCTACGCCACAGCATACAAATACAATACAATACATTTATTTAAGCATCCTTTAATAATTTAGCCCCACATTTGGCCACAATCTGGAAATTTTTATCAATTTTCGGGCTGGGCCTTAACGTAAAATAATAACATAAATACAATGGAGTTATTTTGAGTATCGTTTTTAACCCGAATGCCAGAGAGTTATATGGTTTGCGGTATCTTTCTAACTCACGCACGACTTGCCTTTGCCTGCGACGTAGATCGCGTTAAAGCTGTTCCCTTGGCAATTTGGGATATAAAGGTCCCATAAAAGGACCCTGAAGATTCCTACAAACGTAAAGATTATGTACAAACTCAAAAATACTAAACTATTACAGATAGACGCACAACGCGCTGCCACATGTAAGCACATGCATTATTTAACTACTTAGATTACAATTAGAATACATTTCTATGCCAAAAAAATTTTGAGTGTATTCATTAACGTTACACAATGTTAATACACAATCATGTTATAGACCGGCAAGAAGCATGAAGAGAATGAGTAATGTGTTAATGGTAGGTAACCTAAATTAAAAAAAAATGTTTTATGCATGAGTTAAAATTATTTGTAGATTCATTAGAGTATTGTTTGAATTACTACTGAAATTAACGTGTAAAGTTAAGTTACATGTACACTCCAGTGCAATTTTCTTTTTTACTCATACATACAATATGGAATACTTCAAACAAGACAAGCAAAATGATAAAGGAATGATGCACAGTCTAACATGTGCAATGGCATTTGTTTTTATTTAATGCCTAGATTAATAATAAAAACTATATTTCAAAGTTTAATAGCAATCTAGACACGTAGACCAATGTAAACTGGTTTAGTACTTTTTTGTTGCTGTCTGTATATAAATTCAACTATAATTATTATAATAAAGTAACTAACTGACCATGGTAGGTTGAACTTTAAAACAAAGACTCCCAAGAATTCAATATACATCCTTAACAAGCTATACATATCCATACGCCATTATGTGTATAAACTACATATACAATATATACATATATATTTACATTCAAGAATAAAGTTGTTTGCTCTGCATTTCAAAACATTACTCCATTTCCTATTAGGAGTCAAATGAGGCTGTGGAGTGTGTAAAAGTTATTTTTTTTATTATAGGATGGGGTTAACCCATAAGGTCAAAGATGTAGCGAGTTAACCCAGAAAATGCCTATAAAGGCACTGGTACTCCCACACACCAACGGAACACAGCAAGCTGTTTGGTGTCGGACTTCGGTAGGAGGGTGGTCGCGAAACAGACGGCCCTTTACAGAGCCTACCACACCGCATGACACCATAGGACGACACCTCAAATTCAGAAAAAAGTTTTGGCCTGGAACGGATTACTAGGAGGCAGGTCTCATTTGTGTTTCCTTAGTCGCCTCTTACATCACCCACGGAAAGAGATGGGGTGGTGTTATTCTCAACCGGTGTGGTGATCGGTTGTGAATAACACTTGTCATGAGTAATATGACCTTTACGATCTTCAGCTTGAAAACTGACACCATTACTAAACAACTCAGGGTTAACTTGATGAGGAAAGGTAACTACTTTCTAGGTAGTTGGTCTCATGTCTTAGTTTCTTACAATTAACAAGACTGGCAAGAGCCTAAATTGGAACCATGCTAAATCCATAATTTCACCACAATATAAAAGTCCTGTGCTACATTTTTTGTTTTCATTGATAAACACACCAGGAAATATATGTATGTCACAAATATAAATCATGTTCCAAATCAACAAAAATTACATCAAGACCCAATAAATATTATAAATGTGAAGGTATGTTTGTTTGTTTGTACTTCCTTAACAACTTAACAGGAAAAGAGATCAACATGGTTTTTTGCATAGGGATAGTGAAAGGGCTAAAGAGTAACATTCTTTTCCACGCAAAAAAAGTCTTGGGCAAAAAGGCAGCACAATTAATGTTGCTGGTTTTGTTTTTATTTGTCTTTCTTAGAATTGAGATATGAAATTCCAATCAGCTTGATAACAATATTGTTTTGAAACATATTCCTCTGGTATTGCATTACAAATGAGTATGCAAACTAAAGCGTCATATAGCTGTGAATTTGATTACAATGCATAGATATAACGTTAAGTGATTAGCATACAAACAAACCTGAGAGTAATATCCTTGATGTTGTTTAGCACCTTTTTGATTAAATTAATTAAATTAAGCTTTTATTTCAGTTGTTAAAAATAACATTAGATTGTTTGATATGCAAATAAATAAAATTATAAAAATCAAATTGCTTCTTTAAATTGTTCTTTTTCCCTTTTCTTTATCTGTATACCCCTCGGGCAAAGGCTCCTCCATTCTATTTCTTTATAATATCTATGCTATGTGGATCATTGATCTGTTTGGGTAATCATGAACTATATGTGGATGTACACTCAAAAGATGTAACTTTTTTCTTGACAGGCAAAATATGATTTTATCTCTTATGCGCAGAGAATAAAAGTGGTGCAAACTCCAATATATCAGGCTTAATATTTTTTTGCATGAACACACTTTTTTATTTTAAAAAACCGCTTAATGCATACAAGAAGCTAATGAGTAAGGAAAAATGAAACTAAGAAAAAAAAACAAAGAAGGTCGGCCTATGTGTAATGTAAGGTTTAGTTGATAACGTTCCGCCACTTGGCGTTAAGGGTAACATGTTGATCATTCTGTGGAAATCAGTTATATGGGCTATTTTTTCAACATCACCTTCATATTAATTTACGTACAAAAAGTCATGAATTAGCAGATATGTCTACCAGCATAGATTAGAGAAAATATTAACTTTCCTAGATAAAAAATAAACTTATTTATTTGATCGGTATTCAAGGCATAACAGAGAGTGAATTTTATGTGAAAATAATTGACTAACATGTTATAAATCTAATACAATTCCTCAAAAATCTACAGGTCACAGCTAACATTAAAGTACTCAGGGCGGTCGTAAAGCTGTTAGTAAACGTTATCGCCGCGACCATGTTACGTAGGGTCAGCTGTTCAAGACCATTGTTTTAACACAATAGTATTAGAACCGTGTTGTTAAAACTTTCAAGCGACCATTGACTTCGTCGCGGCCACAAATAATTACACGCAAAATACTCCAATTTCATTCCCTACACGTTAAGAATTCTTGAAAAAAATTAAGTTATTGCCAAGTTCACTCACCTCTTGTGACCGCGAGCGTTTCCCAGCTGCAAGCGCAGCGGGGGCGAAGCCCAACCCCACACGGAGTCAATCTGAAACCAAACAACCCTCAGGTCGCACCATACACCCCACAAACTACCTCAAAATATGACCCTGTTTGCCAATACACCATAATTTATGTAAATGTCAATCATCTCATTCTCACTTACCTTTGACGATTTTGATTAACTGGCTCACGAAAACTTTCCTCTGAAGAGTGGATAATGTTTATTACGCCTTGAGGAATAAGTCGGTCTCACTATTATCGCCACATTTATTTTCTAATAAAGGTAATTTCTATGTTTACTGTTACAAAAGCATATAGCATCGTCCCAATTTTGTTCACTCACTGACAATTTTTTTAAAAGTTCGTGCATAATATACAGTAGAGATATTCAATGCAGAAAATATAATTTGAAAATTGTTTTTTTTTGTAACTTCTTAGACAAATAAACTATGTTAGATAAATTTATTTTATACGATGAATACTTCATTATAAATAAAAACTAAAAACCCGGCAAAAAATATTACATTTTCACTTTGGATTCAACTTAGTTAGTAAAATGTAACTGAGTTTCAGGATGTGTTTTTAGGGCAAATGCAATCGTGTTGCCACATATGAATTGTGAAATAGTTACGAAAATGCTAACAAATGTTAGGAAGTCACAAATATTTCAATGTTCCATTAAATTATTATTTTTCTTGATCTTTCTTGCCAAAATTAAAGTAACAATGATCGAATTATTGGCCGTGAACAGTAGTAGCAGTAAAAAAATTTTTATGGGTTGTCGTTGCAAAAAAATGTTTGACATTTAAATTTTTTAATCATCAGTCAGCTGTCAGTCAGAACTAAAAATTTAAACAAGAATTTATAGTAGACCTTAAAATCATACAAAAAAGGTCCTATTTGCATAAACATGGTGATCGATTGATTTTGTTGTGGTGAATGGAATGGAATGCCTGCTGATTTGTTTGTGTAAATAAATAAATTAGGTAGTTTACACGATGTCTCTAGCACTTCTTTTAGAAAAATATGATGTTTCCACTGAGGAAGGCCTGCAGAAAGCTCTTGGGGAGATTGAAAAGGAAGAGGTAATACATTTTTTAGTAATTTTGTGATTGCCAACTCAGCATACATAGTATTCTTATTTTTTCTGCAAATACGAATACTGTGAGCTTTATGTGTTTTGGAGTCCGCCCCTAAGATGACCCTCTGACCGAGATTTACTTTAAAATGAACCTGAAAGTTTTATCTTCGTTTTATTGTAGTGATGTAAAAGTAGACAATGTTGCTTGCACATAAAGGTTAGGTTATGGTCTTAGTGATAGCCAATTTTCATCGGCTAACTTGTTGACGAAACAATAATGAAGAGTATCTTTGTTATGATCTAACTACTTAGGGATTATACACCTACAATATCCATAACTTATTTGGTTTTAAGTCGGAAGTAAATGAAGCTTTGTCGGGTGCTCTCTCCCGAGCGTGCGACCTAGAAGGGCGGCTGAAGCTCGCGAGCCAGGCCTACACGCGGCTGGGGGAGGTGAAGGCAGACGCCCAGACTGCTGCGGATATGGTAGACCGCACTGCTGCACTCGCCACGCATGTCAGTGCTAAAGTCCGCCAGTTGGATCTTGCTAGGGTAAGGCAACAATTTAATGTGCATTGTATAGCTATAATTTTTCCCTTTTATTCGGTTAAATATTTGATTTCTAACCATGTTTTTTAATGTTTAATGGTTTTTAATTGTTTGCTTAACATTTTTCAGGTTTTTCGTATAAAAAAAAAAAAAATATAATAAAATTCTTTACACATAATTTAATACTAAAAATGGTCTAAATTCACATACTGATCATGATTTTACCTTTGTTCTCGTCATTCAAATTGGAAAAGTTTTAAGTGATGTAGTTATTTGCACATCAAACCATAAAGAATCAACTTGATAAAATGATTTAATTTTTCTGTTCAAGTCTCGAGTTGCAGAATGTCAGCGCCGTGTGCATGATTTGATAGACCTGCAGCTGTGCAGTGCAGGAGTTGAAGCAGCCATTAAAGCACATGATTATGAAACAGGTTCAAATATTATTTATTTTTGTTGTAAAGGGTGTAACGGACAACTAAGCAAATACTTAAATGGTGGAATCTATCCGTAACTACGATTGACTACAAGTAGTTATTTTTTCCTGGAAAAGTCAAGTTAAGGAGTTTTCATTACTTACCTATTTTGGCGCTACGGAATGTACCGCGAAACCGCGCCCTGCGCGCTCTCCCCCCGCGCTGCGCCGTTGTCAGAATGCGCTGTACGTTGCTGGTTTTCGTGTTTTAATTTTAAAGCAGAAAATATTCAAAAACATTAATGACATAATTTAAAAAAAAAAAACTGAGGAAAATATCACTAGAAAACCATTCAGAATGATGGTCCAAGTTCAGGGTTTCAGTTTTTGCTAACCTGTCCTTATACAGAGAATTCGTACAATTCAAACAGCTTCACTTGTGTTATTAAAAGCTTGCTTTGGGTAGTATTGATACTATAAAAACATCTTCACTTCACTCCCACCCTGCTATTAGGGCTTATATACAAACTATCAAACTATTGGCAAAAATTACATTGTATCTTTTTGATTAAATGTTGAATCAGTTCATATATCTCATACCCATAACTGTAGCATTCATTTTTGTAAGATTCACTAGATATCAGACTTAGAAAATATGAATTGTATTTGTTATAACTATTTCTATTCGAGTGTACTTATTAATAGGCGAAATCAAGAATCTTATCAAGAACTGAACAACTTTCCAAAAAAATTCCCAAATTTTTTTTTTACTTTGCATACAAATGCATTAAATAGCAGCTGATCATACCAATTGTATGAAAATTATTTTAAAAAAAATTTTTCATAGTTCGACAGTTCGACCTAGGTTACTTGTTACTTGAGGAAAGTTATTCAGATTTGTGGGCTGATGGACATCCTTAAATTTTGCCAACTAATTTAGGTCCCTATTACAGAACACGTCGTCTTTGTCATTTTGATAGTAAGAGAAAGAGACAATCAATACTTAAGATTAAATAATAAATAAATAAATAGTTTATTTATTTCTCTCTACAAAAGTTGGAGGTGGTACTAAATTATTTAATTAGCTTTTGTGAGAGCTGGTAGAACATGCGTTACGGAGTCACCAGGTCCCACCCTCTTTCTATTACTAGCTGAACACGATGGTACAGTAAATAGTACAGAGAGGTAGAGAATAGATCAAGACTTGAGTCTCATGTAATACGGGCCTTAAATTCACCCAATATAATAACCACAAGTGTATTATCAGGCGCGGGACACGTGGCCCGCTTCCTGAGCATGGACCCGGGCTCGGTGGCGGCGGCGCGCGCGCGCGGGGCGCCCGACCCCCGCGCCGACATGACCCGCGCCGCCGACACGCTGCGGGACCATCTCGTGCGCAAGTATGTATACACTACATGACCACAAGTGTATTGTCAGACGCGGGGCGCCCGACCCCCGCGCCGACATGACCCGCGCCGCCGACACGCTGCGGGACCATCTCGTGCGCAAGTATGTATACACTACATGACCACAAGTGTATTGTCAGACGCGGGGCGCCCGACCCCCGCGCCGACATGACCCGCGCCGCCGACACGCTGCGGGACCATCTCGTGCGCAAGTATGTATACACTACATGACCACAAGTGTATTGTCAGACGCGGGGCGCCCGACCCCCGCGCCGACATGACCCGCGCCGCCGACACGCTGCGGGACCATCTCGTGCGCAAGTATGTATACACTACATGACCACAAGTGTATTGTCAGACGCGGGGCGCCCGACCCCCGCGCCGACATGACCCGCGCCGCCGACACGCTGCGGGACCATCTCGTGCGCAAGTATGTATACACTACATGACCACAAGTGTATTGTCAGACGCGGGGCGCCCGACCCCCGCGCCGACATGACCCGCGCCGCCGACACGCTGCGGGACCATCTCGTGCGCAAGTATGTATACACTACATGACCACAAGTGTATTGTCAGACGCGGGGCTCCCGACCCCCGCGCCGACATGACCCGCGCCGCCGACACGCTGCGGGACCATCTCGTGCGCAAGTATGTATACACTACATGACCACAAGTGTATTGTCAGACGCGGGGCTCCCGACCCCCGCGCCGACATGACCCGCGCCGCCGACACGCTGCGGGACCATCTCGTGCGCAAGTATGTATACACTACATGACCACAAGTGTATTGTCAGACGCGGGGCGCCCGACCCCCGCGCCGACATGACCCGCGCCGCCGACACGCTGCGGGACCATCTCGTGCGCAAGTATGTATACACTACATGACCACAAGTGTATTGTCAGACGCGGGGCGCCCGACCCCCGCGCCGACATGACCCGCGCCGCCGACACGCTGCGGGACCATCTCGTGCGCAAGTATGTATACACTACATGACCACAAGTGTATTGTCAGACGCGGGGCTCCCGACCCCCGCGCCGACATGACCCGCGCCGCCGACACGCTGCGGGACCATCTCGTGCGCAAGTATGTATACACTACATGACCACAAGTGTATTGTCAGACGCGGGGCGCCCGACCCCCGCGCCGACATGACCCGCGCCGCCGACACGCTGCGGGACCATCTCGTGCGCAAGTATGTATACACTACATGACCACAAGTGTATTGTCAGACGCGGGGCGCCCGACCCCCGCGCCGACATGACCCGCGCCGCCGACACGCTGCGGGACCATCTCGTGCGCAAGTATGTATACACTACATGACCACAAGTGTATTGTCAGACGCGGGGCGCCCGACCCCCGCGCCGACATGACCCGCGCCGCCGACACGCTGCGGGACCATCTCGTGCGCAAGTATGTATACACTACATGACCACAAGTGTATTGTCAGACGCGGGGCGCCCGACCCCCGCGCCGACATGACCCGCGCCGCCGACACGCTGCGGGACCATCTCGTGCGCAAGTATGTATACACTACATGACCACAAGTGTATTGTCAGACGCGGGGCGCCCGACCCCCGCGCCGACATGACCCGCGCCGCCGACACGCTGCGGGACCATCTCGTGCGCAAGTATGTATACACTACATGACCACAAGTGTATTGTCAGACGCGGGGCTCCCGACCCCCGCGCCGACATGACCCGCGCCGCCGACACGCTGCGGGACCATCTCGTGCGCAAGTATGTATACACTACATGACCACAAGTGTATTGTCAGACGCGGGGCTCCCGACCCCCGCGCCGACATGACCCGCGCCGCCGACACGCTGCGGGACCATCTCGTGCGCAAGTATGTATACACTACATGACCACAAGTGTATTGTCAGACGCGGGGCGCCCGACCCCCGCGCCGACATGACCCGCGCCGCCGACACGCTGCGGGACCATCTCGTGCGCAAGTATGTATACACTACATGACCACAAGTGTATTGTCAGACGCGGGGCTCCCGACCCCCGCGCCGACATGACCCGCGCCGCCGACACGCTGCGGGACCATCTCGTGCGCAAGTATGTATACACTACATGACCACAAGTGTATTGTCAGACGCGGGGCGCCCGACCCCCGCGCCGACATGACCCGCGCCGCCGACACGCTGCGGGACCATCTCGTGCGCAAGTATGTATACACTACATGACCACAAGTGTATTGTCAGACGCGGGGCGCCCGACCCCCGCGCCGACATGACCCGCGCCGCCGACACGCTGCGGGACCATCTCGTGCGCAAGTATGTATACACTACATGACCACAAGTGTATTGTCAGACGCGGGGCTCCCGACCCCCGCGCCGACATGACCCGCGCCGCCGACACGCTGCGGGACCATCTCGTGCGCAAGTATGTATACACTACATGACCACAAGTGTATTGTCAGACGCGGGGCGCCCGACCCCCGCGCCGACATGACCCGCGCCGCCGACACGCTGCGGGACCATCTCGTGCGCAAGTATGTATACACTACATGACCACAAGTGTATTGTCAGACGCGGGGCGCCCGACCCCCGCGCCGACATGACCCGCGCCGCCGACACGCTGCGGGACCATCTCGTGCGCAAGTATGTATACACTACATGACCACAAGTGTATTGTCAGACGCGGGGCGCCCGACCCCCGCGCCGACATGACCCGCGCCGCCGACACGCTGCGGGACCATCTCGTGCGCAAGTATGTATACACTACATGACCACAAGTGTATTGTCAGACGCGGGGCGCCCGACCCCCGCGCCGACATGACCCGCGCCGCCGACACGCTGCGGGACCATCTCGTGCGCAAGTATGTATACACTACATGACCACAAGTGTATTGTCAGACGCGGGGCGCCCGACCCCCGCGCCGACATGACCCGCGCCGCCGACACGCTGCGGGACCATCTCGTGCGCAAGTATGTATACACTACATGACCACAAGTGTATTGTCAGACGCGGGGCTCCCGACCCCCGCGCCGACATGACCCGCGCCGCCGACACGCTGCGGGACCATCTCGTGCGCAAGTATGTATACACTACATGACCACAAGTGTATTGTCAGACGCGGGGCTCCCGACCCCCGCGCCGACATGACCCGCGCCGCCGACACGCTGCGGGACCATCTCGTGCGCAAGTATGTATACACTACATGACCACAAGTGTATTGTCAGACGCGGGGCGCCCGACCCCCGCGCCGACATGACCCGCGCCGCCGACACGCTGCGGGACCATCTCGTGCGCAAGTATGTATACACTACATGACCACAAGTGTATTGTCAGACGCGGGGCTCCCGACCCCCGCGCCGACATGACCCGCGCCGCCGACACGCTGCGGGACCATCTCGTGCGCAAGTATGTATACACTACATGACCACAAGTGTATTGTCAGACGCGGGGCGCCCGACCCCCGCGCCGACATGACCCGCGCCGCCGACACGCTGCGGGACCATCTCGTGCGCAAGTATGTATACACTACATGACCACAAGTGTATTGTCAGACGCGGGGCGCCCGACCCCCGCGCCGACATGACCCGCGCCGCCGACACGCTGCGGGACCATCTCGTGCGCAAGTATGTATACACTACATGACCACAAGTGTATTGTCAGACGCGGGGCTCCCGACCCCCGCGCCGACATGACCCGCGCCGCCGACACGCTGCGGGACCATCTCGTGCGCAAGTATGTATACACTACATGACCACAAGTGTATTGTCAGACGCGGGGCGCCCGACCCCCGCGCCGACATGACCCGCGCCGCCGACACGCTGCGGGACCATCTCGTGCGCAAGTATGTATACACTACATGACCACAAGTGTATTGTCAGACGCGGGGCGCCCGACCCCCGCGCCGACATGACCCGCGCCGCCGACACGCTGCGGGACCATCTCGTGCGCAAGTATGTATACACTACATGACCACAAGTGTATTGTCAGACGCGGGGCGCCCGACCCCCGCGCCGACATGACCCGCGCCGCCGACACGCTGCGGGACCATCTCGTGCGCAAGTATGTATACACTACATGACCACAAGTGTATTGTCAGACGCGGGGCTCCCGACCCCCGCGCCGACATGACCCGCGCCGCCGACACGCTGCGGGACCATCTCGTGCGCAAGTATGTATACACTACATGACCACAAGTGTATTGTCAGACGCGGGGCGCCCGACCCCCGCGCCGACATGACCCGCGCCGCCGACACGCTGCGGGACCATCTCGTGCGCAAGTATGTATACACTACATGACCACAAGTGTATTGTCAGACGCGGGGCGCCCGACCCCCGCGCCGACATGACCCGCGCCGCCGACACGCTGCGGGACCATCTCGTGCGCAAGTATGTATACACTACATGACCACAAGTGTATTGTCAGACGCGGGGCGCCCGACCCCCGCGCCGACATGACCCGCGCCGCCGACACGCTGCGGGACCATCTCGTGCGCAAGTATGTATACACTACATGACCACAAGTGTATTGTCAGACGCGGGGCGCCCGACCCCCGCGCCGACATGACCCGCGCCGCCGACACGCTGCGGGACCATCTCGTGCGCAAGTATGTATACACTACATGACCACAAGTGTATTGTCAGACGCGGGGCGCCCGACCCCCGCGCCGACATGACCCGCGCCGCCGACACGCTGCGGGACCATCTCGTGCGCAAGTATGTATACACTACATGACCACAAGTGTATTGTCAGACGCGGGGCGCCCGACCCCCGCGCCGACATGACCCGCGCCGCCGACACGCTGCGGGACCATCTCGTGCGCAAGTATGTATACACTACATGACCACAAGTGTATTGTCAGACGCGGGGCGCCCGACCCCCGCGCCGACATGACCCGCGCCGCCGACACGCTGCGGGACCATCTCGTGCGCAAGTATGATCATAATAATATTTAACTCGCTGTATAATACTCACACGCACACATACACACACACCTTAATAAGACATACTCACACATACACATACCTACACACACACCCATAAGACATATTTGTTAAGTATTAAGTTGATATGATATTAAGTTGATACGAAAGAACAAATTCGAATGTTAGCCATATACAAGATTATAATTAAGGCTACACACTAGGGTTTTTCCCTTCTGTTGTGGGTCTCTTTTGGAACATATAACCCATGATCGCGTCACTTCTAGCACTCGATCAAACCGGCCGTCATGGATTGCTATGAATTGATAAGCCTTAAATTAAAGTTGAACTTGTTGAATTGTTTAAACCAGGTTCGAAGAGGCCGCCCGCAAGGAAGATGTTGCAAGCGTAGAGAGACTGTTTAAACTGTTCCCACAAATTGGACGCGCTGACGAGGGAATGGATCTGTTAGCCAAATACTTAGCGACACAGGTTGGTATCCCATTCTTTACTACTGATTGTCTTTTACGTCTGAATTGCTAAGAAACAGAGGAGAGATAGAAACTGTCTCAGGCTGCTTTTACACGCCACTAATGAAATCGCGATAAGACTATAATAATATTTGAAATTAAAGCGCTCATAGCCCAGTGACGCTCGCTGATACAGTCGTTAAAACTAAGTCAGACCATTGTGCGGTTTGAAAACTGACACCAGGGTAAACCAAGTTCGCCACACACGTGACTATACTTTCATGATAAGGAGAATATCTGAAATGTTTGTTATTTATTAAAATTATTATCTTTGAATAATTGCTAATTGATTTAATAAGTACGCTTGTTTTCTTTAATATCTTAACAAATGCCAGACAAGTTTACACAGACCATTCTACCGAAAAAGTATGCCGACTTAATAAAAAGATTCAATTTTTTTTTAATAAATTACTATTACCATTTTAAGTCAATCTATTAAAAAACTAATAATTTTGACTTCTGGAAATCAGTACACTATAGTGTTCACCTTTTAATTTTTTTTTTCAGGCAGAATCATCGATACGCCGCGCGTGCATAGTGCCGAACTCGATGTCAGAAGAGGCCGTATACGCAGACGCATTGACCAGGGTGCTAGAGGCGGGAGGAGCCTGCATAGAGCGAGCCCGAGTCACGGCCAGCGTGGCCGCGCCCGGACTGCTCACTAGAGCCGTGCTCATCATACAGCCAGTGGTAAGTAACATAGAGCTGGACTAGTGATGTACCAGGGTGCTAGAGGCGGGAGGAGCCTGCATAGAGCGAGCCCGAGTCACGGCCAGCGTGGCCGCGCCCGGACTGCTCACTAGAGCCGTGCTCATCATACAGCCAGTGGTAAGTAACATAGAGCTGGACTAGTGATGTACCAGGGTGCTAGAGGCGGGAGGAGCCTGCATAGAGCGAGCCCGAGTCACGGCCAGCGTGGCCGCGCCCGGACTGCTCACTAGAGCCGTGCTCATCATACAGCCAGTGGTAAGTAACATAGAGCTGGACTAGTGATGTACCAGGGTGCTAGAGGCGGGAGGAGCCTGCATAGAGCGAGCCCGAGTCACGGCCAGCGTGGCCGCGCCCGGACTGCTCACTAGAGCCGTGCTCATCATACAGCCAGTGGTAAGTAACATAGAGCTGGACTAGTGATGTACCAGGGTGCTAGAGGCGGGAGGAGCCTGCATAGAGCGAGCCCGAGTCACGGCCAGCGTGGCCGCGCCCGGACTGCTCACTAGAGCCGTGCTCATCATACAGCCAGTGGTAAGTAACATAGAGCTGGACTAGTGACGTACCAGGGTGCTAGAGGCGGGAGGAGCCTGCATAGAGCGAGCCCGAGTCACGGCCAGCGTGGCCGCGCCCGGACTGCTCACTAGAGCCGTGCTCATCATACAGCCAGTGGTAAGTAACATAGAGCTGGACTAGTGATGTACCAGGGTGCTAGAGGCGGGAGGAGCCTGCATAGAGCGAGCCCGAGTCACGGCCAGCGTGGCCGCGCCCGGACTGCTCACTAGAGCCGTGCTCATCATACAGCCAGTGGTAAGTAACATAGAGCTGGACTAGTGATGTACCAGGGTGCTAGAGGCGGGAGGAGCCTGCATAGAGCGAGCCCGAGTCACGGCCAGCGTGGCCGCGCCCGGACTGCTCACTAGAGCCGTGCTCATCATACAGCCAGTGGTAAGTAACATAGAGCTGGACTAGTGACGTACCAGGGTGCTAGAGGCGGGAGGAGCCTGCATAGAGCGAGCCCGAGTCACGGCCAGCGTGGCCGCGCCCGGACTGCTCACTAGAGCCGTGCTCATCATACAGCCAGTGGTAAGTAACATAGAGCTGGACTAGTGATGTACCAGGGTGCTAGAGGCGGGAGGAGCCTGCATAGAGCGAGCCCGAGTCACGGCCAGCGTGGCCGCGCCCGGACTGCTCACTAGAGCCGTGCTCATCATACAGCCAGTGGTAAGTAACATAGAGCTGGACTAGTGATGTACCAGGGTGCTAGAGGCGGGAGGAGCCTGCATAGAGCGAGCCCGAGTCACGGCCAGCGTGGCCGCGCCCGGACTGCTCACTAGAGCCGTGCTCATCATACAGCCAGTGGTAAGTAACATAGAGCTGGACTAGTGACGTACCAGGGTGCTAGAGGCGGGAGGAGCCTGCATAGAGCGAGCCCGAGTCACGGCCAGCGTGGCCGCGCCCGGACTGCTCACTAGAGCCGTGCTCATCATACAGCCAGTGGTAAGTAACATAGAGCTGGACTAGTGACGTACCAGGGTGCTAGAGGCGGGAGGAGCCTGCATAGAGCGAGCCCGAGTCACGGCCAGCGTGGCCGCGCCCGGACTGCTCACTAGAGCCGTGCTCATCATACAGCCAGTGGTAAGTAACATAGAGCTGGACTAGTGACGTACCAGGGTGCTAGAGGCGGGAGGAGCCTGCATAGAGCGAGCCCGAGTCACGGCCAGCGTGGCCGCGCCCGGACTGCTCACTAGAGCCGTGCTCATCATACAGCCAGTGGTAAGTAACATAGAGCTGGACTAGTGATGTACCAGGGTGCTAGAGGCGGGAGGAGCCTGCATAGAGCGAGCCCGAGTCACGGCCAGCGTGGCCGCGCCCGGACTGCTCACTAGAGCCGTGCTCATCATACAGCCAGTGGTAAGTAACATAGAGCTGGACTAGTGATGTACCAGGGTGCTAGAGGCGGGAGGAGCCTGCATAGAGCGAGCCCGAGTCACGGCCAGCGTGGCCGCGCCCGGACTGCTCACTAGAGCCGTGCTCATCATACAGCCAGTGGTAAGTAACATAGAGCTGGACTAGTGATGTACCAGGGTGCTAGAGGCGGGAGGAGCCTGCATAGAGCGAGCCCGAGTCACGGCCAGCGTGGCCGCGCCCGGACTGCTCACTAGAGCCGTGCTCATCATACAGCCAGTGGTAAGTAACATAGAGCTGGACTAGTGATGTACCAGGGTGCTAGAGGCGGGAGGAGCCTGCATAGAGCGAGCCCGAGTCACGGCCAGCGTGGCCGCGCCCGGACTGCTCACTAGAGCCGTGCTCATCATACAGCCAGTGGTAAGTAACATAGAGCTGGACTAGTGATGTACCAGGGTGCTAGAGGCGGGAGGAGCCTGCATAGAGCGAGCCCGAGTCACGGCCAGCGTGGCCGCGCCCGGACTGCTCACTAGAGCCGTGCTCATCATACAGCCAGTGGTAAGTAACATAGAGCTGGACTAGTGACGTACCAGGGTACTAGAGGCGGGAGGAGCCTGCATAGAGCGAGCCCGAGTCACGGCCAGCGTGGCCGCGCCCGGACTGCTCACTAGAGCCGTGCTCATCATACAGCCAGTGGTAAGTAACATAGAGCTGGACTAGTGACGTACCAGGGTGCTAGAGGCGGGAGGAGCCTGCATAGAGCGAGCCCGAGTCACGGCCAGCGTGGCCGCGCCCGGACTGCTCACTAGAGCCGTGCTCATCATACAGCCAGTGGTAAGTAACATAGAGCTGGACTAGTGACGTACCAGGGTGCTAGAGGCGGGAGGAGCCTGCATAGAGCGAGCCCGAGTCACGGCCAGCGTGGCCGCGCCCGGACTGCTCACTAGAGCCGTGCTCATCATACAGCCAGTGGTAAGTAACATAGAGCTGGACTAGTGACGTACCAGGGTGCTAGAGGCGGGAGGAGCCTGCATAGAGCGAGCCCGAGTCACGGCCAGCGTGGCCGCGCCCGGACTGCTCACTAGAGCCGTGCTCATCATACAGCCAGTGGTAAGTAACATAGAGCTGGACTAGTGACGTACCAGGGTGCTAGAGGCGGGAGGAGCCTGTATAGAGCGAGATCGAGTCAGAGTTTAAAAAACGTGACAAGAGACAGCCAGATTTTGGTTCTACGTATAGGGACTCAACTTATTCAAGTTTAGTAAATTCAGCATTTTACCACTTACAAGTAGCGTTGGGCGAGGTAACGTCAGTCGTCTCTCGCCTGCAGGTCACCAATTGAAAATCTAATTTTTGTTAAATTGTTAAGCAATAGAAATGTGCCTCTAAAAATCTGTTTCTCATTATACCTTTGCGTGCTGTGTTCAAGATTTGTATCGCACGCGCCGCGCCGTTAACAAGCGCGGGTCGGGTTAACATGCTTGACTCGTGCTACATCTAACAGAGGCATTAAAATTTTGTGTGGTCTTTTCTAGCCACCCTGTATATTAGGTATTGTTTGACACAGGTATGCGCGGGCGCCGGCCGAGTGTACCGGGAACTAGTAGCGGCGCGGCGGCTGGAGACGGGCGAGCGGGGGGGGCGCGGGGCGGGGGGCGTGGGCGGGGGTGGGGCGCGAGCGGGGGGCGCGGGGGCGCTGGCCGCCGAGCCAGTCATCTCGGAGCTGGCGCTGGTGCACTCCCGGATCAGGCTGTACTTCAACTTCCTCAGGAGAAAGGTCGAGGTCAGTACCTAGTTGGTTCCGAGCGGTCTGTTTACAATTATAAAGACACCGCCACAACCGACCTGGGTTGTGTTGGCTTGGCCGTGTTATAATTTTGTGTTAACTATACTATTCCAATGTTTTTATTGCACAATAGGGGTTTCACTTACATACCTACTTATATGATATACCTGGCTGGTCACCAGGCTATGTTAGCCACTTAGCTGTGTAGACTCCTTTGACGAATACAACTACCCCCAGCAAACAAAGATTTGCGTTCTCCCGACTTAACCAATTATCTATCCACCCGCGACATGTTTGTTTTTTTAAAAATTGAGAAATCAACAATTTTTACATTTATGTTTTACAAATAGGTTTAGTTAATCTGTACAGCCAATAATAAGTCTTTACTTATTAAAATCTGGATCTGAATTTAAGTGCACTCTGTTCTGTAGCCATCAGCTAACTAATGTTCAATTTGAATTGTAAAGTCGGTTTGTACAGCTTTCCACCCGCGACTTTATTCGTGTGTAAAAGTATCGATACTATCTGGCTAGATAGTATCGATACCCTCTATCTTCAACTAAAAAATTATCCGCTACTCCTAAGAAGAACAATCAAACACACTTTCCAATTTATTAAATTAGTAAAGATGTAATGATTTTGATTTGCATTGTTTATGTGGGAATCCGGGAATTATGTATTATGTAGCCTATGTGTTAAACCATGTCAGCGACCTCCATACCAAAATGGGTCCAGCCGTTTGAGCGTGAAAGAGTAAAAGATATACAAACACACACACTCAGAAAGAGGTTTGAAGACTTTATTATGGGAGCCGGCCGCCATCTTGGATTTTCTAGAATGTGATGTCGCAGTTTGAAACCTAATCAGATCAATAGAGTATGGTTAGGTGATCAAAAAGTATAGAGGGCCGTTTTGTCATATCATCACCAGGAACAGAGATATAGTTGAGTTTTGTTTTTATAATATTAGTGTAAATATTTTTTTGTATTTTAAATATAACGTACGTGATATAGGTGGACGCTTCGAGTCTGAAGGAAGAGCAGAAGAAAGCGTCGTCAGAGACCATTGACAAGATCATCGCGGAGTGCGAACTCACGCGCACCGCGCAGGACATATTGGCGCACTACCTCGCCTTGGAGAGGTACGCATTACTTACTGTACCAAGTAGTCTAGTCAGTGTGAAACTATTAACCAGCTTATGACATAAATAGGACAATCATTCTTCGTTATTGTATATTTATTATTGGAAAATGAAATATATTGGAATGTATGTATACTTTACTTCAAATATTAAGGGTTTTCCTATTTAAATTTTCAGATATTTCCTAGAAGAGAGTGTAAACAAAGCTCTGAAGATGTCGGCCCCGCAGGCCGGGGTCACCAGCTCCAGCCTGGTGGACGACGTCTTCTACATCGCCAGGAAGGTCATCAGGTCAGTTTGTATCAAGTATACTCTTCTTATTGTGTAGGTATAGTCAAGTGTGTGGCGAACTTGGCTAACTCTGGTCTCGGAGTTTTCAAACCGAACAATGGCCTCTGACTTGGTTTTAACGACTGTAGTCAATGAACAGCTGGGACCGACAGCTTAACGTGCCGGAAACGCTCGTGATAATTTCCCACTTTGGTCACTCATCAGGTTCCCTGCCTCTGTGTACGTTGTTTAACCTCACTGATCGGTTAGGATCAGCGAGCGTCACTGGGCTGCGAGAGCTACAATATATTCTAGAACAGCAGTTCTTTAACTTTATTCACGACGGAATTCTTTTGGAAATATTACACTACATTCGCTCACGTCTATAATCTCTTACCGGGGGTAGGTGGAGCATCAGTGGTTCTAGAGCCAATTCGTGTACACGTTTGACATAAATTCTGAGGATTACAGGCGTTAAGTGTGTGTGTGTGTGTGTGTAATGAGGGACGTAGGTAAATCGAACAGTGCAAGTGATAAATATGCGTTGTGTTCAGACGCGCGCTCTCAACGGGCAGCGTGGACGGCGCCTGCGCGGTGCTAAACGAGGCGGGGGCGCTACTGGAGCGCGTGGCGGGGGCGCTCCGCAAGTACCTGGTGTCGCCACCCCCCGAGCCGCTGCCGCTGCCGCCGCCCCCCAGCCAGCCGGCCGGCCTGCCCGGCCTGGACGTGGGGTCGCTAGCCCAGCGGCTGAATAGAGATGTTGATGCGCAGAGGCAGCTCTTTATTGTGAGTTTATCTCTCTTTTTTTATTTGTGACTGTGTCTCGTAAAAGGGACCACTTTGAGGGTAGCCGTTTAGGGTGAAAATGTAATGTAATAAGCTATGTTAATCGCTCTTATGGACTACCCGTTTGGTCTTGTGGTAGTGGCGCTGCCTTTTGATCGAGGGGTCCTCTCAGTCGGGGCAAATATTTGTGTAAAAAGCAAATGTTTGTTCTCGGGTCATGGGTATTTGTGTTTGTCTTTATGTGTGTTCCGAGGGAACACACATAAAGACCTTAATGTGGGCCTTTGAGTGTGTAACGTTTATTATTTTATTTATTATTTACCTTCAAAGTGGTCTTTTTTACCAGACACAGTCATATTTATTTGGTCAAGTAATATAAGTACATTTTGCAACACGTATCAGGTAGCGCTAGGATAAATTCTGTGCCAAAATGCTTACTACTTCCGTTTTTAACTAAAGTCCGTATTATAGAAGGAGACTCTAACTCTGATCTGTACTTTAATAGCAGTCGTCTTTGTCATTTTGATAGTAAGAGAAAATAACAGTCGATACTTAAGTAAAGGCCCTTAGAATGTGCCAGCTACTTATTCTTCCGAAGCATGCAGTAAAAGTCTGTAAGGGGGATTTGAGGGTTTTGCTGTATAACGGATGAAAGACTGACCACCTCTTACCATACAACTTGTTCCGTCTATAACTTTCACAATTTGTGTGAAACGTGGTATTTAGTGGTTCTAGAACCACTGATGTCCCGCCTGTCCTGTTAAGGATTGTAGGCCTGAGTTTGTATGTATGTTGTACTAGGCGCACATGAACGAAGCGAAGGCACCAGTCCCAGCGTCGATAGAGTCAAGTAGGGCGCATTGTAACGTTGATCGTATTTATGTGCAATGGCCACCTTTATACAGAACGAACCGAGTCTTGCCTTTGTAATTATTGACTTAGATTATTTACTTAAAATGTATTTACTTACAATATACATTATTTGTGAATTGAGGAAATTAAAACTTCGGTCGTTATCGTTACATTTTACGTATCGGCCGTTCATCTCTGAAATAAACAAATAAAATGAAAAATGACCCTAAAAATGTGTATCGTTTTTAAAACTACCAGGCGCACATGAACGAGGCGGAGTGGGGCGCGGAGTGGTCGGAGCGGCTGGCGGGCGAGGCGTGCGCGGGCGGCGCGGGGCTGGTGCGGGGCGCGGCCGAGCGCGGCAAGCTGGTGTCGTGCGCCGGCGGGCTGGGGGCCGCGGCCGCCGCCTTCAGCGCGGCAAGGGACCTCGCGCTGGCGGGCCTGCAGGCCGGCCTCACGCCCCGCACCGTGGCCTGGGCCGAGTTCATAGCGCAGCCGCCGGCGGATGATGGTGACTATTTAATTAATAAATAAATACTGTTCTCCACGCCGTGTCCGGCTATGGCGACTCCTGCACGTTTAGCTCGGACGCTCTGGTGTAGCTTGCCGATCCAAATTTGGCCTTAAAAGTTCTACAACATGGGATGCAGAAGAGCTGGTCAAAATTGTTATATGTGTACGTGTAGTTAAGCTTAGAGCGAGTCATTCTTTCTGCACGTTTAGCGTCAAGATCTTGGAGACGACTTACTGTGAAGCGACATTCAGGTTCGGCGTGTAGCATACCCGGTGACCGATGGGTGAGGATTTACTGCTTTTTTGAACAAACATAGATGTTTCTGGAGTCATTAGGAGTACAGGCTGGGCTCAAACCCCGGACCGTGACCTGGGCCGCCGCCGGATGATGGTTAGGGTTTACTGCTCCTTTGATTAAACGTAGACGTTTCTGGAGGCATTCGGAGGTGCAGGTTGGGTTGAAGCCAAGAACTGAGGCTTGGGCCGAGTTTATAGCACAGCCGCCGCTGGATGAATTTTTTATTTATTATGAAAAGGGTTAACTCTTGACCTCAATCTTGACCAAGGTCGCAGTATGAAATTCCACTGTTTAGCATCGTCACTGGTCGTCGGTAATGTCCAGACCACTCTAACAAGTCCGTAACGTCTGGTCTCATTGATTTTGTCTCATTCGTGCTGGCTTCGCATCAATGAAATTGCCCATGGCTCTGTAAAGCTGCATGGCTTCACTTGTCGGAGAGGATTCAATCTATATTCCTTTCGCCTCGTACTATCTCCATGTGTAGAAATGGATGCCCTCTTTTTTTCTAGTCTTGGGGCGGTATAGGTCAACAAGTTCTTGCGTCTGCTTCTATTTCCGAAAGAGCAGAGCTTCTTTTTCCGAAGAGAAGAGCAGGAGGACATTTATTATGGAGAGTTGTATTAAGAAATGGAATGTCAGAGTGAGTCTGTCAGTATGAGATCTGTCAGAGAGAGAGCAGGCTTGTCGTCGTGCCACAAATTATCCGTCTCAATCTTGTGATTGACAAACATGGTATTTTTTCCAGACTAGCGATCGCCTTCGAACCGGACCACCTTTGTTAGTCCTGACAAAGATAGGCGTCAATTTTGTAGAAACGTATATTTTTAGAATTAAATACAAATTACCAAAACCATTGCGTCCGTCCTCTAAAATGTCCCGTCGAATCGTCCTTTGTTTCGTCATCTGTCAAGTCTTAGTCAAAAAACTATGGCTATGCACGAAGGAGTCCGCAACAATACCAAATTAAAAGAAACCATTTAAGAGAGAGTTAAGAAAAACTAAAATAAAATACAGTAGCTACTTTAGTCAATGTACTGGGAGAGCTTGGTAATCTCCACA